>OW818030.2:17392109-17906099 GCA_942486065.2 Calliphora vomitoria | reverse complement strand
AGTTCTGTTCTAGTTCTGTTCTAGTTCTGTTCTAGTTCTGTTCTAGTTCTGTTCTAGTTCTGTTCTAGTTCTGTTCTAGTTCTGTTCTAGTTCTGTTCTAGTTCTGTTCTAGTTCTGTTCTAGTTCTGTTCTAGTTCTGTTCTAGTTCTGTTCTAGTTCTGTTCTAGTTCTGTTCTAGTTCTGTTCTAGTTCTGTTCTAGTTCTGTTCTAGTTCTGTTCTAGTTCTGTTCTAGTTCTGTTCTAGTTCTGTTCTAGTTCTGTTCTAGTTCTGTTCTAGTTCTGTTCTAGTTCTGTTCTAGTTCTGTTCTAGTTCTGTTCTAGTTCTGTTCTAGTTCTGTTCTAGTTCTGTTCTAGTTCTGTTCTAGTTCTGTTCTAGTTCTGTTCTAGTTCTGTTCTAGTTCTGTTCTAGTTCTGTTCTAGTTCTGTTCTAGTTCTGTTCTAGTTCTGTTCTAGTTCTGTTCTAGTTCTGTTCTAGTTCTGTTCTAGTTCTGTTCTAGTTCTGTTCTAGTTCTGTTCTAGTTCTGTTCTAGTTCTGTTCTAGTTCTGTTCTAGTTCTGTTCTAGTTCTGTTCTAGTTCTGTTCTAGTTCTGTTCTAGTTCTGTTCTAGTTCTGTTCTAGTTCTGTTCTAGTTCTGTTCTAGTTCTGTTCTAGTTCTGTTCTAGTTCTGTTCTAGTTCTGTTCTAGTTCTGTTCTAGTTCTGTTCTAGTTCTGTTCTAGTTCTGTTCTAGTTCTGTTCTAGTTCTGTTCTAGTTCTGTTCTAGTTCTGTTCTAGTTCTGTTCTAGTTCTGTTCTAGTTCTGTTCTAGTTCTGTTCTAGTTCTGTTCTAGTTCTGTTCTAGTTCTGTTCTAGTTCTGTTCTAGTTCTGTTCTAGTTCTGTTCTAGTTCTGTTCTAGTTCTGTTCTAGTTCTGTTCTAGTTCTGTTCTAGTTCTGTTCTAGTTCTGTTCTAGTTCTGTTCTAGTTCTGTTCTAGTTCTGTTCTAGTTCTGTTCTAGTTCTGTTCTAGTTCTGTTCTAGTTCTGTTCTAGTTCTGTTCTAGTTCTGTTCTAGTTCTGTTCTAGTTCTGTTCTAGTTCTGTTCTAGTTCTGTTCTAGTTCTGTTCTAGTTCTGTTCTAGTTCTGTTCTAGTTCTGTTCTAGTTCTGTTCTAGTTGTTCTGTTCTAGTTCTGTTCTAGTTCTGTTCTAGTTCTGTTCTAGTTCTGTTCTAGTTCTGTTCTAGTTCTGTTCTAGTTCTGTTCTAGTTCTGTTCTAGTTCTGTTCTAGTTCTGTTCTAGTTCTGTTCTAGTTCTGTTCTAGTTCTGTTCTAGTTCTGTTCTAGTTCTGTTCTAGTTCTGTTCTAGTTCTGTTCTAGTTCTGTTCTAGTTCTGTTCTAGTTCTGTTCTAGTTCTGTTCTAGTTCTGTTCTAGTTCTGTTCTAGTTCTGTTCTAGTTCTGTTCTAGTTCTGTTCTAGTTCTGTTCTAGTTCTGTTCTAGTTCTGTTCTAGTTCTGTTCTAGTTCTGTTCTAGTTCTGTTCTAGTTCTGTTCTAGTTCTGTTCTAGTTCTGTTCTAGTTCTGTTCTAGTTCTGTTCTAGTTCTGTTCTAGTTCTGTTCTAGTTCTGTTCTAGTTCTGTTCTAGTTCTGTTCTAGTTCTGTTCTAGTTCTGTTCTAGTTCTGTTCTAGTTCTGTTCTAGTTCTGTTCTAGTTCTGTTCTAGTTCTGTTCTAGTTCTGTTCTAGTTCTGTTCTAGTTCTGTTCTAGTTCTGTTCTAGTTCTGTTCTAGTTCTGTTCTAGTTCTGTTCTAGTTCTGTTCTAGTTCTGTTCTAGTTCTGTTCTAGTTCTGTTCTAGTTCTGTTCTAGTTCTGTTCTAGTTCTGTTCTAGTTCTGTTCTAGTTCTGTTCTAGTTCTGTTCTAGTTCTGTTCTAGTTCTGTTCTAGTTCTGTTCTAGTTCTGTTCTAGTTCTGTTCTAGTTCTGTTCTAGTTCTGTTCTAGTTCTGTTCTAGTTCTGTTCTAGTTCTGTTCTAGTTCTGTTCTAGTTCTGTTCTAGTTCTGTTCTAGTTCTGTTCTAGTTCTGTTCTAGTTCTGTTCTAGTTCTGTTCTAGTTCTGTTCTAGTTCTGTTCTAGTTCTGTTCTAGTTCTGTTCTAGTTCTGTTCTAGTTCTGTTCTAGTTCTGTTCTAGTTCTGTTCTAGTTCTGTTCTAGTTCTGTTCTAGTTCTGTTCTAGTTCTGTTCTAGTTCTGTTCTAGTTCTGTTCTAGTTCTGTTCTAGTTCTGTTCTAGTTCTGTTCTAGTTCTGTTCTAGTTCTGTTCTAGTTCTGTTCTAGTTCTGTTCTAGTTCTGTTCTAGTTCTGTTCTAGTTCTGTTCTAGTTCTGTTCTAGTTCTGTTCTAGTTCTGTTCTAGTTCTGTTCTAGTTCTGTTCTAGTTCTGTTCTAGTTCTGTTCTAGTTCTGTTCTAGTTCTGTTCTAGTTCTGTTCTAGTTCTGTTCTAGTTCTGTTCTAGTTCTGTTCTAGTTCTGTTCTAGTTCTGTTCTAGTTCTGTTCTAGTTCTGTTCTAGTTCTGTTCTAGTTCTGTTCTAGTTCTGTTCTAGTTCTGTTCTAGTTCTGTTCTAGTTCTGTTCTAGTTCTGTTCTAGTTCTGTTCTAGTTCTGTTCTAGTTCTGTTCTAGTTCTGTTCTAGTTCTGTTCTAGTTCTGTTCTAGTTCTGTTCTAGTTCTGTTCTAGTTCTGTTCTAGTTCTGTTCTAGTTCTGTTCTAGTTCTGTTCTAGTTCTGTTCTAGTTCTGTTCTAGTTCTGTTCTAGTTCTGTTCTAGTTCTGTTCTAGTTCTGTTCTAGTTCTGTTCTAGTTCTGTTCTAGTTCTGTTCTAGTTCTGTTCTAGTTCTGTTCTAGTTCTGTTCTAGTTCTGTTCTAGTTCTGTTCTAGTTCTGTTCTAGTTCTGTTCTAGTTCTGTTCTAGTTCTGTTCTAGTTCTGTTCTAGTTCTGTTCTAGTTCTGTTCTAGTTCTGTTCTAGTTCTGTTCTAGTTCTGTTCTAGTTCTGTTCTAGTTCTGTTCTAGTTCTGTTCTAGTTCTGTTCTAGTTCTGTTCTAGTTCTGTTCTAGTTCTGTTCTAGTTCTGTTCTAGTTCTGTTCTAGTTCTGTTCTAGTTCTGTTCTAGTTCTGTTCTAGTTCTGTTCTAGTTCTGTTCTAGTTCTGTTCTAGTTCTGTTCTAGTTCTGTTCTAGTTCTGTTCTAGTTCTGTTCTAGTTCTGTTCTAGTTCTGTTCTAGTTCTGTTCTAGTTCTGTTCTAGTTCTGTTCTAGTTCTGTTCTAGTTCTGTTCTAGTTCTGTTCTAGTTCTGTTCTAGTTCTGTTCTAGTTCTGTTCTAGTTCTGTTCTAGTTCTGTTCTAGTTCTGTTCTAGTTCTGTTCTAGTTCTGTTCTAGTTCTGTTCTAGTTCTGTTCTAGTTCTGTTCTAGTTCTGTTCTAGTTCTGTTCTAGTTCTGTTCTAGTTCTGTTCTAGTTCTGTTCTAGTTCTGTTCTAGTTCTGTTCTAGTTCTGTTCTAGTTCTGTTCTAGTTCTGTTCTAGTTCTGTTCTAGTTCTGTTCTAGTTCTGTTCTAGTTCTGTTCTAGTTCTGTTCTAGTTCTGTTCTAGTTCTGTTCTAGTTCTGTTCTAGTTCTGTTCTAGTTCTGTTCTAGTTCTGTTCTAGTTCTGTTCTAGTTCTGTTCTAGTTCTGTTCTAGTTCTGTTCTAGTTCTGTTCTAGTTCTGTTCTAGTTCTGTTCTAGTTCTGTTCTAGTTCTGTTCTAGTTCTGTTCTAGTTCTGTTCTAGTTCTGTTCTAGTTCTGTTCTAGTTCTGTTCTAGTTCTGTTCTAGTTCTGTTCTAGTTCTGTTCTAGTTCTGTTCTAGTTCTGTTCTAGTTCTGTTCTAGTTCTGTTCTAGTTCTGTTCTAGTTCTGTTCTAGTTCTGTTCTAGTTCTGTTCTAGTTCTGTTCTAGTTCTGTTCTAGTTCTGTTCTAGTTCTGTTCTAGTTCTGTTCTAGTTCTGTTCTAGTTCTGTTCTAGTTCTGTTCTAGTTCTGTTCTAGTTCTGTTCTAGTTCTGTTCTAGTTCTGTTCTAGTTCTGTTCTAGTTCTGTTCTAGTTCTGTTCTAGTTCTGTTCTAGTTCTGTTCTAGTTCTGTTCTAGTTCTGTTCTAGTTCTGTTCTAGTTCTGTTCTAGTTCTGTTCTAGTTCTGTTCTAGTTCTGTTCTAGTTCTGTTCTAGTTCTGTTCTAGTTCTGTTCTAGTTCTGTTCTAGTTCTGTTCTAGTTCTGTTCTAGTTCTGTTCTAGTTCTGTTCTAGTTCTGTTCTAGTTCTGTTCTAGTTCTGTTCTAGTTCTGTTCTAGTTCTGTTCTAGTTCTGTTCTAGTTCTGTTCTAGTTCTGTTCTAGTTCTGTTCTAGTTCTGTTCTAGTTCTGTTCTAGTTCTGTTCTAGTTCTGTTCTAGTTCTGTTCTAGTTCTGTTCTAGTTCTGTTCTAGTTCTGTTCTAGTTCTGTTCTAGTTCTGTTCTAGTTCTGTTCTAGTTCTGTTCTAGTTCTGTTCTAGTTCTGTTCTAGTTCTGTTCTAGTTCTGTTCTAGTTCTGTTCTAGTTCTGTTCTAGTTCTGTTCTAGTTCTGTTCTAGTTCTGTTCTAGTTCTGTTCTAGTTCTGTTCTAGTTCTGTTCTAGTTCTGTTCTAGTTCTGTTCTAGTTCTGTTCTAGTTCTGTTCTAGTTCTGTTCTAGTTCTGTTCTAGTTCTGTTCTAGTTCTGTTCTAGTTCTGTTCTAGTTCTGTTCTAGTTCTGTTCTAGTTCTGTTCTAGTTCTGTTCTAGTTCTGTTCTAGTTCTGTTCTAGTTCTGTTCTAGTTCTGTTCTAGTTCTGTTCTAGTTCTGTTCTAGTTCTGTTCTAGTTCTGTTCTAGTTCTGTTCTAGTTCTGTTCTAGTTCTGTTCTAGTTCTGTTCTAGTTCTGTTCTAGTTCTGTTCTAGTTCTGTTCTAGTTCTGTTCTAGTTCTGTTCTAGTTCTGTTCTAGTTCTGCATTGAGAAGTCTTGTGTCTACAGAAAAACAAATGTTTGTTGAACTAAAATAACGAGGGTGGCAAGGTAAAGAGAATTGTATATAGGTCGGTTCTAGTGCTAGTTCTGTTCTAGTTCTGTTCTAGTTCTGTTTTAGTTCTGTTCTAGTTCTGTTCTAGTTCTGTTCTAGTTCTGTTCTAGTTCTGTTCTAGTTCTGTTCTAGTTCTGTTCTAGTTCTGTTCTAGTTCTGTTCTAGTTCTGTTCTAGTTCTGTTCTAGTTCTGTTCTAGTTCTGTTCTAGTTCTGTTCTAGTTCTGTTCTAGTTCTGTTCTAGTTCTGTTCTAGTTCTGTTCTAGTTCTGTTCTAGTTCTGTTCTAGTTCTGTTCTAGTTCTGTTCTAGTTCTGTTCTAGTTCTGTTCTAGTTCTGTTCTAGTTCTGTTCTAGTTCTGTTCTAGTTCTGTTCTAGTTCTGTTCTAGTTCTGTTCTAGTTCTGTTCTAGTTCTGTTCTAGTTCTGTTCTAGTTCTGTTCTAGTTCTGTTCTAGTTCTGTTCTAGTTCTGTTCTAGTTCTGTTCTAGTTCTGTTCTAGTTCTGTTCTAGTTCTGTTCTAGTTCTGTTCTAGTTCTGTTCTAGTTCTGTTCTAGTTCTGTTCTAGTTCTGTTCTAGTTCTGTTCTAGTTCTGTTCTAGTTCTGTTCTAGTTCTGTTCTAGTTCTGTTCTAGTTCTGTTCTAGTTCTGTTCTAGTTCTGTTCTAGTTCTGTTCTAGTTCTGTTCTAGTTCTGTTCTAGTTCTGTTCTAGTTCTGTTCTAGTTCTGTTCTAGTTCTGTTCTAGTTCTGTTCTAGTTCTGTTCTAGTTCTGTTCTAGTTCTGTTCTAGTTCTGTTCTAGTTCTGTTCTAGTTCTGTTCTAGTTCTGTTCTAGTTCTGTTCTAGTTCTGTTCTAGTTCTGTTCTAGTTCTGTTCTAGTTCTGTTCTAGTTCTGTTCTAGTTCTGTTCTAGTTCTGTTCTAGTTCTGTTCTAGTTCTGTTCTAGTTCTGTTCTAGTTCTGTTCTAGTTCTGTTCTAGTTCTGTTCTAGTTCTGTTCTAGTTCTGTTCTAGTTCTGTTCTAGTTCTGTTCTAGTTCTGTTCTAGTTCTGTTCTAGTTCTGTTCTAGTTCTGTTCTAGTTCTGTTCTAGTTCTGTTCTAGTTCTGTTCTAGTTCTGTTCTAGTTCTGTTCTAGTTCTGTTCTAGTTCTGTTCTAGTTCTGTTCTAGTTCTGTTCTAGTTCTGTTCTAGTTCTGTTCTAGTTCTGTTCTAGTTCTGTTCTAGTTCTGTTCTAGTTCTGTTCTAGTTCTGTTCTAGTTCTGTTCTAGTTCTGTTCTAGTTCTGTTCTAGTTCTGTTCTAGTTCTGTTCTAGTTCTGTTCTAGTTCTGTTCTAGTTCTGTTCTAGTTCTGTTCTAGTTCTGTTCTAGTTCTGTTCTAGTTCTGTTCTAGTTCTGTTCTAGTTCTGTTCTAGTTCTGTTCTAGTTCTGTTCTAGTTCTGTTCTAGTTCTGTTCTAGTTCTGTTCTAGTTCTGTTCTAGTTCTGTTCTAGTTCTGTTCTAGTTCTGTTCTAGTTCTGTTCTAGTTCTGTTCTAGTTCTGTTCTAGTTCTGTTCTAGTTCTGTTCTAGTTCTGTTCTAGTTCTGTTCTAGTTCTGTTCTAGTTCTGTTCTAGTTCTGTTCTAGTTCTGTTCTAGTTCTGTTCTAGTTCTGTTCTAGTTCTGTTCTAGTTCTGTTCTAGTTCTGTTCTAGTTCTGTTCTAGTTCTGTTCTAGTTCTGTTCTAGTTCTGTTCTAGTTCTGTTCTAGTTCTGTTCTAGTTCTGTTCTAGTTCTGTTCTAGTTCTGTTCTAGTTCTGTTCTAGTTCTGTTCTAGTTCTGTTCTAGTTCTGTTCTAGTTCTGTTCTAGTTCTGTTCTAGTTCTGTTCTAGTTCTGTTCTAGTTCTGTTCTAGTTCTGTTCTAGTTCTGTTCTAGTTCTGTTCTAGTTCTGTTCTAGTTCTGTTCTAGTTCTGTTCTAGTTCTGTTCTAGTTCTGTTCTAGTTCTGTTCTAGTTCTGTTCTAGTTCTGTTCTAGTTCTGTTCTAGTTCTGTTCTAGTTCTGTTCTAGTTCTGTTCTAGTTCTGTTCTAGTTCTGTTCTAGTTCTGTTCTAGTTCTGTTCTAGTTCTGTTCTAGTTCTGTTCTAGTTCTGTTCTAGTTCTGTTCTAGTTCTGTTCTAGTTCTGTTCTAGTTCTGTTCTAGTTCTGTTCTAGTTCTGTTCTAGTTCTGTTCTAGTTCTGTTCTAGTTCTGTTCTAGTTCTGTTCTAGTTCTGTTCTAGTTCTGTTCTAGTTCTGTTCTAGTTCTGTTCTAGTTCTGTTCTAGTTCTGTTCTAGTTCTGTTCTAGTTCTGTTCTAGTTCTGTTCTAGTTCTGTTCTAGTTCTGTTCTAGTTCTGTTCTAGTTCTGTTCTAGTTCTGTTCTAGTTCTGTTCTAGTTCTGTTCTAGTTCTGTTCTAGTTCTGTTCTAGTTCTGTTCTAGTTCTGTTCTAGTTCTGTTCTAGTTCTGTTCTAGTTCTGTTCTAGTTCTGTTCTAGTTCTGTTCTAGTTCTGTTCTAGTTCTGTTCTAGTTCTGTTCTAGTTCTGTTCTAGTTCTGTTCTAGTTCTGTTCTAGTTCTGTTCTAGTTCTGTTCTAGTTCTGTTCTAGTTCTGTTCTAGTTCTGTTCTAGTTCTGTTCTAGTTCTGTTCTAGTTCTGTTCTAGTTCTGTTCTAGTTCTGTTCTAGTTCTGTTCTAGTTCTGTTCTAGTTCTGTTCTAGTTCTGTTCTAGTTCTGTTCTAGTTCTGTTCTAGTTCTGTTCTAGTTCTGTTCTAGTTCTGTTCTAGTTCTGTTCTAGTTCTGTTCTAGTTCTGTTCTAGTTCTGTTCTAGTTCTGTTCTAGTTCTGTTCTAGTTCTGTTCTAGTTCTGTTCTAGTTCTGTTCTAGTTCTGTTCTAGTTCTGTTCTAGTTCTGTTCTAGTTCTGTTCTAGTTCTGTTCTAGTTCTGTTCTAGTTCTGTTCTAGTTCTGTTCTAGTTCTGTTCTAGTTCTGTTCTAGTTCTGTTCTAGTTCTCTGTTCTAGTTCTGTTCTAGTTCTGTTCTAGTTCTGTTCTAGTTCTGTTCTAGTTCTGTTCTAGTTCTGTTCTAGTTCTGTTCTAGTTCTGTTCTAGTTCTGTTCTAGTTCTGTTCTAGTTCTGTTCTAGTTCTGTTCTAGTTCTGTTCTAGTTCTGTTCTAGTTCTGTTCTAGTTCTGTTCTAGTTCTGTTCTAGTTCTGTTCTAGTTCTGTTCTAGTTCTGTTCTAGTTCTGTTCTAGTTCTGTTCTAGTTCTGTTCTAGTTCTGTTCTAGTTCTGTTCTAGTTCTGTTCTAGTTCTGTTCTAGTTCTGTTCTAGTTCTGTTCTAGTTCTGTTCTAGTTCTGTTCTAGTTCTGTTCTAGTTCTGTTCTAGTTCTGTTCTAGTTCTGTTCTAGTTCTGTTCTAGTTCTGTTCTAGTTCTGTTCTAGTTCTGTTCTAGTTCTGTTCTAGTTCTGTTCTAGTTCTGTTCTAGTTCTGTTCTAGTTCTGTTCTAGTTCTGTTCTAGTTCTGTTCTAGTTCTGTTCTAGTTCTGTTCTAGTTCTGTTCTAGTTCTGTTCTAGTTCTGTTCTAGTTCTGTTCTAGTTCTGTTCTAGTTCTGTTCTAGTTCTGTTCTAGTTCTGTTCTAGTTCTGTTCTAGTTCTGTTCTAGTTCTGTTCTAGTTCTGTTCTAGTTCTGTTCTAGTTCTGTTCTAGTTCTGTTCTAGTTCTGTTCTAGTTCTGTTCTAGTTCTGTTCTAGTTCTGTTCTAGTTCTGTTCTAGTTCTGTTCTAGTTCTGTTCTAGTTCTGTTCTAGTTCTGTTCTAGTTCTGTTCTAGTTCTGTTCTAGTTCTGTTCTAGTTCTGTTCTAGTTCTGTTCTAGTTCTGTTCTAGTTCTGTTCTAGTTCTGTTCTAGTTCTGTTCTAGTTCTGTTCTAGTTCTGTTCTAGTTCTGTTCTAGTTCTGTTCTAGTTCTGTTCTAGTTCTGTTCTAGTTCTGTTCTAGTTCTGTTCTAGTTCTGTTCTAGTTCTGTTCTAGTTCTGTTCTAGTTCTGTTCTAGTTCTGTTCTAGTTCTGTTCTAGTTCTGTTCTAGTTCTGTTCTAGTTCTGTTCTAGTTCTGTTCTAGTTCTGTTCTAGTTCTGTTCTAGTTCTGTTCTAGTTCTGTTCTAGTTCTGTTCTAGTTCTGTTCTAGTTCTGTTCTAGTTCTGTTCTAGTTCTGTTCTAGTTCTGTTCTAGTTCTGTTCTAGTTCTGTTCTAGTTCTGTTCTAGTTCTGTTCTAGTTCTGTTCTAGTTCTGTTCTAGTTCTGTTCTAGTTCTGTTCTAGTTCTGTTCTAGTTCTGTTCTAGTTCTGTTCTAGTTCTGTTCTAGTTCTGTTCTAGTTCTGTTCTAGTTCTGTTCTAGTTCTGTTCTAGTTCTGTTCTAGTTCTGTTCTAGTTCTGTTCTAGTTCTGTTCTAGTTCTGTTCTAGTTCTGTTCTAGTTCTGTTCTAGTTCTGTTCTAGTTCTGTTCTAGTTCTGTTCTAGTTCTGTTCTAGTTCTGTTCTAGTTCTGTTCTAGTTCTGTTCTAGTTCTGTTCTAGTTCTGTTCTAGTTCTGTTCTAGTTCTGTTCTAGTTCTGTTCTAGTTCTGTTCTAGTTCTGTTCTAGTTCTGTTCTAGTTCTGTTCTAGTTCTGTTCTAGTTCTGTTCTAGTTCTGTTCTAGTTCTGTTCTAGTTCTGTTCTAGTTCTGTTCTAGTTCTGTTCTAGTTCTGTTCTAGTTCTGTTCTAGTTCTGTTCTAGTTCTGTTCTAGTTCTGTTCTAGTTCTGTTCTAGTTCTGTTCTAGTTCTGTTCTAGTTCTGTTCTAGTTCTGTTCTAGTTCTGTTCTAGTTCTGTTCTAGTTCTGTTCTAGTTCTGTTCTAGTTCTGTTCTAGTTCTGTTCTAGTTCTGTTCTAGTTCTGTTCTAGTTCTGTTCTAGTTCTGTTCTAGTTCTGTTCTAGTTCTGTTCTAGTTCTGTTCTAGTTCTGTTCT
The DNA here is from genome assembly GCA_942486065.2 of Calliphora vomitoria. Taxonomy (NCBI): domain Eukaryota; kingdom Metazoa; phylum Arthropoda; class Insecta; order Diptera; family Calliphoridae; genus Calliphora; species Calliphora vomitoria. The sequence goes on along the minus strand of OW818030.2, from coordinate 17,896,075 downwards.
AGTTCTGTTCTAGTTCTGTTCTAGTTCTGTTCTAGTTCTGTTCTAGTTCTGTTCTAGTTCTGTTCTAGTTCTGTTCTAGTTCTGTTCTAGTTCTGTTCTAGTTCTGTTCTAGTTCTGTTCTAGTTCTGTTCTAGTTCTGTTCTAGTTCTGTTCTAGTTCTGTTCTAGTTCTGTTCTAGTTCTGTTCTAGTTCTGTTCTAGTTCTGTTCTAGTTCTGTTCTAGTTCTGTTCTAGTTCTGTTCTAGTTCTGTTCTAGTTCTGTTCTAGTTCTGTTCTAGTTCTGTTCTAGTTCTGTTCTAGTTCTGTTCTAGTTCTGTTCTAGTTCTGTTCTAGTTCTGTTCTAGTTCTGTTCTAGTTCTGTTCTAGTTCTGTTCTAGTTCTGTTCTAGTTCTGTTCTAGTTCTGTTCTAGTTCTGTTCTAGTTCTGTTCTAGTTCTGTTCTAGTTCTGTTCTAGTTCTGTTCTAGTTCTGTTCTAGTTCTGTTCTAGTTCTGTTCTAGTTCTGTTCTAGTTCTGTTCTAGTTCTGTTCTAGTTCTGTTCTAGTTCTGTTCTAGTTCTGTTCTAGTTCTGTTCTAGTTCTGTTCTAGTTCTGTTCTAGTTCTGTTCTAGTTCTGTTCTAGTTCTGTTCTAGTTCTGTTCTAGTTCTGTTCTAGTTCTGTTCTAGTTCTGTTCTAGTTCTGTTCTAGTTCTGTTCTAGTTCTGTTCTAGTTCTGTTCTAGTTCTGTTCTAGTTCTGTTCTAGTTCTGTTCTAGTTCTGTTCTAGTTCTGTTCTAGTTCTGTTCTAGTTCTGTTCTAGTTCTGTTCTAGTTCTGTTCTAGTTCTGTTCTAGTTCTGTTCTAGTTCTGTTCTAGTTCTGTTCTAGTTCTGTTCTAGTTCTGTTCTAGTTCTGTTCTAGTTCTGTTCTAGTTCTGTTCTAGTTCTGTTCTAGTTCTGTTCTAGTTCTGTTCTAGTTCTGTTCTAGTTCTGTTCTAGTTCTGTTCTAGTTCTGTTCTAGTTCTGTTCTAGTTCTGTTCTAGTTCTGTTCTAGTTCTGTTCTAGTTCTGTTCTAGTTCTGTTCTAGTTCTGTTCTAGTTCTGTTCTGTTCTGTTCTAGTTCTGTTCTAGTTCTGTTCTAGTTCTGTTCTAGTTCTGTTCTAGTTCTGTTCTAGTTCTGTTCTAGTTCTGTTCTAGTTCTGTTCTAGTTCTGTTCTAGTTCTGTTCTAGTTCTGTTCTAGTTCTGTTCTAGTTCTGTTCTAGTTCTGTTCTAGTTCTGTTCTAGTTCTGTTCTAGTTCTGTTCTAGTTCTGTTCTAGTTCTGTTCTAGTTCTGTTCTAGTTCTGTTCTAGTTCTGTTCTAGTTCTGTTCTAGTTCTGTTCTAGTTCTGTTCTAGTTCTGTTCTAGTTCTGTTCTAGTTCTGTTCTAGTTCTGTTCTAGTTCTGTTCTAGTTCTGTTCTAGTTCTGTTCTAGTTCTGTTCTAGTTCTGTTCTAGTTCTGTTCTAGTTCTGTTCTAGTTCTGTTCTAGTTCTGTGCTAGTTCTGTTCCAGTTCTGTTCTAGTTCTGTTCTAGTTCTGTTCTAGTTCTGTTCTAGTTCTGTTCTAGTTCTGTTCTAGTTCTGTTCTAGTTCTGTTCCAGTTCTGTTCTAGTTCTGTTCTTTTTCTGTTCTAGTTCTGTTCTAGTTCTGTTCTAGTTCTGTTCTGTTCTGTTCTGTTCTAGTTCTGTTCTAGTTCTGTTCTAGTTCTGTTCTAGTTCTGTTCTAGTTCTGTTCTAGTTCTGTTCTAGTTCTGTTCTGTTCTAGTTCTGTTCTAGTTCTGTTCCAGTTCTGTTCTAGTTCTGTTCTTTTTCTGTTCTAGTTCTGTTCTAGTTCTGTTCTAGTTCTGTTCTGTTCTGTTCTGTTCTGTTCTGTTCTGTTCTGTTCTGTTCTGTTCTGTTCTGTTCTGTTCTGTTCTGTTCTGTTCTGTTCTGTTCTGTTCTGTTCTGTTCTGTTCTGTTCTGTTCTAGTTCTGTTCTGGATACCTTCATATTGACTTATGAATTTGGCCACTTAAAAGTGTGTAGAGCATTTACTTTTATACTTGTGTATGGTTTTATATGATATGCAAACATATGTTAAAGCAAATACATTTTACGTAAATGCGATTTAAAGCAACAGTTTAGTTTGTTGTACAAATACGTATGTTTTCACATGTGTAGGTATGTATGCTAGTGCATATGTTTGTGTATATGTGATTGTTTAAGTGGCATACATTTTAGCCTTTAAACGTAGGTTTCAATGTATGGTAATAGAGGGTAAAATGTTGGGGGTTTGGAACTATTTTCCTGTTTATTTTATATTTCTCAAGGGTATTGCTGTTAAGAGTGTATGTGTGTATGTGTATCTATGTGGTATATTCCGTAATTGTGAGTGTGTGTGTTTATATTAGTTTGTTGGTTTTTGTAGGTATATGACATTTTTGGTTTTACCAATCATAAACCTCTATGGCTTAACAAAAACTGTCAGACAATTTTTTATGTGGTTTTTTCGTTATAAAAATAAACACACACACTCGCTCAGATACACCTTCATTGTGCCACTTTTATGCAATACCGCTGATTCTTTATAGTTTTAACCGATTTTTTTTTCTTTTTTTGGTTTTGTTTGTTGGTTTTTAAGGCAACAGCCAAAAAACCAAAAAATGGAATTTCCACCAAATTTCCCCATGGTCTAATATGAAATATTGTGAGCCTAGAAAACAACACATAACGCAAAAGTGAATTCAAAAAAAAAAAAAAAAAAAAAAAAGAGCAAATAAAAAGGGGAGAGAGAAAAAAATTGAATATACAATATTTCTATCGAAATACTACACAAGATTAATTGTCAATGTGTGGGGTTTTTGTTGTTGCTATTTTAATTCCCAGCTAAAATTGAAACAAAAAAATATGAAAAAAAACAAATTGTTAAAATTTTAGTTTCGTTTTGTAAACACTAAAAATATGAAAAACATATTTTTTCTGTTACCATAAATTTGTCAAAGATGGCAGCGAAATTTTTCAGTTACATTTTAGGAATTAAAGAAGAGAGAGTTTTAAAAATTGGCAACAAATTTTGGAATATGTGCTCTTCTTTGGTAGCGTATCTATTGAAGCATTTTATAGCCAAGTTTTCCAAACTAATTCAGCTGGGTCTATCATAACATATCTGGACTCCATATTAAAACTGCTCTTCAATACCATCACTGATATTTGACTTGTAACCAAAGAGCTGGTATTACAATACGTTAAAAATCTGTAAACTCAGAGTGTTTACTAAAAATGTCTATAAAATATTTAAACAAAAATGCTATTATTCGGTTTAGGATATATTATTGTAGTACTTCTTTACAGAAATTGTAAATTTTTTAATTCAAAACGAAGCGTAGATCTTTTTTTAACTTCAAATTTACCTTCAATCGTGGATATTTTAAAACTAATATTTCACATTCAATTTTAGATTTTTCTAAACTCCAATTTTACCTTCAATTGTAAATTTGTCTTAATTTTAAGAGTAAAGATTGCAGGTAATATGGTGTTTAGAATCATCTACAATTAATGGTAGAATTGGAGTTAAAAAGAAATATAATTTAATTTTGGAAATTTCCTCGATTGATGTAAAAATTGGAGCTGTAAAATTGGTGAATGTAAATTTGTTGTTTAGAGAGATCTGAAATTAAAGGTAAAATCTTTCTTGACTCCAATTATAAGTACTACCTTCAATCTAAATTTTCCTGCCAAATCTCGCTGGTTTATTGCCATGACAAATGTTCTGACAAATTACTCAACCTTAAAATCAGTGTATTCCAGTATATGTATGAATATTTTGTTTTCTATTTTCGTACATTATTCATATATATTTTTTAGTTATTTCACTTAACTGCAATAGTTTCTAAAGCTCCACTCATTCATATAAAAACTTACCTTTCTCTACCCCACAAAATTTAATGCAGTTTTAAAAATATCCTAAAGTTAAATGGAAATTTAATTGTATTATAAATGTTTTGCTACAAATAACATATGAAATGTTTCAGGGAAATTGTTTTTAGGGGAAAATGTTAAAGAAGTTATGAGTATTTTAAATGAAATAAGCTTTGCCGAATATTAGATGAGCTACAGCTGGAATTACAAAACTCATACTTGGCTTAATTGAATAGAGATAAAAATGAAATACGCACACATCAACGACTAAAGAATCTTCAACAGATCTGAAATTGAAGGTAAATTTGAATATTAGAAAGAAATTTGGTTAAAGGTAAAATTTTAGTTTATAAATTTGGTGTAAGACTTAAAAATGCGGGATTTGCAACAGATGGCATATCATTTGAACGCAGTTTTTGATTTTAATATCTATATGCCATTTTGAAGGCTACATATCTGTCATTTATTCTCATTTAGTTATTGAAAATTGTAGTGTAAACAACAAGGTTTTTTTTTTTTGCTTCAAAAATGTGGAATTTTGTAGCAACGTATCCTCATATGTGGGAAGTTTTGCTTTACTTCTTTAATTTGAAAAAAATGTGCCGCTGAAGCACACCGATTGCTCACTGAAGCTTATGGTGAATGCCAACCTGCGAGAGATGTTTTGTGTGAGTCAGAAGTGGTGATTTTAATACGGAAGACAACGATCGCCTAGGCCAGCCAAAAAGGTTTGAAGACCAAGAATTGGAGGCATTACTCCTTGAAGATTGTTGTCATACTCAACAAGAGCTTGCAAAGTTATTGGGAGCTACTCAAGCAGCAATTTCAAAACGTTTGCGAGCAGCAGGATTCATTCAAAAGCAGGGTAATTTGGTACCATACAAACTGAAGCCGGGAGACCTTGAAAGACAATTGTGCATGTCAGAAATGATGCCTGAACGCTACAAAGAAAATAATTTTTGCACCGAATCATTACTAGCGATAAAAATTTGATCCATTACGATAACCCGAAGCGTTAGAGATCGCACGTGAAGCCCGGCCAACCAGCCGAATCGACACCAAAGCCAAATATCCATGGCGCTAAGGTAATTCTCTATATTTCGTGGGAGCAAAGGGGTCATATATGTTATGAGCTGCTGAGATCTGACCAGACCATCTCAAGAAACCTGTACCGAATGAAATTCGTTCGTTTGAAGCGAGCATTGGCAGACATGAAACCGCAATATTCCGTCATGACTACGCTAGGTCATATGTTGCAATACCTGTTTAAAAGAATTTAGAACGAAGTGTTTGGTAAGTTTTGCCTCACCCCCTTTATAGTACAGACCATGCCCCGTCCAAGTACTATTTGTTTCGATCGGTGCAGAACGCTCTCTCTGGGATACGTTTCACCTTAGAACAGAGTATCCGAAATTGGCTTGATTCGTTCTTGGCCTCAAAAGATGAGCAGTTCCTTTGGCTTGGAATCATATGTTGCCAGAAAGATGGGAATACGGCCAATACTTTCAATAAATTAGTATAGTACAAACGTTTCAAAATAAAAGATAAAAATTTGAAAAAATTCTGAATTTTTAAGTCAAACACTTAATACAATTGAAGGTAAAACTTGGAAAGATCAGCAACTGAAGGTATCATTTAAAGAAGCCCAACGATTGAAGGTAAATTCTTAGTTTAGAAAGACCTACGGTTAATGATAAAATAGGAATATTGAATTATATACAATTGAAAGTAAAATTACGTGCATGGCTGAGGTATAATCGAATATCTGGAGATATAAGGAGTAAGATCGTATTTGTAAAACATGTCAGTTATTATGTTTAATGTCAATGAGTGACCAGAAAAAAGTGCCTACTAAAATTATTAAATATTTTCAACAAAACCCAACTTGGTCCTACAAGAAGTTGGCCATACAATCAAAGGTCTGCCGTCAAACTGTTTCCAATGTTATTAAACAGTAACGGTAGAACTTGTTCGTTGATAGAAAACCTGGTTCAGATAGAAGGATTGGTCCACATGATGTTTCTAAAGCCAAAAAAATAGAAAGCATTTTCAAAAGAGCTCCCAACACCTCCGGTAGGAAAGCAGCCCGGTTAGCTCAGTGCTCGGACTATTTGGTACGAAAAGTTAAAGTTAATGCAGGTTTAAAACAGCAAGGCTCCAAAAGTTTCTGACAGGAACGCTGCTAAAAATTTAGAGGCCAAAACAGAACACGGAAATTTAAGTCAAGTTTTATAAAAAAATATTCTTGCTGCATAAGGGATGACGAAGCGTATGTACTGGCAGATTTTTCGCAACTTAATGGTTAAAAATTTTATGTTGCTGATGCTCGAGGGAATATTGAGGAAATGTTTAGGACCCAAAAGCAAAAAAAATTCAAAAAAGTTCTTGGTATGGCAAGCAATATGCAGTTGCGGCAAAAGAAGCCAACCACTTATTTTTTAGCCTGAATTGGCATCCTGTCACTATGGTAAACAAGCTCTTGAGTGGTACAAGAATCCTAAATGAGATAGCGAGAGATTTTAGGATAACGTTTCTATGAGTTTCTGGATACGATGGAAATCAGGGTGATTGTAGAGCAGGGTGATTGTAGATTGGCCTGCGATGATGGCTGAGGTGGCGATTGTTCGCTTTTCTGGTTTTTCCCTTGCAAAACGTAAGACGGTTGTACAGCAGAAACTTTATGAGACTGCACAGTACATGGGGACTAATAAATCCACCTGTGTTATAACGTGGACGACCTGGCCCGTATATGATGTCACCAGGACGAATCTACTTATAGAATTCCGTCTTGAGCAAATAAGGCTAATTGTTTGTTTTATTACAGCACACTGCATAATTGGAACACATGCTAGAAGAATGGGCCTGCGGTTTAACGATTACTGTAGAAACTGTCGAGACGAAGAAAAGCAGGAGACTGTCTCCCACCTATTCTGTCAATGCCTGGCTCTGACAAACTTGAGGGAACGTGTTTAGATGAGTTATCAATAATGAATCTGAGACGCATCCATTCTTTCATCAGAAAATCTGGTTGGTTCACCTTAGAAACAATTTATGTAGTACAAATATCTTGCTGATACTCTACGATTTAACGATTACTGTAGAAGCTGTCGAAACGAAGAAAAGGAGGAGACTGTCTCCCACTTATTCTGCCAATGCACCGCTCTGACAAATTTGAGGGAACGTATTCTTGGAATCCCTTTCCTCTCGTGTTTAGATGAATTATCAAGAATGAATCTGAGATGCGTCCATTCTTTCATCACAGAATTTGGTTGGTTTACCTTGAAAACAACAGATGTAGTATAAATATACTGCTGTTTACTTCTTGGGTATCACAATGGTTTTGAATGGACGCAATTGAGCTGCTTGATAAGTGACTGGCCATGGAACCTAACCTAACCTTTGTTTAATTTCGCGTGTAATAATCAAAACCAATTAATTTTAATATTCTTGATTCTGATGAAATTCTAAGTCTAAGTTTAGCTATAACCTATCTGTCTTTCTGTTTGTTTAAATCACTCTCACGTCCATGAAACAAAATTAAAATTAATGAAATATATTTGAGATATTTACTACTGGTTCTAGGTAGTTTGGTATTGAATATCAGCAAAATTGGTTTAGTAGAAAAAAAGTTATGAAATAAAATGTGCGACCACGTCAATCAATTTTGATTTTTTTAAGGAAATTCGGTTTCATCATTGTTATGATTTTTTAAGTTTTTGTTTTTATAATGATTGTATTAGTAAATATTTGAGAGTTGTTGCTGTATTTTTTTTTTAAATTAAAGTGAAGACAAGCACTGTGGGTGTGGAAGGGCATCACTAAAATGTACTTATAACGAAATTCTCGATCTGCAGTAGCAAAGCTTTAGTTTTTTGTTGTTGTAATATAAAAAAGTGAATGTTAATTTTTAGTATTCCACATATAATACTAAGAAATACACATTTTCTGAAATATAAAAGTTCTGTTGCAATTCCAAGTCAGTTTAACTATACTTATACAAGGTGGCGCAAAAATAAACTTCCGATGTTTTTTGGCTGTAATTAAAAAAAAAAATTAAAAACTTTGATTCTTCTTGTGGATTATTTTTATTTGGACTTCTAATTTTTTTACATCAAGTCGAGAATATGATGTCATGTAAATGGCCGCCGCCACAGTTGATTGTCATTTGAGCCCTTTTTATGGCATTTTCCATCACTTTGGCCAAAACTTCCGGCGATAGATCTTCACATTCTTGACGGATATTGTCTTTAAGAGCTGCAAGAGTCTAAGGCTTGTTGACATAAACCCGTGACTTCAAAAAACCCCATAAAAAGAAGTCTGGAGCGGTCAAATCAGGCGATCTTGCTGGCCAGTGCAAATCGCCAAAACGGAAGATTAGGCGCCCGGGAAATGCATCCTTCAGCATATCGGTTGTGGTACGTGCAGTGTGTGCCGTTGCACCGTTCTGTTGGAACCACATGTTTTCCAATCCCAATTCATCAAGTTGCGGCAAAAAGAACTCGTTTATCATTGCTCTGTAGCGCTCACCATTCACAGTAACCGTTTGGCCCGCGACGTCTTCGAAGAAAAAATGTCCGATGACTCCTCCAGCGAAAACAGCATACCAAACAGTGACTTTGAGCGGATGTAATGGCTCTTCGTGGGTTACACGCGGATTTTCAGTGCCCCAGAAGCGTAAATTTTGCTTATATAAGATGGAAATGGGCCTCATCACTCATGATTATTTTTGATGACAAATCATCTTCCTCTTGGTGGTGATTAAGGATGGCTTAAGCGTATGTTAGACGCGATTGGCGGTCAGCAGCTAACAGCTGATGCACCGTCTGGACTTTGTACGGAAACATCTTCAAATCTTGTACCAAAATTCGCTGTAAAGACCGTCGACTGATACCCATTTGCGTGGCACGTCGTCTGGTCGATGTCGACGGCGCTTCCATGACATCCTCGGCGACAGCAGCAATATTCTCTGCAGAACGGCTACTCCGGGGTCTGCCACGCCTGGCAGCATCTCGTGTTGTGCCAGTCTCTTCGACGCAAGCGGCTAAACGTCGCAGTGTTTCACCAGTTCGACCAGGAAATCTGCGACGAAATTCACGTTGTGCCAAAGTCACCGACCGAATATTGGTCAAATAAATAGTTAGCAATATTCCGCGCTCTGGAGCAGTATAGCATAACATTGTTTATTAACGTGTATTTCGCATGTGTTTACTACACAAATGTCAAAACAGAACTGACATTAGGGGCCAATCGCAAAATTTATAGCACTTTCTGATAGGAGGATTACTTTTTCGCCACCTTGTACTTCTGTCTGTTAGTTTAAATCACTCTCATGACCAAAAGACAGCATTGAAGTTAATGAAATTCTTTTGCAGTATTAACCACTGTCCTAGGTAGATTGATATTTAAAAACAGCTAAATTGGTTAATTAGGAAAATAGTTATGAATCAAAATGTGAAACCACATCGAACGAATTTGATGTTTTTAACGAAATCAAGTTTAGCATAAATTAAATACATTTAATTTGTCTTATCTCACTCATAACACTTAGTTGTACTTCCCCAACTTGTGTTAGCAATATTTAGTTTATAAACTACAACAGCCAGTCAGTTACATTAAACCAATACGTTTTTTCCTCCGTCTAAACTCCCATACAAATTAGACTAATATCAAAACTTATCACAATAATGAAAAAAAAATCCTTGACATATCTTAATCTTATGCCACACCCGCTTAGTTTCATTACAACATTTTTTTTTGTTACCCCACGACAGCCTTTATGTTGTGAACAAGTGATTTTCTTAATTAAATTGTATGTCAAAACTTTTCCAGTAAAACTAAGAAAAACACACCAAAAATAACAAGAAAACAGAAATCAAACTTTTACCACCATGGTCCACCATCAAAAACAACACAAAAAAACACACACAGATAGTTATAAAAACTGAAAAGAATCACAATCCATAAGCCTAAAGCTTAGAACAGCTTAAATCATTTGTCGACATCTGCGGAATATCAATGAAATATTGTCTTTTAGTGCAAAAAAAAAGAAAAGAAACACAGAAAAAAGTTGTGGAAAAAATCTAGCAAAAGTTTTGTATGTAATAAGTCAAACTAACACCATGAAAAAAAAATTAAGGAAAAAAGCTCTAGAAATATTTATTATAGAGAGAGAGAGAGAACACAACTAGCCACCCAACCAGGCCACATACATTTCAAACCCAAATACATGTAATGACAGTTGACAATATCTTTAGATGTCATAGACGAGGACAAAAAAAATAAATAAAAGAGAATAATGAATATGAATGCAAACTGGTGAAGCAGCAACAAAAAGATGTTGGTAAAAGTCATACTGTTTAACAAAAAGACACATACACTTGACCAATGGCAAATAAATTTTAGTTTCTTATTCTTTGAATGGTGTTGGTATGCAAGACATGACACTATACTGTGCTTAACACTATCACACCCGCACTAACCTATACTGTAAAATATAGGATTGACAATGAACTAAGAGGAACATAAAGGGCCTTTAAAGTGCCAAACACTTAAAAGCTTCATTGTACTTCCAGGATCCAAAAGACACTATTGTCGTTTTAGCATTCAAAATGACTATTACAGGATTTGTAAGAAGAAGTATCTGGAAAGCTTAGTTCCTAAACTTACAGCTTAGACCATCTAATCTTTTGTAAGCCTAAAAAGGCCTTATAGAAGGCCTTCCCTTTTCAGATATTTCCTTTTTTTTTATTTGCCTGTTACCAGAGCACAAAATGTCGAACTACCAAAGTTATCAAAGAAAATTAATAGAAAAAGTATAAATAGTTTTTGTTACACACAACGCTTTATTTATTACACAGCATTAGAGTTGTATCTACAGTGTCGGTCAAAACACGTTGGGCAAAAATTGCATCTAATAGATTAAAAAATCGTTCATTTTAGGAACTGCTGTAATTTAAGTACAACTTGTTCAGCATTTGTAAATAAGTTTATATTATAGTATTAAATTTATGAATAATACAAAAATCCAGTAGAACATGGTTTAATCCTTCAGCTTCAAACTTTCAACAACTGCTTGTTTTGTAGTTTCGGTCGGAACCCACTTTCTGTTAGCTTCATCCACTTGCAGGAGCAACTGTTTCTCTTCTTCATCATTTGTGAGAAGCTTATTAAACTCTTCAAACAGTTTAACACCACGCTCAGCTATATCATTAACAATTTTCAAGTTCTTTGTGATTTTTTTTACCACAAATGTAATGTTCATTGCTGTTTCATTCATTTGTCTATGTGGTTTTTGAATTGAATTTATTTTTAACTTGTCAAACAACTGCATTGATCATGTGTTGGGAAAATCTGCCAAAACGGCTTGGTCAGTTAAAAGTGACGGGTCTCTTCTTATCTTCATTAGGCTTATACTTCATCTTTGCATTTGTAGCCATAGGGGATTCTAACCAATATTTCTCATATAGAAGAACTATAAAGTTCTCAAAGCGTTCTAACTGCGATTTTTCCTTTAGTGTGGTTTTGAAACCGCCTTCCTCACAAAAGAAATGGATTTTTGTGGCATAAATCAATTTCGCCATCCAACGAGCTGCTCTTCAATGAATTTTTTCTGGAGTATGAACAAGATCTAGTAGAGACAGCTCTATTAGTTCCATGTAATCGCCTCTTTACCGCGGTGAGTTTTAAATTTTCACTGCCAGGAGCTTATTGTAATGGTTGATAGTTGTATTTGTTTATAGAGGGCCATGCTGTCTTGAATCTTTTGAATAAAGGAATGTCAGGAGAACTGGATGGTCTGAAACAGAAAGTAAATGCCTTACTGAGAACAGTCTCCAAAATGTGGTGCCTGCATGCTAGCAATAATAATTTTTCTCCTATTTTATGCTCCAGCATAACACAAGCTCTATTTTTAAACCCTGTATTAATGGATGTACAGGCAAATCCTGGTTTAGCGAATCTCATTTTAACGAAAACGGCGTAAGGCTTCTTAAAGAATTATTATACAATTATAGTTGAGCACAATCTAACTCCTAATGTTATTCTCAATGCGAATAAAACTGATATCTATTGGAAAATGATACCAGATAAAACGTTTGTTCACGCTAGAGAAACTAGTGCTAGACTAACAATTTAAGTTTGCTCTTATGAATGTGGAAATAAAGAATCTTTTCTTCTTTGAAAGAAAGAAACGCTGCTCGTTTCGTAACAAAGTGATGATATTATCTTTCTTGAAGTAATGGATATTTTTAATGGTAGAATCATTCTTGGAAATGCCTCAAGTCAACCTACCAAAGAACAATTAATGAAAACTACAAAATATGAACAAATTTCAGACGATATTCATGTCCTAATGTCACACCGCTTAAAACTTAGTCAAAAAATAAATCTCGATATAACGAATTTCTCAATTTAACGAATGAACCTGACAACATATCGGGATTTGCCTGTGGTTTCAAAACATATATCTACTATCTTGTTCTCCAAACCCCTTTCAGTTAGTGCATTATAAGCTGCGTTCGCTATGTTTGCATCGGTACCACTTACAAGTTTAGTACTTTAATTAATTTCTCCTTGCCATCTGTAGATACTAATACGGGCAAAAGATCTACTTTTTCAGTGCTCAGAATATCTTGAAGAATCTTCACGTCCCAATGAACGATAACTGGATCGTCAAAAGAAACAGATTGCTTTATTTCCTCAAACACAGTTTTTCTCCCTTCTTTCCTTTTGCTTTGAATAGTGCTTGATAATGGCAATGAACAGGGATCATGTCCCAACGCTGCTACAATAGGGACCATTAATATTAAGGCTTCCCTATCAGAAACTTTCTTGTGATCTAATGCACTAGTAACATGCCAGCTGTTTGAAGATCAATAATTGGAGGCATTACTCCAGGAAGATAGTTGTAAAACTCAATGAGAGCTTTCAAAATTATTGGAAGCAACTCAAGCAGCAATTTGAAAACGTTTGCGAGCAGCAGGATTCATCCAAAAGCAGGGAAATTGCGTACCAAACTAGTTGAAGCCGAGAGACCTTGTTAAAAGATTTGCATGTCCGCAATGATGCTTGAACGCTGTAAAAGAAAATCATGTTTGCTCTGAATCATTACATGCGGCCAACCAGTCGAATCGACACCAACCCGTGATCCTAAGGTAATTATCTATTTGTGGTGGGAACAAAAGGGTGCTATCTATTATGAGCTGTTGAAAACTGATCAGACCATCACAGGTAACCTGTACCAAATGCAACTGATCCGTAATATTCCATCATGACAACACTCGACACATATTGCCAAGCTGTTAAAAAGTATTTAAAATTAAGTGGTTGGGAAGTTTTGCCTCATCCGCTTTACAGTCTAGACCAATGGTGCGCAGTCCATAGCACAATTGTGCAAAATCAAATCACATGTATTCTTATGCTCTTACAATTTAGTAGTCGTTGTCCACTCAACGAGACAACTACAAAAGCGGATGAGCACGGGTGTATGACTTTTTCTTTATTTTTTCAGTTTTTGTATTTGTTTGATTGTAGGTGCGCTGAACAAAATAAAGAATTGAATGTGTTGGTGAGAGTATGTGTATTGGTGAGAGAATTTACTTTTGCGCACCTCTGGTCTATACCGTGCCCCGTCCGAATACTATTTGTTTCGATCGATGCAGAATGCTTCCTCTGGATACGCTTTCATTTTGTAACAGAGTATCTACTTGATTCGACCTTTGCCTCAAAATATGAACAGTTATTTAGCGCGGAATCCTTTTTTTGCCAGAAATATGAGAAAAGGTCGTGGGTAATAATGGTCAATACTTTGAATAAATTTTATATGTGTGCAACCGAATAATTCGACTGGCAACAAATTCGGTTGCTACTACGAATCTGTTATCTCTGTGCAGATTTAAAGTGAAGGACTGTGTTTATTTTTTTATTTAAATATTTATTTTGTATGTATATATAAGGTTAGGTTAAATTTGCAGACGCCTGAATCATAATACGGGTGAATTAAAATGCGGTCTTTGTCGGTGAATGTTTGTTGACCAATAATTCTACATCTCATGTTTCCAAATGTAGGACAGTTACAGAATAGGTTGTCGCTGGACTACTGTGCATTCTCGTCATAACAGGTTCTGCTGAAATTGTGCTCCTGAAGGTCAGGTTTAAGTGATAACTGCTGTGAGGTTTCTTAATGGTTTCTCTCCGGAGTTATCGAAAATCGAGTTCTCTGTATTTCCATAATGGGCCATATTTTTCTGGTCTCTTTGGCAGTGGGTTCTCTTTCCCATCTACCATTAGCGTCTAAAAGAAGTTTGTGTGAGATCAGTTCTTTCTTCTCATGAGATAAATGTCAATATCACGTCTGAATTCATTCGAATTAATGTTGGTGGCTGTTTTCGCAAGTGCGTCAGCAAACTTATATGGAACTGTCAAGAATTGTATGGAAATTCATTCACACAACTCTTATAAGTTTGAACGACAATTTAGAATCGCAAACTTGAACTGATTTATTGTGAATTTTAATAAGATATTTATACCCTACACCACCATTGAGGAGACCATTGTTTCATACTTGTTTTGGTTTACTTTTAGTTATAAGAAATAAAACTTAATTCAATATAAATGTGTGACGATGCATTGTGGTAAAATTTGTTTAATAAGTTTCATAACAAATACTGAAATTGAATTTCGTTGTAATAATACTGAGGATATGTTATTATTTTAGAGTGCATTTGTGGTTTCTAAAATCTTTACTTTCGTTGGAATTGGAAAAAAACAGTTATAATGCGAATTTCATCCAATATATTTTGACTGATACTGTATGTATCTGTCTATGTGGTTTCTTGTTTGTAGGTTTGTTTGATTTTATGCTTTTTGTCTGTGTTTGTCAAGCTGACTTCAATCGCACGAAAACAAACAATAAACAGACAGACTAAATACAAAACTTTTTGAGGTTTTTTTCAGCTATATTTCATGGAAAAGTGGAGCATTTTGTTTTGTTATTATGTTTGTAACATATTGGAATAACAGGATTGTGTGTAAACATTTTCGGATATCGTTAACCCATTATAAATTGAGGGCTTTGGACGTCCTTATAGAGAACAGGGATCAGTGCACTAAAATTGGTGGAATGAAAAAGCTCCAAATGTTAAAAGCAATTTACATGGCTATAAATCCCTTAATCTTCCAGACAGAAATTTACGCCATCTTCATCTGCTCCATAATAAGGTTTATATTCAAGTTTCGCTCAGGGCTGTATTTTAGTTTGAAGTAAGGTCGAAATTAGTCATGGAGTGCATTGAGTGTCTGAAAGATTTACAGAGGCTCAATCAATTGACATTGATTTTTGGGATACAATTAATCTCTCATCGCAAAGGAAAGTTCATATTAACCAGAAATCAGAGCAGTTTATTTCTAGCGAGAACAAAATAAATAAAATCAAGTTTTATTAAACAAAATTATTTTCAAAGATTTTTTTATTAAATGGTGGAAGAACAATTTAATATTTTTCAAAATAGACGTGTTAAATTTAATAAATATCCCTATAAAAAGATAAAAATCCATAGTTTAACATTATTGGGGTAAATATTGAAAACTCTCCCTAATGTTTCTACCGTCTACCTTGTATACTTATTATTAAAACTATTAAATTAATAATAATCATACGCCTAGGTATACTCTGTTATTTATGCATGGTCAATTAAAGGGTTGTTTTTGGCATAAAGTATCCAAAGCATTTTAAAGAACAAATCTAGCTGCGTTTTAAATTAAAAGTATTTCAGAAATTGTAAGACTAATTCGAAACATGTCAAACCTTTATTTTATTTCTATTTTTAAGAAAGCGTAATATGTGTGTGAGTGATGCAGTTTAATTTTTGTCATTATTTTTTTTTGTTTTATAAAACATTTATTAGTTTTCTTTAAGAACTTTGGCAGTTTTGTTGATTTTTAGTTTCTATTATCTTTAGACTCGTATACTTATTGTTTTCTTTAAGCGATGAAATGCTTCATAAGAAATAATAGATAAAAAAAGGAAACAAATTCCTTGCAACAACATGGTGTTGAAACTATAATAACAAAAGTAAGTTTACAAAAAAACATTTTGCTGGCAAACAGTTATCATATTGACAATCTTGTCTGCTTACTAATTACTTATTGTTTAGTATTAAGAAATGTTTAATAATCACAAGAACAAAGTCTTAAAACTTAATACTAATAGTGATAATTAAGAGCTGTTAAAGGAGGAGTAGTAGAGGGCAAAATAAAAACAAGGAAAGGAAAAATTTTTATAATAAAGAACATGACTTAGGAAAGAATATTACAATATAAACCATTAATAACAAAATATCCTTAAGGTATGCTTTACATATTTAATTATTGTAGTTTGTTTAATTTTAGGAGTAAGAGAGTTTGATAGGGAACGAGAGAGTAAGAAAGAGGATTAAAGAGTTAAAGTGAGTTTAGCGTAGAATTAAAGCATTACTATCGAAATTCCTATATATAAAAAAGGATGTATGACTTAAAAATACGATATTTTTTCAAATTTTTAGCTTTTATTTTGAAACATTTGTACCATATACACATACTCAAAGCATTGGCCATTGTAAGCTATGACTTGTTTCTATCATATAAGCGACATAAAGTTTCCGAGCCACAAGAACTGCTCACCAGGCCAAGAACGAATCAAGTCAATATCGAATACTCTGTTCCAAAGTGAAACTTATTCCAGAGAAAGTCATATATCGAAAAAAATAGTTTGACGGGGCACGGTCTGAACTATAAAGCGGGTGAGGCAAAACTTCCCAGCCACTTCATTCTAAATACTTTTAACAGATTTTGCAACATGTGAGCGAAAATTGTCATGATGGAATATTACGGTTTCATGTCTGGCAGCAAATTCTGGATGTTTATGCCAATACTCACTTCAAACGAATCAGTTGCATTTGGTACAGGTTCCCTGTGAGGGTCTGGCCAGATTTTGGCAGCTCATAATAGATAGGAGCCTTTTGCTCTCACCAAATCCAGAGCTTTACTTTAGCATCATGGATATTTGGCTTTGGTGTCGATTCGGCTAGTTGGTCGAGCTTCACATACGATCACTTAAGCTTCGGGTTTTCGTAGTAGATGCTTTTTTCATCCCAAGTAATGATTCGTTGCAAAATGATTTTATTTAATAGCGATGAAACTGCGTTTCAGACATACAAAATCGACAGATTCAATTTGTATGCTGCCCAATTTCTCTGCTTTTGGATGAATCCTGCTGCTTGCAAATATAATGACATTTAAAGCTCTTGTTGAGTTTGACAACAATCTTCATTGAGTAATGCCTCCACTTCTTGGTCTTCAAATTATTTTTTTTGGCTGGCCTGGGCGATATTTGTTTTTTCGTGTCAAAATTACCACTTTTGAACCGCATGTTGAAGCCGATGGAACACATTCACCGTAAGCTTTGGTGAGCATTCGGTGTGTTTCAGCTGCACTTTTTTCAAATTAAAGAAGTAAAGCTAAACTTCCCGCATATGATGCTTTGTTGGTACAAAATTCGACATTTAGAAGCAAAAGAACTTTGTTGTTTACATTATAATATTTAACAACTGAGTAAGAATAAATAACAGATATGTACCAATCAAAATTAAAAACAAAAACCGCATTCAATCGATACACCATCTATTGCAAATGTCTTATTTTTAAGTCATACACCCAACATTATTACAAAATTGTATTATCAATTTGGAACTAACGTCTATAACGGCTGATTGCTACATTTATCATGTTTATAAACATTTCCATCAGTAGAAATTTCTACTTATCATTAATGTTGGTATCACACTGTTATTAACATTGTTTATAAGTATGACAGCATAAAATGTGAAGCAACTTTCAAATCTCTGGGAGATCATTGTGGAAATAGAACATTCGTGTTTTTTTCGTTACATTATTCATGAGACTTCTAGAAGATGACGCTGTGTATATAAATAGTAACAGCGAGTCGTTGTCACTGTTAGGAGTTAACATCAACTGTATTGCCAGTGTATTCATGTAAATTAGAAAGTGTGTGTATTAAAAGATATTGGTCCATAATCATAGTCAAACAATAAAGTATATTTTAAGAGAAATAAAGTCGTCTGTACTTAAGAGTGGAGTTTAGGTCTACTATAGACAAGTTAAAGTATACTTCTGACGTTAAAGTCGACTGTAAATAGAAAACTAGCTGGAGTTGTTTTTAACTCATTTAACAACAGCATCAGCTGTTGTAAAAAACTTTGACAAAAGGTCAAAAATGTTTAAGTTACAAGATATTGGCAGAGATTTTGCAATTATTGAATATTGCATCAATAAAATTAGTACCAAAATAAAATAAATTTGATATTAATCTTTCCTTTTCTATTTTTCCATGTCAAACTGTTTTTTCCTTTAGTTTCCCGGTTACATTTGTAGTTTGTCAATTTTTGTTATTTTAAGCGATGCCAATTGTCTATATTTTGTTGTATATTGTATGAAAACATTTTCTACATTTGAGTTGACACCCAGTTAAAGTCGGTTTAATTTAAAACATACTTTAATTTTGACTATAGTTAGAAAATAATAAAAAGCGGGTTTTTATTTTAAAGTTGTTTTTAAAAAGAACCGACTTTATTGTTTGACTATGATTATGGGCCATTGACTATTAAAATTGTTGTGTAAATTTAAATAAATAAAGAGTTGTTACAATTTTTATACCCTTCACCATGAGTGGCAAGTTTGTTATTCCGTTTTTAATTTCTACATTTTTCATTTGCGACCCCACAAAGTATATATATTCTGGATCGTTATAGATAGCGTAGTCGAAATAGAAATGTCGGTCTGTCCGTCTGTCGGTCTGTATGTTGAAATCAACTTTCCGTAGTCCCCAAATAACTTACATACATGGTTCATACATCAATATATCGGGAATTCTTCCTCGGCTCGGTTGCACAATCGGCCTACAAATGAATGAGATATAAGGAAAAAACTAGGCCGAGCTCGATTTTTTACCTATTTTTTATCTATATCTGGATTACTAAATCATTAATAAAGACAATATGGTTATTCAATAATAGAAATTTCAAAAACCCTTGAAACGGTCTATATAAGGGCAAAGTAAGTCGGACCTACAATTGGTAAAAATCGGAAAAAATATTTTTTAACCCAAATTTTTTTCATCGATTTTTATTCAATAATGTTTAAAAAAAAAATTTTAAATTTTGAAAAAAAATTAAAAACAAAATTTGGATAAACTTTTCAAAAAAAATTCTTTAGAAAAAAAAAAATTTTAAATTTTGAAAACAATTTTGAAAAAAAAAATTTAATTTTTTTTTACCTAAAAATATTAAAAAATTTTATTTTAAATTGTAGTTTAGTGAAGGTAGTATAAGATTCGGCATAGCCGAATATAGCTCTGTTACTTGTTAAACTACTAATCGTTATTATTTGCAATTAAAAAAAATAAACCACTGTTTTTAAAAGGTAAAAACGTAACAATATGTACATATCTTCAATGGCCTAGTAAATAAGAAATATATTTATGATTTAAATAAATTTAAATAAATAATTTATATAAAAGTTTATTTTATAATTTATTTCGATATTTATTAGTTAGACAAATATATTAAATATGTCATCATTTACAAAGAATTATGCTTTACTACACTTTATTATTAAATTAAAAATAGTTTCATTTAATTTAGTTATTAAATCCTTACAAAAAACATATTTGTATAAAACTAAAAATAGGGTTGCCCATATTTTACTCCCGAGGTCAAAAATTGTTCGCGTTTTGTAAAAACCAAATGCTGAAGATTAAAGCAAAATTGTATAACGTTTAGAGGTACTGTACTAGCTGCAACTGGTGCATTTCACTACTCCTAGTTTTAAAATTTTAAAAATAGGTCTCCTTTACATTATTTTCTCTGTGGATATCTATATCAGATAAATCAGAAACGGCTGTAAGCCTCCATTGGTAAATTCTCACTCATTGGGGATAATATGTCTTTAGCTTCATGTTTATTGGTTCATTGTAATGTGTGAGAAAAAGTACCCTAAATCCCTACATTTTTATTAATTTCATATTGCTAGGTCTATTACTTATGATACAAAATTCAAAAGGTACCATTAAGAGGAAGAAAGGTACCACAAAAGTAACCTTTTGTGGATTCTAACTTATTCAGTATTCTGTATGCTTAATTTTATGAATGTAGATGAACTATTATTAACTATTCAAGAACGAAAAAGTACCAGTATGTCTATTTTTGTAGAATCTAACTCAGTCATGATAATGTGTGTTTAACATCTTGATCCTAGGTTCATTATTATTGAAAAAACGAAAAAGTACCATTAGTTTTCCAATTTTGGTACTTTAAAAACACAGACCTCTATCCATGATTCTTTCCTTATTCAGAAGCATATCAGCCCACTATTATATATATAAGTTAAAAAGTACCAATTTTCTGTTTCCCGTCAAGTTTGAAATTTCAAAATTCTCCATTTTTTGTTGCAAAGATTTTTATCAAAAGGCATTAATATGTGTTGGTGTGATTAAAAAAAATATGCTTTTAAAAAGTAACAAACTGATTACCCAAATTTGGTCCAATTTACTTTTCAAAGCGGTTTTTATTTTGAATAACTTATGTATGTCATTTTGAAAGGTACATATCTGTAATTTATTCTCACTTAGTTATTGAACATTATAGTGTAAACAAAAAAGTTTGTTGTTCCTTCGAAAATGTAGAATTTTGTGCAAACAAAGCGCCATATGCGGGAAGTTTTGCTTTACTTCTTTAATTTAAAAAAAGTGACGCTGACGCACACCGGTTGCCGCCGAGTGCCGCTAAAGCACCAGATTATGGTGAATGTGTTCTTCGGTTAAGAAGTGTGAGAGTTGGTTTCTTTGGCTCAGAAGTGGTGATTTGGACGAGGAAGACAAAGGTCTCTCTCTAAAGGTAGCTGGAACGCTATAGAAGATGAAAAATGGATCCATTATGACAACGTTTTAAGCAAGCTTTGACCGAAAGACGCCCAGACATGACACTGTAATATTCCATCATGACAACGCTCGGCCACATGTTGCAATACCTGTTAAAAATTATTTAGAATAAAGTGATTGGGAAGTTTTGCCTCACCCGTTTACTGTTTGTTTCGATTGATGTAGACGCTCTCTCTGGGATACATTTCACTTTTGAACAGAGTATCCGATATCGGATTGATTCGTTCTTGGGCTCAAAATATGATCAGTTCTTTTGGCTGCAAATTGATGGAAGGGAAAACAATAAAAAGTCAAACAGTTATTAGGAGCATAGAAAATTGAAAGAGTGCAAAGGACCACGTTAATGTAAAATTTCTGCAAAAAGTAATATATGTATGTATTAGAACTTTTCACAAATATAATAATAATAAATAAATATAATTATATTTAGTTTATGTATTCATTATATTAAACTATATTTGATTTTTTCTTTATTTAAAGCCATTATTAAATTAAATTTAATTTGTTTTTTTGTAGCAAAAAACTATGTAATCAAATTATTATTGCTGGCATTACTACTTACTATTCAGTAGGGGAAAAAAGATATTCTTAATAACTTAATTCCTTAGAAAAACTAAAAAAGGATTTCAAAAAGTAGAAGCTACTGTTTCAAATATTTCCAAAATGTACTTGTAAAACCCCTATAATAAAAATAGCTTTTCATATACCCCATAATAACACAAAATCTAATAATCAAATACATACCATGCAATCATGTGTGTCGTTTTAATTTTGGAAACATGTAATACAATCCACTTTGTTATTTATACTAAAATTAAAAAAAATATGGCAATACACTCACGTTCATATTAACTAAATACAGCTGCAAAATATGCATTTAAATACCAAGTAAATATGGCACAAATGCTAAATATCCTGTATGCAAAAGACTAAAAACTGTGTGTGCAAGTACGTTGGCTTTTTTCTAATGTCATCAAAATAATTGAATTTAATAAATTGCCTCATTATGCTAAATTTAGCAAAATGAACAAAATTTCTAAACGCACACTCAACGAACAAACAACAAAGTTTAACATTGGAACAAATTAAAAATTATATGAAAACAGCCCAAAAGCACACAACCATTTATGCTCGCACATGGATAACAAACTCTAAATGCACCCTGGTCCCCGGCTAAACAAAACTGTAGTACATTCTTTTTAGCTGATTTAAAATAAAAGCCAAATGATGATTATTATTTCACTTGACCAACAAAAATGTTTAAATAATGGTAATTTTTCACGCTGTTTTCGTGGTAAGAGGGAAGTACATAGAAAAAAATAATTTACATACAAACATATACATAAAGTGCTGGGAAAACATATACAGAAACAAAAATCACACACATGTTTTAAAGTGCATTTACGTTGTCAGCATTAAAATATTCATTCCTTTATTTGTTTTATTTATATGAGCACAATGGGGCAAAATTAACTAGAACAGAACTGGAACAGAACTAGAACAAAACTAGAACAGAACTACAACAGAACTAGAACAGAACTAGAATAGAACTAGAACAGAACTAGAACAGAACTAGAACAGAACTAGAACAGAACTAGAACAGAACTAGAACAGAACTAGAACAGAACTAGAACTAGAACAGAACTAGAACAGAACTAGAACAGAACTAGAACAGAACTAGAACAGAACTAGAACAGAACTAGAACAGAACTAGAACAGAACTAGAACAGAACTAGAACAGAACTAGAACAGAACTAGAACAGAACTAGAACAGAACTAGAACAGAACTAGAACAGAACTAGAACAGAACTAGAACAGAACTAGAACAGAACTAGAACAGAACTAGAACAGAACTAGAACAGAACTAGAACAGAACTAGAACAGAACTAGAACAGAACTAGAACAGAACTAGAACAGAACTAGAACAGAACTAGAACAGAACTAGAACAGAACTAGAACAGAACTAGAACAGAACTAAAACAGAACTAAAACAGAACTAGAACAGAACTAGAACAGAACTAGAACAGAACTAGAACAGAACTAGAACAGAACTAGAACAGAACTAGAACAGAACTAGAACAGAACTAGAACAGAACTAGAACAGAACTAGAACAGAACTAGAACAGAACTAGAACAGAACTAGAACAGAACTAGAACAGAACTAGAACAGAACTAGAACAGAACTAGAACAGAACTAGAACAGAACTAGAACAGAACTAGAACAGAACTAGAACAGAACTAGAACAGAACTAGAACAGAACTAGAACAGAACTAGAACAGAACTAGAACAGAACTAGAACAGAACTAGAACAGAACTAGAACAGAACTAGAACAGAACTAGAACAGAACTAGAACAGAACTAGAACAGAACTAGAACAAAACTAGAACAGAACTAGAACAGAACTAGAACAGAACTAGAACTAGAACAGAACTAGAACAGAACTAGAACAGAACTAGAACAGAACTAGAACTAGAACTAGAACAGAACTAGAACAGAACTAGAACTAGAACAGAACTAGAACAGAACTAGAACAGAACTAGAACAGAACTAGAACAGAACTAGAACAGAACTAGAACAGAACTAGAACAGAACTAGAACAGAACTAGAACAGAACTAGAACAGAACTAGAACAGAACTAGAACAGAACTAGAACAGAACTAGAACAGAACTAGAACAGAACTAGAACAGAACTAGAACAGAACTAGAACAGAACTAGAACAGAACTAGAACAGAACTAGAACAGAACTAGAACAGAACTAGAACAGAACTAGAACAGAACTAGAACAGAACTAGAACAGAACTAGAACAGAACTAGAACAGAACTAGAACAGAACTAGAACAGAACTAGAACAGAACTAGAACAGAACTAGAACAGAACTAAAACAGAACTAAAACAGAACTAGAACAGAACTAGAACAGAACTAGAACAGAACTAGAACAGAACTAGAACAGAACTAGAACAGAACTAGAACAGAACTAGAACAGAACTAGAACAGAACTAGAACAGAACTAGAACAGAACTAGAACAGAACTAGAACAGAACTAGAACAGAACTAGAACAGAACTAGAACAGAACTAGAACAGAACTAGAACAGAACTAGAACAGAACTAGAACAGAACTAGAACAGAACTAGAACAGAACTAGAACAGAACTAGAACAGAACTAGAACAGAACTAGAACAGAACTAGAACAGAACTAGAACAGAACTAGAACAGAACTAGAACAGAACTAGAACAGAACTAGAACAAAACTAGAACAGAACTAGAACAGAACTAGAACAGAACTAGAACTAGAACAGAACTAGAACAGAACTAGAACAGAACTAGAACAGAACTAGAACTAGAACTAGAACAGAACTAGAACAGAACTAGAACTAGAACAGAACTAGAACAGAACTAGAACAGAACTAGAACAGAACTAGAACAGAACTAGAACAGAACTAGAACAGAACTAGAACAGAACTAGAACAGAACTAGAACAGAACTAGAACAGAACTAGAACAGAACTAGAACAGAACTAGAACAGAACTAGAACAGAACTAGAACAGAACTAGAACAGAACTAGAACAGAACTAGAACAGAACTAGAACAGAACTAGAACAGAACTAGAACAGAACTAGAACAGAACTAGAACAGAACTAGAACAGAACTAGAACAGAACTAGAACAGAACTAGAACAGAACTAGAACAGAACTAGAACAGAACTAGAACAGAACTAGAACAGAACTAGAACAGAACTAGAACAGAACTAGAACAGAACTAGAACAGAACTAGAACAGAACTAGAACAGAACTAGAACAGAACTAGAACAGAACTAGAACAGAACTAGAACAGAACTAGAACAGAACTAGAACAGAACTAGAACAGAACTAGAACAGAACTAGAACAGAACTAGAACAGAACTAGAACAGAACTAGAACAGAACTAGAACAGAACTAGAACAGAACTAGAACAGAACTAGAACAGAACTAGAACAGAACTAGAACAGAACTAGAACAGAACTAGAACAGAACTAGAACAGAACTAGAACAGAACTAGAACAGAACTAGAACAGAACTAGAACAGAACTAGAACAGAACTAGAACAGAACTAGAACAGAACTAGAACAGAACTAGAACAGAACTAGAACAGAACTAGAACAGAACTAGAACAGAACTAGAACAGAACTAGAACAGAACTAGAACAGAACTAGAACAGAACTAGAACAGAACTAGAACAGAACTAGAACAGAACTAGAACAGAACTAGAACAGAACTAGAACAGAACTAGAACAGAACTAGAACAGAACTAGAACAGAACTAGAACAGAACTAGAACAGAACTAGAACAGAACTAGAACAGAACTAGAACAGAACTAGAACAGAACTAGAACAGAACTAGAACAGAACTAGAACAGAACTAGAACAGAACTAGAACAGAACTAGAACAGAACTAGAACAGAACTAGAACAGAACTAGAACAGAACTAGAACAGAACTAGAACAGAACAGAACTAGAACAGAACTAGAACAGAACTAGAACAGAACTAGAACAGAACTAGAACAGAACTAGAACAGAACTAGAACAGAACTAGAACAGAACTAGAACAGAACTAGAACAGAACTAGAACAGAACTAGAACAGAACTAGAACAGAACTAGAACAGAACTAGAACAGAACTAGAACAGAACTAGAACAGAACTAGAACAGAACTAGAACAGAACTAGAACAGAACTAGAACAGAACTAGAACAGAACTAGAACAGAACTAGAACAGAACTAGAACAGAACTAGAACAGAACTAGAACAGAACTAGAACAGAACTAGAACAGAACTAGAACTATAGGTAACTTCTGTTGATATTGTTCAATTAAATTCAACTTTATCTATTCAACACCTCTTTACTAAATTCCATTAAACACTCTTCAACTTTCAGCCCATTGTTAAGCTCTTTGAATAAATGACTGACTGCATGTTCCATCTGTATGTCTATCGCGTTTACTAAAATAACAACAGCAAAAAACCTGAAACATCATTTCATTTCCTCACATCCTGGTGCATATGTGTGTGTCATCCTGAGTTTGTAGTAGATTTGCGTTCGTTAAGTCTGTGCTATAAATTTTCACGCATTTAATGTTCTTTGCTACGGATTTTTTTTTTTTTTTTTGTTAACGTGGTTTTAATTTTGTATACATGTTGCAATGATTTTTTGAACATTTTAAATTGTGTTGCATACTTGATGGGAACATTGTGTATGTGTATTTAAACAAAAAAAAAAACATTTTAAAACAAAATCCTTAGAGTACATGACTGCATGTCACTGATGCTTAAGTATGAAACGAAAACAAAATAAATAAAAACACAATTGTTGGTTAAAAACTTTCCGAAACACCATTAAAGTTGAATCCTTACAATTTATTTTAATGAATTTTTTCGTTAGTGTAATCTAAACGGGGTTTGAAGTAATAGAGCACATCACGATAAATTAAATTTTAAAATTATAAATTGTGGAAAAATTAATTCTGAAAATATTAAAATTTTTTCTGCTGAGTAAGTTTAATATGTTTTATATATCATGCATGAGTTTTTGCAAAAGTTTCCACAAATTAGTGTTTTGTGGTTTAGTTTTAAATGAAAACTAATGGTTAGAGGTAACAGTTATAACATTGTTGTGGTCAGAATGGATAAAAAACGTAGAGCAGAATAATAATGATTGGAATATAATATAAAATTTATTTACTTTAAATATTTATTTTGTTTTCAAAGATGGGAAGAGAAAAATGTGTTAAAAATTAGTTCAGTTATAGTTCAGTTCTAGTTCAGTACTAGTTCTGTTCTAGTTCAGTTCTAGTTCAGTTCTAGTTCAGTTCTAGTTCAGTTCTAGTTCAGTTCTAGTTCAGTTCTAGTTCAGTTCTAGTTCAGTTCTAGTTCAGTTCTAGTTCAGTTCTAGTTCAGTTCTAGTTCAGTTCTAGTTCAGTTCTAGTTCAGTTCTAGTTCAGTTCTAGTTCAGTTCTAGTTCTGTTCTAGATCAGTTCATGAAAATAAGGATGGGAAAAGAAAAATGTGTTAAAAATAAGTTCAGTTATAGTTCAGTTATAGTCCAGTTCTAGTTCAGTTCTAGTTCAGTTCTAGTTCAGTTCTAGTTCAGTTCTAGTTCAGTTCTAGTTCAGTTCTAGTTCAGTTCTAGTTCAGTTCTAGTTCAGTTCTAGTTCAGTTCTAGTTCAGTTCTAGTTCAGTTCTAGTTCAGTTCTAGTTCATTTCTAGTTCATTTCTAGTTCAGTTCTAGTTCAGTTCTAGTTCAGTTCTAGTTCAGTTCTAGTTCAGTTCTAGTTCAGTTCTAGTTCAGTTCTAGTTCAGTTCTAGTTCAGTTCTAGTTCAGTTCTAGTTCAGTTCTAGTTCAGTTCTAGTTCAGTTCTAGTTCAGTTCTAGTTCAGTTCTAGTTCAGTTCTAGTTCAGTTCTAGTTCAGTTCTAGTTCAGTTCTAGTTTAGTTCTAGTTCAGTTCTAGTTCAGTTCTAGTTCAGTTCTAGTTCAGTTCTAGTTCAGTTCTAGTTCAGTTCTAGTTCAGTTCTAGTTCAGTTCTAGTTCAGTTCTAGTTCAGTTCTAGTTCAGTTCTAGTTCAGTTCTAGTTCAGTTCTAGTTCAGTTCTAGTTCAGTTCTAGTTCAGTTCTAGTTCAGTTCTAGTTCAGTTCTAGTTCAGTTCTAGTTCAGTTCTAGTTCAGTTCTAGTTCAGTTCTAGTTCAGTTCTAGTTCAGTTCTAGTTCAGTTCTAGTTCAGTTCTAGTTCAGTTCTAGTTCAGTTCTAGTTCAGTTCTAGTTCAGTTCTAGTTCAGTTCTAGTTCAGTTCTAGTTCAGTTCTAGTTCAGTTCTAGTTCAGTTCTAGTTCAGTTCTAGTTCAGTTCTAGTTCAGTTCTAGTTCAGTTCTAGTTCAGTTCTAGTTCAGTTCTAGTTCAGTTCTAGTTCAGTTTTAGTTCAGTTCTAGTTCAGTTCTAGTTCAGTTCTAGTTCAGTTCTAGTTCAGTTCTAGTTCTGTTCTAGTTCTAGTTCTGTTCTAGTTCTGTTCTAGTTCAGTTCTAGTTCAGTTCTAGTTCAGTTCTAGTTCTGTTCTAGTTCTAGTTCTGTTCTAGTTCTGTTCTAGTTCAGTTCTAATTCAGTTCTAGTTCAGTTCTAGTTCAGTTCTAGTTCAGTTCTAGTTCAGTTCTAGTTCAGTTCTAGTTCAGTTCTAGTTCAGTTCTAGTTCAGTTCTAGTTCAGTTCTAGTTCAGTTCTAGTTCAGTTCTAGTTCAGTTCTAGTTCAGTTCTAGTTCAGTTCTAGTTCAGTTCTAGTTCAGTTCTAGTTTAGTTCTAGTTCAGTTCTAGTTCAGTTCTAGTTCAGTTCTAGTTCAGTTCTAGTTCAGTTCTAGTTCAGTTCTAGTTCAGTTCTAGTTCAGTTCTAGTTCAGTTCTAGTTCAGTTCTAGTTCAGTTCTAGTTCAGTTCTAGTTCAGTTCTAGTTCAGTTCTAGTTCAGTTCTAGTTCAGTTCTAGTTCAGTTCTAGTTCAGTTCTAGTTCAGTTCTAGTTCAGTTCTAGTTCAGTTCTAGTTCAGTTCTAGTTCAGTTCTAGTTCAGTTCTAGTTCAGTTCTAGTTCAGTTCTAGTTCAGTTCTAGTTCAGTTCTAGTTCAGTTCTAGTTCAGTTCTAGTTCAGTTCTAGTTCAGTTCTAGTTCAGTTCTAGTTCAGTTCTAGTTCAGTTCTAGTTCAGTTCTAGTTCAGTTCTAGTTCAGTTCTAGTTCAGTTCTAGTTCAATTCTAGTTCAGTTCTAGTTCAGTTCTAGTTCAGTTCTAGTTCAGTTCTAGTTCAGTTCTAGTTCAGTTCTAGTTCAGTTCTAGTTCAGTTCTAGTTCAGTTCTAGTTCAGTTCTAGTTCAGTTCTAGTTCAGTTCTAGTTCAGTTCTAGTTCAGTTCTAGTTCAGTTCTAGTTCAGTTCTAGTTCAGTTCTAGTTCAGTTCTAGTTCAGTTCTAGTTCAGTTCTAGTTCAGTTCTAGTTCAGTTCTAGTTCAGTTCTAGTTCAGTTCTAGTTCAGTTCTAGTTCAGTTCTAGTTCAGTTCTAGTTCAGTTCTAGTTCAGTTCTAGTTCAGTTCTAGTTCAGTTCTAGTTCAGTTCTAGTTCAGTTCTAGTTCAGTTCTAGTTCAGTTCTAGTTCAGTTCTAGTTCAGTTCTAGTTCAGTTCTAGTTCAGTTCTAGTTCAGTTCTAGTTCAGTTCTAGTTCAGTTCTAGTTCAGTTCTAGTTCAGTTCTAGTTCAGTTCTAGTTCAGTTCTAGTTCAGTTCTAGTTCAGTTCTAGTTCAGTTCTAGTTCAGTTCTAGTTCAGTTCTAGTTCAGTTCTAGTTCAGTTCTAGTTCAGTTCTAGTTCAGTTCTAGTTCAGTTCTAGTTCAGTTCTAGTTCAGTTCTAGTTCAGTTCTAGTTCAGTTCTAGTTCAGTTCTAGTTCAGTTCTAGTTCAGTTCTAGTTCAGTTCTAGTTCAGTTCTAGTTCAGTTCTAGTTCAGTTCTAGTTCAGTTCTAGTTCAGTTCTAGTTCAGTTCTAGTTCAGTTCTAGTTCAGTTCTAGTTCAGTTCTAGTTCAGTTCTAGTTCAGTTCTAGTTCAGTTCTAGTTCAGTTCTAGTTCAGTTCTAGTTCAGTTCTAGTTCAGTTCTAGTTCAGTTCTAGTTGAGTTCTAGTTCAGTTCTAGTTCAGTTCTAGTTCAGTTCTTCTTCAGTTCTAGTTCAGGTTATAGTTCAGATTGTAGTTCAATTTAATCCGTTGCAAATTCATGCAAATCTTATTTGTGCTGTATTGGTTTCTCTGTTATTCTATTTATATTCGTTTTTACTCTGCTGATATTTTCTTGTTACAATTTAATTTGTATTAATGCATCATAAACCCCTGGCTTCTTGTTTAACTTCATACATAATTTGCTGAATTGAATTTTTTGTTGTCTCTGTTTCTTTTTAATAAATCTTGTTTTTAAGTCTTTATTTCGTTTACACACAAAAATCAGACAGGATACAAAAAAGGAGCACAAAAGAATAACTGAACTCTTCCTTTAATTTTAACACATAAACAATATTTTAACTGGTTGGTTGGTTGTTTTTGTTATTTTAAAAAACGAACAGTTGTTTGTTCGCCCAAAAAAAAGAAAAAAAAAAACTAAAAAGTAGACCGGGAAAATGTAAAAACAAAAACAGAGTGTAATAATTGAGAAAAACATAGCCGCCCACCAAGTCTAGGAGAAAAGGAACAAAAGACGCCTTTAAGCCGGCTGGTCTTTACAAAAAATGCTTGTTATGTTTATGTCTGCATGTGTAGCTATGTGAGTGGGAAAGTTAGTGGCTGTGTAAGTTATGGATGTATGTGTGTGTATCTGCCGGTTTGTCTTTGTAGTGGTAGCAGTAGTATTCAAGTGTAAGCAACTTGAAAAAAGCATCATGCATAAAATAGGGTACTTCCGTTTTTAATGTCATGCTTACAATACTCCTTTTTTGTTCAACGTTCTGTGGATGTTTATGTTTATGTTTTATCATTGAGTTTCTTTTGTTTTTTTTTATATTTATGTGTGTGAGTATCTGTGAGTCTGAGGTTTTTTTTCTCTTCTGGAGTCATTTGTTGTGCTGAAGTGGGGACAATTTTTTTTTTGTCAAACTAAAGTATCACTTCTTAAAAAATAAAACAGGAATGTTGTTGTTTTTTTTTTTGTTGTTGTATGCAGAAGTTTAAAAAACAAGTAAAAAATCATAAAACAACTTACATTGTTATTTTTGATTTCGTTTGTTTTTTTTTTTTTTTTTTGGAGAAAAGGGCTGAAATGTGACCAAAGTTTTGTCAAGTTGCTAAGAATGAAAAATAAACTTAATTAAAAAGAGACATTGGATCAACTATTGTTAGTATTTTTTTAAATTTTCAAGATATATTAAGAAGTTACACTAAAAGGACCACAAATATTCTTTATTTAAAACTCCTTATTTTCATGAATTATAAAAATAATTTTTTGTGAAATAAAGTGTTTTGACGAGCTGACCAAAATTTTTATATAAAATAATTTGGATGATATACAATTTAGTTAAGCATTTTACTTATTTTTTGGTTTAACTTAGAACAAATTAATGATCAGCCTTCATAGAAAATTTAATAATCAGTTTCTACCTTCTAAATAGTTGGTTGGTCTTCTTGCTTTATTTTGTTTTATACTTTTGTTTACATAATGTTGCTCCTTTTAAAAAATGTAGTGGACATGTCCGAAACAATCTCCTTCATAGACCATTACAATGCTATATGTCTTGCACTCTTGTTTTGAGCGAACTGTTTTTTTATAGATATTCTGTGCTATCGTGTCTACACACTAGGGTAGCCCTTATTTAGCATTTCTTTAATTTTTTTTGCTCCCAAGATTTAAAATTGTTCTTTGTCATCTAAGGACTATATGCAGAAATTTTATTTAAAGTTTCGAGTTTTATAATTTTTTTATTTTATATTAAAATATCTACGGTTAAATGAAACACAAAAACCATTTTGAATTAAATTTTTTTTTTTTCAAAATTTGAACAAAACTTCAAATAAAATTAGCAAATTCTTAATGTTATTCTATTTTGCTAAAATGTTTAGCATATTGTTACGAATGTGCAATGACGATTTGAATTTAACAGTCTATAACGACTGCCTGCAGCATTCATCATGTTTGAAGGCACGTCCATCATTTACATTGTTTGTAAGCATGGCAACACTAAATGTTTGGGCTGCTGGCAGTGATATCGAAGGCTCTGGAATTCGAATGTACTAGTATGCCCGTTAAGAGAATTGTAGAAGATTCCCGACAGATGGCACGTGTATAAATAGTGGCAGAGCTGGCAGTCGTGAGTTGAGTTTATTAGTGGCGCTGTTAGAGTTAACATCAACTGTCTTGTGCATTTAAGGTTGTACGTAATAGAGTGTGTGTGCAATTCTGCGAATTGTTAAACGTGTATAAAAACACTGAGTGATTATTTAGACTGTTGTTATAGTACATTTTAAAAAAATAAAGAGTTGTTACAATTTTAAACTACTAAAACTGCTTTTTTTGCAATCAAAAGTTTATCCCGGTTTATTTAAAGGAAATAAACCACGTTTTTAAAAGGTAAATTTGGTGAAGGTATATATCCTTCACCAAATTAAACTTTAAAATATAATTAAACACATTTTTTTTTTTCGAAATTGTTTCGAATATGTTGTTAACATACAAATTTATTTGTTTCAATTTATAAGTGAAAAAAGTATGACAAAAAAAGGTCTTTTGTGAAAAAAATTTGGGTTAAAAAATATTTTTCCCGATTTTGACCCATTTTAGGTCCAACTTACTGTAGCCTTATATACATCGTTGCGATGGACTTTGAAATACCTATCATTAAATATCCATATTCTATATTTATGACCTAGTCATCGAGATATAAATCAAAAATAGGACAAAAAATATAGGTTGTCTCGGATTTTTGCTCATATCTCCGTTATTTATTGACGGATTTTGTTGATTTTAAATAGGAAACTTCTCGAAAGAATGTCTGACAGAATTATTGAAGATTTGGATCCCGAAGATATCTGGGATCTTTAGAAAATTGATTCAAATCGACTCCGCTGTCTATAAGGATCCAGAATCTATATACTTTATAGGGTCGAAAAATTATATTGTGGAAATTACAAACGGAATGACCAACTTATATATACCCTTCTCACGAAGGTGAAGGGTATAAAAAGTGTGAAATAAGGGCCATCCTACTACTCACACTTACATACTATATGAATGTGAATTTTTAAAGTGTTTCATTTTCTTAACTTCTCTCTAGGACGATACTAGTGGCGCTTTGTTTTTGTTTGCTACTCTATTCCATTATGATCTCAATGCAGAGATTCAATTTAAATTGTTTTTTTTATATCAAACTACAACTCTTTAGAGGTTAAGTTGTTGTTTATTTTGTACTTTTCTGTACTGGCTGTTGTTGCATATTTCCCTTAACACCGGCCTCAATACTTTTAACATTTGACTGCTATTTTTTCACTTCATAACTTGAAGCGTTTTTCCAGTTTTAGCGGCCAATTTTTGTGTTTCCTTTTTTCTGTTCTTGTCCCATGTTAAAATATCAGTGTCGTCGCTGGTTGTGTTAAAATCTGCATTGTTTTGCGAGACAAATGCTGTTGTGTTTGAGAAAGTATAAGACAAATTCAGAGCTGTAATACAGGGTTATTTAATGGGTGATACTGGAGATACTAAAACTAGAAAATTTCTTTAAAATACAGCAAAATTTAATGGGAGATAGTGGAAATACAAAAATTAGATCATTTCATTAAAATAAAATAAAGTATTATGATATGTAAATTTTGTTTTTTTTTATTAGGCCATATCATGTTATTAACAGCGGATGTTCGCTGAGATGTGTCTAGGTTAGGTTACGTGGGTTGCTTGCAAGATAGCGAGTTCACTGTGCTAACTTTAGAATTACCAATCCCTTATGCTGAAATTTCATACATAAAGGGAAAATAGTTTCCCTCCCTAATTTCGTTGACTATGTGCTGCGTGTGGTCCCCGTGAGAATCTGATCATATTTACTAGTGACACATCTCTGAGACAGTGTAGATCATGGAAAAGAGCTCTACCGAGATATAGTAGTCTATGCTCTTGTAAGGCTGAGCAGTCACATAGAGAGTGTTGTACCGATTCTTCCTACTCCTCATCGAAATAACTTCTACAATAGCTATAACGTGGGTAACCCATACATTCCGTAAGAAGCCTAATCGAATTCCAACTAAAAGACAAAAGAGTCCTGGTCCTATCCTCTGTCGGAGTAGCCCAGAGCAATCTGGATATTCTACAAGTGATGATATTTAACCACCATTCATTTATCAATTTCGAAATGGTCACCAAGGGAGTGTGAATATCCCTTGGCTCAAGAGATACATCTAGGGACGACCCGTTCGTTGCGCATTCGTCAGATACTTCATTTCCCTCATGTCCTGGCACCCATATCAACTCGACGTGATGTTCTGTCAGTTGTGCCAGTGATTGCATGCAATTGAGAAGACATTTCTACTTAATAAAGTTGAAGTTAAGAGCCTTGATTGATACAAGGCTGTCCAAGTAGATATGCATTTTCGAGACTCAGTTCCCGGATTCTTATAGCGGCTGTATCGATGGCACAGATCCCTGCCTGGAAAACCGTTCAGATATCGGGTAATCGAAGAGACAGCTAAAGGTCCAGTTCATCGCAGAAAATTCCCGAGCCCGTACCTCTTTCTGTCTTTGAACCATGACAACAAAGGGATGACTAGGCTGCGAACACTGTCCTAAGGGACGACGGCATGGTTCAAAAAAAGAAAGAGGCACGGGCTCGGGAATTTTCTCCGATGAACAGG
Source organism: Calliphora vomitoria (assembly GCA_942486065.2). Lineage (NCBI taxonomy): Eukaryota > Metazoa > Arthropoda > Insecta > Diptera > Calliphoridae > Calliphora > Calliphora vomitoria. The sequence goes on along the minus strand of OW818030.2, from coordinate 17,861,826 downwards.
ACCTTTAGCTGTCTCTTCGATTACCCGATACCTGAACGGTTTTCCAGGTAGGTGTAGTTACTATGTAGTCCATTTCTTGCAACATGAATGGCCTGCCTATCTTTTGTAGGATGGTGCCGTGATCAATACGATCATGCATCATCCCGCTAGACTGTTTGAGTCGTAGAGCAGACTTAGCAGAAATGCATTTGATATATATATCAAGGGGAGTTATATTTAGCATCATCTCTAGACTAGCCTGAGGGGTGGAATTCATAGAGCCAGTAATTCCAAGACATGCTAGTCTTTGTACCTTGTTTAGAATAGAAAGGTGAGTCATAGTGTCCACCGCTCTCCACCGCTCTTCACCAAACAAGAGCCTAATAACTCAAAATAGGTCTTATGACCGCGGTGTTCATCCAGTGTAAAATATATGGTTTAAGACCCCATCTCTTCCCAAAGGTTTTCTTACATAAAAGGCACATTCGACTCTCAGCATTACGTTTCCACGAAAGCTTAGAGTCCAAAATGAGTATCTGGGAAATTTTTAATAACTCCAGCATATTCAAACCGGTTTTTGGCTTGTATATCTTTTTGCAAAGATAAATCTGTACAGATTACGATTCTGTTACAATGCATTGAGAAGTTTTATTGTTATTAAAAATGTTTTTTTGCAAAAAACTGTCAGAATTTTACTATTATTGTCTGAAGTGATACACACTCTTCGAAATTCCCAAAAAGAATCTTTAAAAATTTACACACAGCCTCAAAAGTGAGTAAACACCAATGAATTATTTGATTTTTTCTATGATAATGAAAATCAATATATCGATTTGTTCGTACTATCACTTTTGACGCTCTTAGTATATGTTTGAAATTTTCATCGTCAACTATTAAACAACATTTACCAAGGCAACATTTGAAGTACATTTATGAAGGCATATTTTACGAAGACACAGTTACATATTACTGTTGCCTAAAATCATTTTATTTTTTTAAAATTTCCTCTAACATTCTATTCTGCTGCTTTCCCATCAACAAAAATATTGCTTTATTTCTCCATTTTTTTTTTTAGTTTTTTTCTGGCAAATCTAAATTGACTTTATATTTTGGTTTCTACACTAAATAACCCGTAAAAAAAAAACAAAGAAAAATAAACGTTATAACTACTAACATGAAAGTTTCAGAAAAAAAAACACACAAAATTTATTTTTTTACCACATAAATTTCTATTTAAATCAAAATAAATATTTGTCATCTGCATAGAATAAAATTGAGTTTTGTGTAGTTTTGCAACATGTTAAGGTTTTTATTACAGCTGTTATGGCAGTAACAACAACAGCACTCAAAAACAACAACTAAAACTACCCAAAAATACAAACAAAAAATAAAAAACTCCTTTTTCAACTATGACCCTTAATTACTTTGTCATTTTCCATTTGCGTTATCTCACATCAAGTCGAGTAAAATAACGAATGGAAAAGTGAGATTTTTATATACAACACAAAGTAAAACAACAACAAAAAAAGTGCATTTTAGAACTTCAAACAAAAAAAATAAAAAAAAATGTTCAATAAAAAAAGTACTAAATATCTTACAAAATTACTAGGCTACAAAAGAGGTCCTATAACTAAAAAACGCACAGCTATATTTAACTCTGCTTAAAATAGTTTAATTCTATGTTGGTACTTTTTTTAAATTCTTGGCCATAATTTATGTAAAATAGTACCTATCTAATCACGAATGATCATAAAGTAACTTTGCAAAAATTGCTCAAATTTATTTTGTTATATTTTTAACCCTCATTAAAAAAAGTTACGATGTTTGTACTCGTGTGTTGTTTTCCACACATACGGTATGTCTATGTATTTGACAATAGCACCATAATTTTTTTGTAGTCAAAAGAATGATTTACCATCCATAACATATTTAGCTTCATATTTTTTTATCTGTTTGCAATCAAATTAGTTTATTTTTAACACATTGTACTCAAACACAACTTCCTTACAGAAAAATCACATTTGCCGACAAAAAAGTATACCCTAGTGCAAAATACATAGAAATTACTTATGTGTGAAAAACCACACAAGACACAAAAAATATATTTTTGAATAAATTAATGCGTTTTATCTGGTAAATTGATACGGTAGGAAAGGTCAAGGAATTTAATGAATATCGCTTAAAAAAAATTAATTTTGTGTGATTTACCACACAAGTGTGAGCTGAGGGTTAAAAACTGAAACACCTTTTTGGCAGGAAAAACACATTTGCTGACAAAAAATTTTGTTCCTATTGTAAATACCATAGAAATTGCATATGTGTGGAAAACCATACAAGACAGAAAAAAGAAAAAGTCAAGAAATTTTATGAACATCATTTATCTAATTTTTTATAAAATAAGTATGTATAAAACAGATTAGTTTTGTGTGGTTTTCCACACTTCACGCAAAATACCAAATAATTAGTAAAGGAACATTTTAATTCTCCACCTTTGCCGCCATTGATATACTACAGTTGAATTTCTAACACTTTTAATTCTTTTAAAATGTATAAAAAGTTTTATTTTGTGTGGTTAACAACACAAGGGTCAGATGAGAGTAAAAAACTGAAACACACTTTTAGCAGAAAAGGCACATTTGTCAACAAAAAATATTCTTCTTAGTGCAAAATACATTGAAATTACATATGTGTGGAAAACCACACAAGACATAAAAAAGCAAATGTCATGAAATTACATCGCCTAGCAAGGTAAATCTGGTGTGTTTTCTCACACAAGGATGAGATGAGGGTTACAAACTGAAATTTACTCTACACAAATTTCCATAAATTAGTAAAGGAACATTTTTGTTCTCTACAGTTCAACAAAAGTACCTTTGCCGCCAATGATATTTTGCATCACTGCACTCATACACAGATACAAAGAAGAGAGGAGGTGAAAGTAAAACAGAGACTTGGATAAACAGTTAGACATTGAGTAAATGTATACGAATATTTGGTTGCAAATTGTTAAAGTATGTGTGCTAAATAGGGTGTCCCATATTTTTAGGATTTTTTGGATTTTCGAATTTCCCAAGGTGTAAAACTGTTCTTCGTCATCTAAAAGCCAAATAAAGTTTAGAAGTTGCTCAGATTTATTATATTTTCCAAAAAATTTTATAAAATTTAATGTTCAAAAAAAATCTATCTAAAAAATTTCTGACACCAAAAATTGGTATCAAGTTATGATGTGTAGACAATATCAAAAAACTCTAATATAAGGGCCAGCCTAGTATACATGTGCAGAGTATTTATAAAATGCATGACTTTTGCAAGTATATTTGAAAGTAAACATTTAGCTGTGTGTTAAGCATGTATTTGTTTAAAGTTTAGCTCGTTTCTAAATACAAGAACTATGTACCATTAAAAAACAACAGCATTGTACCAAATAGTACAAATAAAAGCCAACAGCAAACAGCTTTTGTTACTAAATTTTCATTGTGTTTCAATGTCTGTTTGTCTATTTGCTGATGTATTTGTGGACATTTGTGTATGCAATGGTAAAAAAAACTTAGTACAAAAACTTAGAAATCGTTGGATAAGGAAATTAATTGCGATATTCAAGGTTGTAAGAAGTATAAGGGAGAATTTATATTCAAGAAGAATTCTGTTCAAGTTCTGTTCTAGTTCCAGGTCTGTTCTATTTCTGTTCTAGTTCTGTTCTAGTTCTGTTCTAGTTCTGTTCTAGTTCTGTTCTAGTTCTGTTCTAGTTCTGTTCTAGTTCTGTTCTAGTTCTGTTCTAGTTCTGTTCTAGTTCTGTTCTAGTTCTGTTCTAGTTCTGTTCTAGTTCTGTTCTAGTTCTGTTCTAGTTCTGTTCTAGTTCTGTTCTAGTTCTGTTCTAGTTCTGTTCTAGTTCTGTTCTAGTTCTGTTCTAGTTCTGTTCTAGTTCTGTTCTAGTTCTGTTCTAGTTCTGTTCTAGTTCTGTTCTAGTTCTGTTCTAGTTCTGTTCTAGTTTTGTTCTAGTTCTGTTCTAGTTCTGTTCTAGTTCTGTTCTAGTTCTGTTCTAGTTCTGTTCTAGTTCTGTTCTAGTTCTGTTCTAGTTTTGTTCTAGTTCTGTTCTAGTTCTGTTCTAGTTCTGTTCTAGTTCTGTTCTAGTTCTGTTCTAGTTCTGTTCTAGTTCTGTTCTAGTTCTGTTCTAGTTCTGTTCTAGTTCTGTTCTAGTTCTGTTCTAGTTCTGTTCTAGTTCTGTTCTAGTTCTGTTCTAGTTCTGTTCTAGTTCTGTTCTAGTTCTGTTCTAGTTCTGTTCTAGTTCTGTTCTAGTTCTGTTCTAGTTCTGTTCTAGTTCTGTTCTAGTTCTGTTCTAGTTCTGTTCTAGTTCTGTTCTAGTTTTGTTCTAGTTCTGTTCTAGTTCTGTTCTAGTTCTGTTCTAGTTCTGTTCTAGTTCTGTTCTAGTTCTGTTCTAGTTCTGTTCTAGTTCTGTTCTAGTTCTGTTCTAGTTCTGTTCTAGTTCTGTTCTAGTTCTGTTCTAGTTCTGTTCTAGTTCTGTTCTAGTTCTGTTCTAGTTCTGTTCTAGTTCTGTTCTAGTTCTGTTCTAGTTCTGTTCTAGTTCTGTTCTAGTTCTGTTCTAGTTCTGTTCTAGTTCTGTTCTAGTTCTGTTCTAGTTCTGTTCTAGTTCTGTTCTAGTTCTGTTCTAGTTCTGTTCTAGTTCTGTTCTAGTTCTGTTCTAGTTCTGTTCTAGTTCTGTTCTAGTTCTGTTCTAGTTCTGTTCTAGTTCTGTTCTAGTTCTGTTCTAGTTCTGTTCTAGTTCTGTTCTAGTTCTGTTCTAGTTCTGTTCTAGTTCTGTTCTAGTTCTGTTCTAGTTCTGTTCTAGTTCTGTTCTAGTTCTGTTCTAGTTCTGTTCTAGTTCTGTTCTAGTTCTGTTCTAGTTCTGTTCTAGTTCTGTTCTAGTTCTGTTCTAGTTCTGTTCTAGTTCTGTTCTGTTCTAGTTCTGTTCTGTTCTAGTTCTGTTCTGTTCTAGTTCTGTTCTAGTTCTGTTCTAGTTCTGTTCTAGTTCTGTTCTAGTTCTGTTCTAGTTCTGTTCTAGTTCTGTTCTAGTTCTGTTCTAGTTCTGTTCTAGTTCTGTTCTAGTTCTGTTCTAGTTCTGTTCTAGTTCTGTTCTAGTTCTGTTCTAGTTCTGTTCTAGTTCTGTTCTAGTTCTGTTCTAGTTCTGTTCTAGTTCTGTTCTAGTTCTGTTCTAGTTCTGTTCTAGTTCTGTTCTAGTTCTGTTCTAGTTCTGTTCTAGTTCTGTTCTAGTTCTGTTCTAGTTCTGTTCTAGTTCTGTTCTAGTTCTGTTCTAGTTCTGTTCTAGTTCTGTTCTAGTTCTGTTCTAGTTCTGTTCTAGTTCTGTTCTAGTTCTGTTCTAGTTCTGTTCTAGTTCTGTTCTAGTTCTGTTCTAGTTCTGTTCTAGTTCTGTTCTAGTTCTGTTCTAGTTCTGTTCTAGTTCTGTTCTAGTTCTGTTCTAGTTCTGTTCTAGTTCTGTTCTAGTTCTGTTCTAGTTCTGTTCTAGTTCTGTTCTAGTTCTGTTCTAGTTCTGTTCTAGTTCTGTTCTAGTTCTGTTCTAGTTCTGTTCTAGTTCTGTTCTAGTTCTGTTCTAGTTCTGTTCTAGTTCTGTTCTAGTTCTGTTCTAGTTCTGTTCTAGTTCTGTTCTAGTTCTGTTCTAGTTCTGTTCTAGTTCTGTTCTAGTTCTGTTCTAGTTCTGTTCTAGTTCTGTTCTAGTTCTGTTCTAGTTCTGTTCTAGTTCTGTTCTAGTTCTGTTCTAGTTCTGTTCTAGTTCTGTTCTAGTTCTGTTCTAGTTCTGTTCTAGTTCTGTTCTAGTTCTGTTCTAGTTCTGTTCTAGTTCTGTTCTAGTTCTGTTCTAGTTCTGTTCTAGTTCTGTTCTAGTTCTGTTCTAGTTCTGTTCTAGTTCTGTTCTAGTTCTGTTCTAGTTCTGTTCTAGTTCTGTTCTAGTTCTGTTCTAGTTCTGTTCTAGTTCTGTTCTAGTTCTGTTCTAGTTCTGTTCTAGTTCTGTTCTAGTTCTGTTCTAGTTCTGTTCTAGTTCTGTTCTAGTTCTGTTCTAGTTCTGTTCTAGTTCTGTTCTAGTTCTGTTCTAGTTCTGTTCTAGTTCTGTTCTAGTTCTGTTCTAGTTCTGTTCTAGTTCTGTTCTAGTTCTGTTCTAGTTCTGTTCTAGTTCTGTTCTAGTTCTGTTCTAGTTCTGTTCTAGTTCTGTTCTAGTTCTGTTCTAGTTCTGTTCTAGTTCTGTTCTAGTTCTGTTCTAGTTCTGTTCTAGTTCTGTTCTAGTTCTGTTCTAGTTCTGTTCTAGTTCTGTTCTAGTTCTGTTCTAGTTCTGTTCTAGTTCTGTTCTAGTTCTGTTCTAGTTCTGTTCTAGTTCTGTTCTAGTTCTGTTCTAGTTCTGTTCTAGTTCTGTTCTAGTTCTGTTCTAGTTCTGTTCTAGTTCTGTTCTAGTTCTGTTCTAGTTCTGTTCTAGTTCTGTTCTAGTTCTGTTCTAGTTCTGTTCTAGTTCTGTTCTAGTTCTGTTCTAGTTCTGTTCTAGTTCTGTTCTAGTTCTGTTCTAGTTCTGTTCTAGTTCTGTTCTAGTTCTGTTCTAGTTCTGTTCTAGTTCTGTTCTAGTTCTGTTCTAGTTCTGTTCTAGTTCTGTTCTAGTTCTGTTCTAGTTCTGTTCTAGTTCTGTTCTAGTTCTGTTCTAGTTCTGTTCTAGTTCTGTTCTAGTTCTGTTCTAGTTCTGTTCTAGTTCTGTTCTAGTTCTGTTCTAGTTCTGTTCTAGTTCTGTTCTAGTTCTGTTCTAGTTCTGTTCTAGTTCTGTTCTAGTTCTGTTCTAGTTCTGTTCTAGTTCTGTTCTAGTTCTGTTCTAGTTCTGTTCTAGTTCTGTTCTAGTTCTGTTCTAGTTCTGTTCTAGTTCTGTTCTAGTTCTGTTCTAGTTCTGTTCTAGTTCTGTTCTAGTTCTGTTCTAGTTCTGTTCTAGTTCTGTTCTAGTTCTGTTCTAGTTCTGTTCTAGTTCTGTTCTAGTTCTGTTCTAGTTCTGTTCAAGTTCTGATCTTGAAATTCTTATTTTTATATATCTCCTTTTTCTTTGTGCCTTTTGCTGCAATTTCTCATATATTCGTTTATACATTAATATTCCTTTAAAACTTTTCTACAGCCTGGCTTCTACTTACATATAACCAACTTTCCTTAAACTTCATATTAAAATTAAGAATATCGTTTATTTTATAATGCTTTTTTTTTATTTATTTTTCACTTTATGCAAATTTCTTATTGCGCAAATCTGAATATCATTGATTGTGCATCATGTGCTGTGTTTTTCTTTAACCAAGAAGTGGAAAAATATTCACAAAAATATCAGGAAAACGTAAAAAGAAATAAAACGCATTTATTTAAATCATACAAAGTTAAACACACATGGCTTTAGAAAAGCAGGAAACTTTTTAACCGTAGACAGTTAGTTGAAATGTTTGATAAAAAAGAAGGGAAGAAATGAATTATTTAAAAACGCATTTAAGTTGAAGAATCATTTTCTGAGAGATAAAAATATATAAAATGATAATAAATGAATGAAAGAATATGATATTCGTGCATTTTAAAGTTGTCCTTCAAAAAGTATAAGGAGTGGTTTTCAAATAAAATTGAAACTAAAGGGAAGTTAAGATTGTGTTAGGAAGTTCAATTTAAATATAATAGTCTCTAAAAAAAGAAACACTTACGATAGCGAACTAGATACAATTTGAAAATCAAATATTTCGAGAGATTATTATTTAATATGAGGATAATCAAAAATTTTGGAGAATCGTTGAAACTGAAGTCAGCTGCATTGTATTTCTTTTGGATTTCGAAATGAGAAAAATCAGTGACACAAAATTTCATAATATATATACTTTTGTGGGTCTTGTGCGATGAATATATCGATGTGTTACAAACGGAATACAAAATCAATATGCCCATAATCTTTTTTGCTGGTGGGTATAAAACTTATGTTATAGATTGATAATAAATATGTATATTGCTTTACTATTTTCTTTGTTAATACGAGCTGCTGTAGTATGTTTCGTATTAGTATGTTAGCTATTGGACTCATACATTTCAGGCAACTTATTTTTTTGAAACGTAGTTGACATTAGAGAGAACACTAAAACTGTAGTCGAATATTTATAGCAACTGGCTTGTATTGTTTATTGTATAATTATTTTTATTGCCATTGTGCACTAGTAGTGTAACAATTTTATATTCATTCATTTATTCGCCACAATTTGTAAGTATGCTCATTATAGTTGCTGCTGTTTTCTACACATTCCATGGAACAAAAAAAAAAAAAAAAAACCCCAACAGTGTTACGAGTAAGTCGGCAGCTGCAACCAAACACATTACATTACACATATGCGACATGTTGGTGGTATCACTCATACTTAATTCCTGTTATTGCACACTAAATACGTGCGGGGAAAATAACCTGGTAAACAAGAGAAATATTATTGAAAACATTTTTTAATTTATGATTTCCTTTATATTTTGAAATGCAATCTTGATGCTTTTTCATTCTATCTCATTTCCATATCTGAGTTCAAGCTTGAGACATTTCTCTGAACAATCTCAAGATCCACTTCCTGAATACCTCTCTGAGATGTACAATTGAGATAGTGCAATATTCATTTCATGACGATTATTTTAGCTTATTCTCATAAAATTTGCTGGGTTTACTAGGAAGTATTATTTTACTGATATATACTACATATATAGCTAATATATTAAATATATTTTTTTCCTCGCTGTTTAAGCGGCATAATATCACGTTTTATGAGCATTTTTAATATTACACGTACAACGACTAAACGAATACGAGTTTACACTTACATATTAGGGTCGCTCTTATATTGTACTTTTTTGATTTTCGATGCCAAAGGTCTATGGAATTTTGCTTTCAACATTATTGGGTGTATGATTTAAAAATGCGGGATTTTTTTTTTTTTAATTTTTAGCTTTTATTTTAAAACATTTGTACAATATAAATTTATTCATAGTATTGAACATTATTAGCTATGACCTTTTTCCATACTTGCGGCAACACACAGTGGTCCAAATGCTCAATCTAGCCGGAAGAAAGTCATAACTCGCTTTTGAAAAGCCGTACCGACATCAAACATGGTACGTTTATAGATTATTTTTGTGCATGGATGTGTGTTTTTGTGGGTTTGTTTGAAATTTTCACACCGTCTTTCTGTATGTGTGGAAGGAATTAAAGTGGGCGAAATGCCACGCCAACCTTAAAAATAAAAATACAGCTCCTTCCTTGTAATGAACATGTTAAACTCTAAATGAAATAAAAATCGTTGAGCCAAAAAGTGGCAGCTAATTTTATAAAGATTTGAAAGCTAAATCTATACAGATGACGACAACATAAAAACTAAAGCTCTGTTAAATTACCATTTGAAATTCTAATAGAATTTGGACGTTGAACAAAAATTTCACATTTAAAACACACATGTACATTAGAGTGACAATCAGTTGTATGGGAAAAAATTTGAGTTCGATATTTGAAGGTTGCCAGGTGGAATATTGTGACACTATGTCTAAAAGATAAGTACTGAAAATTTGAGCCAAATCGGACAACGATTTCGGGACGCGCATCGAGGTCAAAGATCAGGTATATGCAAAATTTTACAATTTATATGAAATAAATTTGTAAAACTCCTTAACTTTCTGCATTATCTATATAAATATATAAATGTCTTTGTAAGTTTGTTTGTTTGTTTATTTGTTTGTTTGTTTGTTTGTTTGTTTGAGCATCACGCCTAAACGGCTGAACCGATTTTATTGAAATTTGGAACGTAGATAGATCCTTACTTCGAAGCGTCAATAGGCTATAAATTTTTTCAATACTTGGACCAGAAAGGGATAAAAAGGGGGAAAAACGGGTAAAATTGGTACCTTTAGTTTTTAAACAATAATTACTAAACGGCTGAACCGATTTTTACATCGACAGGGGTAGCGAAGCGCACCGGGTCAAGCTAGTGTTACATAAATATGTAGATTTATTTATATTAATGAAAACTACAGACAAAAAGATCTTTTTGAGATTAAACCTATATCTCCTTTGGGTCAAATTGACCCACAAACTGTATTATCGGTAAAATTAGGAAAAAATGGAAATTTTTCAGTTTTTGTAAAAAATTTGCTACTAAATAATTATTTTTGCAATCGAATGCATAAGAATCAAAATGTGTACGTAATTGTCGTTCTAATGAGATATAAAAGATAAAAATTGGTTAAAAAATGTTAAAGTTATTAAAAATTCCCCAGACCATTAACGTGTCTCAGGCCACTTGAACAAAAAATGTATGAACAAAATTAACATATTTTAAGAAATATTAAAATAAAAGCTAATTTTTACTTAAAATATATCCGTATTTACATTCGTATGAGTTTTTGTCTTTATAGAATACAGTTAACCTATTCGCAGGGATGGCCAAAAAAATTATTTTTTTTAACGGCAGTTTCAAATCTCCATTTTCAAATTTTTAAAAATTTTCTTAAACAAATTTCAGAATTTTTTGATCATCTTATTGAGATTTATTGAAATCATAATAGAGAATAAAAATATGAAAAAATTATGTCAATACCTGTTACAGTTTTTTCGTACCTACGATTTAAATTTTGTGATTTTCGGAAAAAAATATTTTTTTGGCCATAATTTGGCGAATGAGAGCAATTTCCTTACTATTATGAATTTTAAGAACTGCTCATCTTTTGAGACCAAGAACGTATCAAGCCAAATTAGGATACTATGCTGCAAAGTAAATCATATCCCAAAAGAGAGTGTACTGCTTCGTTCGGAACAAATAGTAGTCGGACGGTGCATGGTCAAGACTATAAAGCGGGTGAGGTACAACCACCCAACCACTTCATTCTAAACACTTTTTAACAGATATCTCAACATGTGGCCGATCGTTGTCATTATGGAATATTACGGTTTCATGTCTGGGCGTTTATCGGCCAATGCTCACTTCAAACAAATCAGTTGCGTTTGGTACAGGATCCCTGTGATGTTTTGGTTAGATTTCAGCACTTTTACTCCTACCAAATACAGAGAATTACCTTAGTGCCATAGATATTTGGCTTTGGTGTTGATTCGACTGGTTATCCGGACTTCACATACGATCCCTTACACTTCGGTTTATCGTAACGGATTGTCTTTCAAGGTCTCTCGGCTTCAGTTCGTATGGTACTCGACTTCCTTTGGTTGAGTCTTGCTGCTCGCAAACGTTTTGAAATTGCTGCTTGAGTAGCTTTCAATGATTTTGCAATCTCTTGTTGAGATTTACAACAATCTTCATGAAGTAATGTCTCCAATTCTTGGTCTTCAAACTTTTTTGCCTGACATAAGCGATATTTGTCTTCCCTGACAAAATGACCACTTTTGGACAGCACAAAGCATTTCTGGCACGTTGAAACACATTCATCATAAGCTTTAGTGAGAAATCTGTGTGCTTCAGCTGCACTTTATTTTAAAATTAAAGATGTAAAGCAAAACTTCCTGTATATGAAGCTTTGTTGGTACAAAGTTCGAAATTTTCGAAGCAAAATAAAACATTGTTGTTTACAGTATAATATTTAATAACTAAATGAGAATAATTTACAGATACATACCTTTCAGAATGAAAAATAAGTTATTAAAAACAGAAACCGCTTTCAAAAGATACGCCATCTATTGTAAATCCCGCATTGTTAAGTCATACACCTAATAGATGACGGAGAATCATTTAAGCGCCACCCTATTACACACACTTATATACATACGTGCATATCAGAGAGTACCCTGCAGTTTGTGGGACTGGTATCGAATAAATTAAAAAAAGTCTAGGCACTTTATCATGAAAGTTTTGTCTCCTTTGGTTATTTTTTTGTTTGTTATGAGAATAGTTACTTTTTACTACCACTGGTGTAATCATTTCGCCAGTCCTAAGAACACAATCCTCTACCCCTTGTACATAAAAAGGGCAAGGTATATTGTCAGTCAGGGACAATATTGATGACATATATTGTAGGGTAATATTTAGATGACTTTGAGTTGGTCCATCTTTTGTGTTATGTACTGGCAAAAACGGGTTTATTGCCGCAAAAGGAACTACCTGGTAATGGCACACATGTATTCTTTTATTTGTTTTTGTCTGCGTGGTGAGATCAATAACATATGGCACCAAAAAACCTAAAGTCGGAAAATAAATAGCAAAAATAATTTTTATATGAAAAAGTTAATAAATATGGTAAAAATAAACTGTCATGATATTAAGATTAAATTGATATTAAGGCAAACTGTTTAAAAGTTAACATTGAAATACAATATAGAGAGGAAATAAAAATGTTCGAGGTTCAAAGTTGCAATCATGGACCGATATTGCATATTTTCAATACAAAACAAAACCTTATCAACAGAGAGTATTTTTTTAAAAATTTCAACCAGCTAGCTTCATTCGATTGGGCTCTATCAGGTTTTCAGCAGACTGACAGACAGAGGTAGCTAGATCGTCTTAGAATCGTATGAGGACACGAAATATATACACTATTACGTGGTGAATAATTACACTTTTTAGCCAGTTTCTATTAATGTCATTTATTATACACTTCACCGTCGTGAGAAGGGTATATATAAGTTTGTCATTCCGTTTGTAATTTCCACAATATAATTTTTCGAACCTATAAAGTATATATATTTCGGATCCTTATAGATAGCAGAGTCGATTAGGCCATGTTCGTCTGTCCGTCTGTCTGAAATCAATTTTCTGTCTGAACCCCAAATAACTTACAAACTTGATTCATACATCAGTATACCGAGAATTTTCCGTCTCGGTTGCTATTTCAAATCGAGAAAATCGTCCCACAAATGGCTGAGATATAAGGAAAAAACAGGGCCAACCTCGATGTTTGGCCTACTGGATTACTAAGTCATTAATATACACAATATGGATATACAAGGTGGCGCAAAAGTAAACTTCCGATGTTTTTTGGCTGTAATTAAAAAAAAAATGAAAAACTTTGATTCTTCTTGTGGATTATTTTTATTTGGTCTTTTAATTTTTTTTACATCAAGTCGAGAATATGATGTCATGTAAATGGCCGCCGCCGCAGTTGATTGTCATTTGAGCCCTTTTTATGGCATTTTCCATCACTTTGGCCAAAACTTCCGGCGATAGGTCCTCACATTCTTGACGGATATAGTCTTTAAGAGCTGCAAGAGTCTGGGGCTTGTTGACATAAACCCGTGACTTCAAAAAGCCCCACAAAAAGAAGTCTGGAGCGGTCAAATCAGGCGATCTTGCTGGCCAGTGCACATCGCCAAAACGGGAGATTAGGCGCCCGGGAAATGCATCCTTCAGCATATCGGTTGTGGCACGTGAAGTGTGTGCCGTTGCACCGTCCTGTTGGAACCACATGTCTTCCAATCCCAATTCATCAAGTTGCGGCAAAAAGAACTCGTTGATCATTGCTCTGTAGCGCTCACCATTCACAGTAACCGTTTGGCCCGCGACGTCTTCGAAGAAAAAAGGTCCGATGACTCCATACAGTGACTTTGAGCGGGTGTAATGGCTCTTCGTGGGTTACACGCGGATTTTCAGTGCCCCAGAAGCGTAAATTTTGCTTATTTACGTACCCGCTAAGATGGAAATCACTCATGATTATTTTTGATGAAAAATAATCTTCCTCTTGGTGGTGATTAGGGATGGCTTGAGCGTATGTTAGACGCGATTGGCGGTCAGCAGCTAACAGCTGATGCACCGTCTGGACTTTGTACGGAAACATCTTCAAATCTTGTACCAAAATTCGCTGTAAAGACAGTCGACTGATACCCATTTGCGTGGCACGTCGTCTGGTCGATGTCGACGGCGCTTCCATGACATCCTCGGCGACAGCAGCAATATTCTCTGCAGAACGGCTACTCCGGGGTCTGCCACGCCTGGCAGCATCTCGTGATGTGCCAGTCTCTTCGAGGCGAGCGGCTAAACGTCGCAGTGTTTCACCAGTAGGCGTTGAACGACCAGGAAATCTGCGACGAAATTCACGTTGTGCCAAAGTCACTGACCGATTATTGGTCAAATAAATAGTCAGCAATATTCCGCGTTCTGGAGCAGTGTAGCGTAACATTGTTTATTAACGTATATTTCGCATGTGTTTACTACACAAATGTCAAAACAGAACTGACATTAGGGGCCAATCGCAAAATTTATAGCATTTTCTGATAGGAGGATTACTTTTGCGCCACCTTGATAGATATTTCAAAGCCCATTGCAACAATATATGTAAGGCTATAGTAATTTGGACATACAATGAGTCAAAGTCGGAAAAAATATTTTTTAACACGAATTTTTTGTTCTTACCAAAAAAAATATTTTTGGCATACATTTTTTTTCAATAGTAAATTAAAAAAAAAAAAAAATTTTGAAAAAAATTTTTGAAAAAAATTTAAAAAAAAATTTTGAAAAATATTTTAAAAAGATTTTGAAAAAAATTTAAAAAAAATATTGAAAAAATTAAAAAAAAAAATTATTTTAAATTTTGAAAAAAATGAATTTTGTTTACCTACAATGGGTCAAAATCGAAAAAAATATTTTTTAACAGGAATTTCTTTTTTTTACCAAAAAAATTTTTTTGTCAAAAATTTTTTTTTTGTCAAAAATTTTTTTTCACTAGTAAATTAAAAAAAAAAATTAAAAAAATTGTTTAAATTTTGAAAAAAAAAAAAAATAATTTTGTTTACCTAAAAATATTTAAAACTTTTATTTTAAAGTATATTATGGTGAAGGGTTCTCTTACTTGTTAAAGTTTCTGTACCCACGAACTGAAGAGGTTAAAAAAATTTTGAATATAAAAAAATTATAAAAAATTCTTTATTATCATTACAGTTCCGCCAAATATTGATGATTCGTTGACCTCCAGCGATGTCATTGTACGAGAGGGAGACAATGTTACATTAAGATGTAAAGCGAAAGGAAGTCCAGAGCCCTCTATACGTTGGAAAAGAGATGATGGCTTAAGAATTGTGGTAAATAAGTCATTGGATGGTAAGCTTGAGCTTTAACAATAGTTTTAATTTAAAACTAAGTCTTTCAATTTTCCTTTAAAGTGCCCGAGGTGGAAGGTGATACTTTGGAATTGGAACGTATTTCACGTTTACATATGGGCGCCTATTTATGCATAGCCACCAATGGTGTGCCACCCAGTGTCTCAAAACGTATAAAAGTCAGTGTGGACTGTAAGTAAAATCGTAAATAAGTTTTGCTAGGTTACTATTAAACATTTTTACAAATACATATAACCAGTGTCTATTATTTAAATTATTTCTCTCTCATTTAATTAATTGTTTAAGTTTTGCATTTTTATATTTTTGTTGTATGTTTACAGTTTCTCCCATGGTGTCGATACCGCATCAGTTGGTAGGCATACCCATGTATTTCAACGTAACCTTAGAGTGTTTTATTGAAGCCAATCCAACGTCACTTAACTACTGGACTAGAGAGAATGAACAAATGATAACAGATTCTGTGAAATACAAGTGAGTAATTATAAATCTTCAATAGAATTTTATATATGCAGTAAAACCAAACAAAAAACCAAAAATGTTTAGAGGTACTTTTTTTGTATGATACATAAAATATTACACAAAACAGGCTGGCCGATCTTGCAGATTTGTGGCCAAACTTTGGGATTTTATAAAGCTTTTGGGTAGGAAAATTTCGTGCTTTTCAGTTTATATTGGGGACGAAATGAAAAATTTTGTTAAAAAAAATTAATTTTTGAGCCTTAATCTTGTGGAAATTGACAGTATTTCAGAATTTCGAAATTTGCTATCATTAATTTTAAATAAAACAAAGTGTTTATGAGATAATATCGAAGTTTTTTATTCGTTGGATGGGCCATGGATACATCATCCATTATATATGCAATAGAACATAGTGCAAATGTTCGCGCGCATCTGAAATGTCCAATTTTCCATGACTCCGAAGCATAATTTTGGCTGAATTTGACCGATGACATGAGTTATGTTGGCTGTGAGTCCCGCTATGGTTTGTGGCTTATTCGCATATACCTGCGATTTAAGAAAATCCCAATGTGGCATGAGCTATGTAGCGCCGTTCTGTTGAATCTACATGTTCTTGGTGTATATATCATCCAACTCAGGCCAAAAGAAGTTTGTAATCATCGACATATAGCGCTCGCTGTTGACGGTGATGGCCTGGCCAATTGATTTTCTCGATTTTAATTAACAACCTAAGATTCATAAATAAAAATAATCGTGAATAATAAGATAAAGGATTTTTCAATAAGAGCGCTACAAACATTTTTATTGAATAAAACAAGATCTTTTCCTAAAATTCGTCACAATGACGACACAGAGATGCCCAACGCTTGAGAACGACGTGTGAGGGACACATTTGTGCTTTCTTCAACTGAAGCCTCAGCAGCAGCAATATTCTCGACACTACGGGCACTTCTTTGTCTCACTGGCACGGAAACATTTTGTACTGTGCCTGTGGATTTAAATTTTTTCCACTAGACGCTCAATTGTTAATCTGGTAGGACAATTGTGACGACTATAAATTGAACGTAGCGCTCTTAACGTTGAGGCCACTGACTCCAAATTCAGTAGTAAATTTTAATAATTTCGACTCGTTGCTGGCTCGTATATCTTTCCATCATGAAATGCCAAACCTTACTGAAGACAAATGGCAAAAACTATGGCGTCGTTTGCTGTCCCTATCAGTTTTTTTTTTGTAGCGTCTCTGTTGAAAAACCTTTTATATCTGGACCGCAATCTACAGAACTTCACTCTCCGCTTTACCTTGTGTTTATCGACTTATCGAATAAGCATTTGATACGCTGAATCAAAACTCAATATGGGGCGCTCTTGCTTGCAAAGGGGTCCCACTCAAGATCATAAGCCTTACTCAAACTCTATATCGTGATGTTAAATGTCGTGTTGTCCACAATAAAGCCTTGAGTAGATTTAATGTTGTAGCTGGTGTCCACCATGGCTGCGTGCTGGTTCCATTGTGATAGATGTTATAGTTCGTAATGCTTCTCAAGCTAATAGAGGTATAAACTGGGGTCTTGAACAACAACTCGAGAACGTCGAGTATGCAAACCTCCACTCAACTATACCTTCACTCAGCTATAAAGATATGGCATCTAAAATGCATCGAAACAGAAGCCATAAAATCTGGCCTATAAATAAACCTAAACAAGAGTAAGATAATGAGCTGCAATACAGTAAACACCAACAAGTTTCATATAGGGAACATTGAACTAGAAGAACTCTCGCCATTTTGCTACCTAGGCTGCATCTTAACAAAGATGTAGCTTACCAAATCTCAAAAGCCAACCAAGCATTCGGTTCCCTTCGGCAAAATCCAAGAACACAAAGATCGGTGTCTTTAAGTCTTGTGTCAAGTCTGTGCACGCGAGACTCGAAATACGATAGAACACGACGTAAACTCTGTGCAAGTGTTTGTTAATCAATGTCTCCGAAGAATATTAAAAGTTTTGTAGACAAAACAAATCAGCGGCCAGTCCGTATTGATATCTTGAACCGCAAATGGCGCTGGATTGGTCACACGCTGCGCAGACCTTTAGATGACACAGCTAAAATTACCATTGACTGGAACCCACAGGGTAGGACACAAAAGTAGGCAGACTTATACGCACATGCCGTCGGCAACTGAACATCGAAGTCAGCCGGTCGCAACTGAAAAATATAGAAATTACAAACTGAATGACAAACTTATATATACCCTTGCCACTCACGGGGAAGGGTGTAATAAAACTACTTCCTCAGTATTATTAACAACTAAATATCAAGCCAACTTGGTTACTCTGTTTTGAAGTGAAGCGTATCCCAAAGAGAGCGTTCTATATCGATCGATACAAATAATAGTCGAATGGGGCAAGATCTGGACTATAAGGCGGGTGAGGCAAAACTTCCCAAACACTTATTCCTAAAAACTTTTTAACAAGTATTGCAACATGTGGCCTAGCGTTGTCATGATGGAGTATTACGGTTTCATATCTGGATCCATTTATCAGCAAAAGTAATGATTCCATGCAAACATTATTTTATAGCGTTCAAGCATCATTTCGGACATGTAAAATCGTGTTTCAAAGTCTCGTATGGTATCCAATTTCCCTGCTTTTGAATGAGTCCTGCTGCTCGCACACCTTTTGAAATTGTAGCTTTAGTAGCTCCCAATGATTTCGCAAGCTCTTGTTGAGTTTTACAACAATCTTCATGAAGTAATGAATCCAATTCTGGGAATTCAAACTGTTTTGGCTGGCCAGGGTGATCTTTGCCTTCCGTATAAAAGTCACCACTTCTGATCTGTACAAACCATCTCTCGCATGTTGAAACCAATGGAAATCATTCACCATAAGCTTCGGTGAGCAATCGGTGTGCTTTCACAGAAATATTTTAGTTTGGTTAAGAAAAACTATATATTGGGAATTTTGGGGATATTTTTAATTCAGCTGGTGGTAAGTGAATACAACCACTAGACAAGCCAGGCATAAACATATAATTGAGAGATAATTATTGCCTATACATACAAATAAATGAGAGAATTTTACAATTTAAATAATGTGCTCTTATGTATCAACAAAAACAAAAAAAAAAAAAAAAAAGCACACAAATTGATAGATTAATTAAAAGACAATTCAAGTTTAAACGAATATTAATCCTCAAGCGTAGCATTCAATTTGTAAACATATAAGGTTTGTTCAATAACAAAAAACTATTGAAAATTCTTAAAAAATTTAAAAAAAAAATTATTTTTATAGAAAACAAAAACAAATATATTGTTATAAACAGAAAATTTAACGAAAATCGTTTTATACCCTTCACCTTCGTGAGAAGGTTTGTCATTCCGTTTGTAGTTTCCACAATATAATTTTCCGACCCTATAAAGTATATATATTCTGGATCCTTATAGATAGCGGAGTCGATTTAGACATGTTCGTTTGTCTGTCTGTCCGTCTGTTGAAATCAATTTTCTGAAGACCCCAGATATCTTCGGGATCCAAATCTTCAATAATTCAGTCAGACATGCTTTCGAGAAGTTTCTTATTTAAAATCAGCAAAATCCGTACATAAATAACGGAGATATGAGCAAAAATCCGAGACAACCTCTATTTTTTGCCTATTTTTCATCTATATCTCGATTACTAAGTCATAAATATAGACAATAACCGAATTTTTTTTCACAAAAAACATTTTTTTGTCATAAATTTTTTTCACTAATAAAATAAAAACAATAAATTTTTAAATTAAAGAAAATAGAAAAAACTTAAAAAAAACTTTTTTTTTTAATTGTTGGGGGTTTGTATTGAAACAAATTATATTTTTATAAAATATTAAAAAGTAAGATATATTTATTTAAGAAGTCAAAGTAAGAATCATAATAAAAATGAAAATTATTTAAAACATGAAATAGTAATATTTCAATGAACTAATGTTATGAAATAAAACTTATAGAACAAGTTGTTAAATGTGAAAGTGTCTCCAACATCTCCTTTTTTTTTTTTTTTTTTTTAATTAATTTGGAAAACCAAATCTGTCTGGAGGTTTACAATTTCGCTTTGGCCTTGAAATTATCATCGGAGATTCAGCCATTGGAGTGCTAAATGTGAGCGGTGAACGTAATTGATTATCAGGAGTACATGGAGTTGTATTTGCTTCAACTTGTCTTTCAGGAGTTAATGAAATCGAATTTTCTGCTACTGGTGTCTCTAGAAGCGGTTGAGATGTTGGTTTGATATTAAATAACTCTAACATAAATTGTACTGCATCTGACTGGTTTAAATTATTGCCTTCATATCTTCTTTTAAGTTGGTTGATATGGGATCTTATTAATCTTGTTTTGTTGTTGTTGTATACGTTAACATTATAATTAACATTTCCTAATTTTTCCACGATTGTTCCTGGAACCCACACCATGTTATTGCTTTTATACACCTGTGCATAAACAGAATCTTTTGCTTTAAAATTTCTCTCTTTGGCTCCATGTTTGATATTAAATTGTTGTTCCATTGTAATATCACGTTGAGTTGGGGGAACTGAAAGTTGTGGTTTTAATAAGTCTAACGTTGTTTTTATTTTTCGTTGAAGAAATAATTCTGCTGGAGATTTGGAATTATCCCTTGGTGTTGAACGATAAGTCTGAAGGAATATTTCAAGTATCTCATGGCTATTTCCCTCATCCTTAAGTTTCTGTAAAGCCTGTTTTAGTGTTCTTACAAACCTTTCAGCTTGGCCATTTGATTGTGGATGATATGGTGCAGTTTTTATATGTGTGATACCACGAGATTTGATAAATTGATTGAATTGTGCGCTGACAAATTGTGTACCATTGTCTGACACAATTGAATCACAATCTCCATATCTGGCAAACATTTCTGAGAGTTTTGCTATAATCGTTGAAGATGTAATGTTTGAGATTTGAAAAATTTCTGGCCATTTTGAGTATGCGTCGATTATTACGAAATAATAATTAGCATTGCATGGTCCTGCTATATCTATATGTAAACGTTCCATTGGTTTTGTTGCCAACGGCCAAGATTGTAATGTGTGTTTCACTGGTGTTGATGAAGAAACGGCACATTTATGACAGCTTCTTACATAAATTGCAACATCTTCATCTATTCCCGGCCAATAAACATGACTTCTAGCCAATGCTTTCATACGTTCTTTTCCGGGGTGTCCACGATGTAATTGTTTCATTATCCTTTCTCTTAGATTTGTGGGGATAACTATTCTGTCATTATACATTAAACAACCTTGAATTACAGATAATTTTTCTCTTCTGGAATAGAATTGAGTCAGTTCCGGGTTTTGATTTGACTTCCATCCATTTTGGAGTGATTGAATAACTGATTGAAGTATTTGACATTTTTGAGTTGATTGTTTAACCATGTTAAACGTTATAGGTAGTTGATTGAAATGATCCATGAGAATTGCTGTGCAATTTTCCTCAAATGTCGTACATGCAATAACAATTTCTTCATCTGGTTTTAATTCGGAATCGATTAGTCTTGAAAGCATATCGACACATCCAAAATCGTTGGTATTTATGTACTGAATCTTGAAATTGTACATCATTAGAGTAAGTGCCCACCTTTGCAATCGGTTTGCAGCATAAACTGGAATACCTTTTTTACTTCCAAAAATTGTTAAAAGTGGTTTATGGTCTGTACACAAGATAAATTCTCTTCCATAGATGTACTTATGAAATTTTTTTACAGCATATACAAGACCTAGTGCTTCTTTTTCTATTTGAGAATAATTTTTCTCCGCAGGAGTGAGAGTACGGGAAGCATGTTCAATTACCTTCTCAGAATTGTCTGGAAAAATGTGACATATATACGCTCCAATTCCTTTTCCTGAGGCATCTGCTGCAACTTTGATTGGCAGATCAGGGTTGTAGTGAGTTAAAAGAAGCTCTGAATTTAAAATGTCCTTAAATTTTTGAAATGATTTCTGACATTCATTTGACCATTCATATTTGGTATTGTCTTGAAGAAGACTGTCAAGAGGAGTTCTTAAATTTGTCATATTTTTGACATATTTTCCATAATAGTTTATAGATCCAAGAAATGATCTAAGCTCAGATATATTTGATGGTGGTGGTAAATCTAAAATTGCTTTGATCTTTGACATATCAGGACGTAGACCCGATGAAGACATGATGTTTCCAAGGTATTTTACCTCTTTTGCAAAAAATTTACATTTTTCAAATTTGATATGAAAACTATACTCACGAAGACGTTGAAGTACTTTCTTTACGTTCTCAATGTGTTTTTCCACTGTTGTGCCACCAATGATAATGTCATCTATGTAGGCTGCTGTATCGTCTATACCCATTAACATGGTGTCCATTAATTGTTGAAAAGCACCTGGAGCACTTTTTACACCTGGGGCTAGACGATTGAATGTATACAAGCCTTTGTGAGTATTGATAGTGAGAAGTTTTGCTGAGTCCGACGTAACTTCTGTTTGCAAATAAGCATCTGACAAGTCAATATGTGTAAATAAGCAGCTGTTTCCTACTTTAGCATATAAGTCTTCAGGTCGATGTAATGGATACATATGTGGTTCAAGACTATCGTTTAAACCTGATGAATAGTCTCCACAAATTCTAACTTTCCCATTAGGTTTCTTAACTGCTACAATGGGTGCTGCCCACTCTGCATAATCAACAGGAGTGATTATACCTAATGTTTCTAATCGTTGTAACTCATCCTCAATTAAAGAAAGCATAGCATAAGCTACAGGTCTCTTAACACGAAAAACTGGTTTAGCGTTTGGTTTCAGTTGTAACTGCACTTGAGTTTTGGTACATTTTGAAGGTGAATCTTGAAAAATGTCTGCATATTCGGTTTTGATATTGTATAGAATAATGTCTATTTCATTGTCCTTTATTTGAGAACATACAGTGTTTAATGGTTTGTCCCATAATCCAAAAATATCAAGCCAATCTGAACCAAAAATTGAGAGAGTATCAATGTCTACAACAAATAATTTACAAAGTTTTACATCACCTTGAAGCCGAACTTGACATGGAAACTCGGCAATGAGTTTGATTTGATCCTTCGAAGCGCTTGTGACATAACGATTAGAAAGTTTTGTGCCTGGATTGCCCATTTTATGCCATAATGTTTTGCCTATAATCGACACATCTGATGCAGTATCGACTTGCATTTTTACATCAAAAATTGTTGATGGTGATGAAGAAGAATTGATGTTGACTGTGACAAATTTTCTTCTTGATTCATATGAGATCCGGTTGATTTGAACAACGTTGGATTGTGCTTTTGTATATTTTTGATTCTTGATATATTTTTTTTTCTTCCCATTATTGAACTTATTTGTTGATTTCTGATTTTTGCAGTAACCTTCTTTGTGGCCCACGTTTTTACATTGCGTACACATATGTTTAGCATAGTTGCAATATTTGGAATAGTGCATGGCACCGCAGTTCCAACACGGTGTTTTTGGTTTCGTCTTATCTTTCAAGTCATCTTTTGGATTTGAATTAGAGTTGATTGCATTTACAGATGATTGTGTATTAAGTTCCACCATTGCTGTATCATGTTTTAAGTTTAACAATCGTTGAGCACTGGTAATAAGCTTATTTATATTTTGGTTAGAATCATCTTCTAAAGCAGAAAGACATCTCATTCGAACATCAGAGTCTGCATGAGATTGTAGACCACAAACAAAGAGTAAACATTTAAATTCATCTGCGTTCATCTCAGATAATTTAAAATTTTCACACAATTTGTTGACACGAGCTCCATATGATATCAAATCTTCTTGTGGCATCTTGACTGTTTGTAGGCATTTGTAACGAATACTAAAAATTGAATCTTGTATTCCATACATATCCTTCAAGATTTTAACTGATTCTGTAAATGTTACATCCCTTGGATTTTTTGGTAGAATGTATGCAGAATACTGTCCATATGCGATTGCGTTGAGTTTTCGCATAAGAAGTCTCACACGAGCAGCATCGTCCAAATCCTTGCCTTCTACAAGAAAAATATCTTCATAGCGAGCATACCAATTATTGAATGTTGAAAAATTTGTTTGGTCGTAACAAAATTCTGTTATGCTATTAGATAATTTTTCCATTAGTAGATCTTGATTGATGTTTGAAGCATTTCCTTGCGTTAGGCATGCAAGAAGTTTGCTTTGCATCTCTAACAGTTCTATGATTTTTGAATCTTGAGCCATATCCTCGTCGCCAATTTGTTGGGGGTTTGTATTGAAACAAATTATATTTTTATAAAATATTAAAAAGTAAGATATATTTATTTAAGAAGTCAAAGTAAGAATCATAATAAAAATGAAAATTATTTAAAACATGAAATAGTAATATTTCAATGAACTAATGTTATGAAATAAAACTTATAGAACAAGTTGTTAAATGTGAAAGTGTCTCCAACATTAATTTTATTTTAAAGTATAATTTGGTGAAGGGTATATAAGATTCGGCACAGCCGAATATAGCTCTCTTACTTTTTTTAAAATAAATTATTATGATATCTTCTAAAGCAGTGATGCGCCAATTTACACGTACACAACACGATCGTAAACAATACTCCCGACAAGAGCGTAACAAAATACAAATATTTCATTCAAGCTTTCAACGAAGCAGGTTTGTTGGAGATAACTTTTTCTTTTTGCCTATGAACGATCTCAAGGGTCTTCCAATTGGTACTTCCGAACTTTGACAGTTGATTGCGGCCATATTGTTGAAGCTACATCTCTCGAATAGGCTGTCATTTATTTTGTTTGTTTTGCCAAATCACCAAGGATTCCACACACATCCAAATGATAACATTGTATTATCGAAATGGGGTTTCTGTTCGGGTAACGTTCCATTTCTACTTTTACTTTTCAATTTGAACTTTACATAAAAAATTAAACGCAATATTGTTCTATATAAAAGAGTTTACGATTTTTAGTTTATGGAAAATTTTACGAAAATAATTTTGAAAATCTTTTTTAAAGCTGAATTCAGCCATGTGTTTCTGAAACATTTTTTCTTTGGACAACTTTTTTGAGAGAGACTTCAAACTACATATAAAAAAAAATACGTTCCGAACAAAAAATGTTTCAGAAGCACATGGGTGAATTCATCCTAACTCTTTCAGCCACAGTTTTATGTGTATAAGTTTATAATAAAAATATCCCAGCAGTTAAGCAAATAGTCAATGTATCCCTTATAGACAGTAATCGTCACAAATATCTTATCACTTGGCTGACTCCAATTTATATATTATGGTCATTTGACACATATGTGCTCTTTGTAGTGCAGAGAGAAGACAATTGGTTACTTTATACATCCCAGGTAATCTAGCGTAAAGATAATTGTCACTTAAGTGTCTCTAAGTAATCTGCAGTGTAGTCTCCTTAAACGTTTTGTGTGTAATTCGTTCAAACTGGTTTTATACAAATTGTGTTGATATAATTCTCATGCAGTTAATTTTTATTTTTGCTTAAGTATACTGATATCCCATGTAACATAGCATGAAGTCAATAGTCACTTTAGTGTCTCTTATTAACCTATAGTGAAGTCACTTTAAACGTTTATTTTGTACTGAACTTTAGAAAGTAGTTATTTTACCCACCAGAAGCAATACATTGGAGAGTTGTCGAAGAATGGTTTGTTTACAAGCTATCGTTTATTGGACTGCCTATTATATGTCTTTTTAGCTGACTATTTGAGGCCAATTAGCACCCGTACATGTTAAAATAACTAGTTATGTAGCTGATCAAGCTACCAGTTAGGTAGCTAGTAAGGTAACTGACACTATTTAACCAGTGTATGTGAACCCAGACAGTCTCATTGTAGTCAAAAAAGGTCAAGGACATGCTCGTGTTAAAATAACTACTCACGTAGCTATTGAAGTAACTAGTTCCCACCCTAAGTGATGGGTAAAATCACTAGTTCGGGACTCGCTCTTACAACTGCTGGGATATTATTGAAAAATAAGAAAAAATCAAAATAAAGCTAAAAGTTTCTATGGAATAAGGTGCCGTATTAATTTGTTTGTAAAGTTATCATTGTGACTAAACTTTCTGAACAAAACAAACGGAATAGCTGTTTATGTGAGACATTCTCATCTGGTATACCCCTATCTTCTATGTAATAAACCGGCTCTTCCAATCAATAATTTTTTCACCATTTTGATTCCACCACTGCAGTTTGGGTAGATAAGTTACTAACAGAGACATTAGCCAGACATTATCATATTTTAACTGGAGTCCCGAAGGTATGTCACCGAGCACCATCATCAAATCAACTGGCTCCCATTAATTCTCTTCTTCGTCGGGTTCAAGATTGCAGACACATTCCCATCCGAAGGTATACTATTGAACAAAATATCTTAAATTTAATGTTCATTGAGTACACACGGCATCTTTACAAAATAATATAATATTATGTAGAGAAACACATTATATAAAACATATTTCAATTACAGTGGTTAGTAAACTAACCACTCTATTACTTACGTAATTTATGAAAGAGTATAGCCAACCAAACAAATACTAAATAACAATGTAACACTGAACTTGATAAACAATAAAAACTCTGGCCTTCTTTTTACTGAATTCGGGAAAACCCCTTAGAAATACTTTGATTTACAATATATTCCAATTAATATATTAATCTAACCAGAGCAATCCGACAGCAAAGTTTTGCCAAAAAACTTAATGAAACCTTAACGAGCATCTCTTTTTATACATAGAAAATTTAACGAAGCTTTTTATAAATAGAAAACTTAACGAAATTTCCTTAAAAATAGAAAACTTAACAACGGTCCAATGTCATTAGATATCCATGTTGTCTATATTAATGACTAAGTAAAATATACGATTTTTTACTTTTTGATCGTCCATACAAATCGACCCAGCCCAGTGCTTATATTAATTTCTCTTATACTGAAAATAAAAACAAAATGAATGAAACAAAATATTTTTCAAAAAGATAACATTTTGAAAAGAACTATAAAATAACAACTGACAGCTATATTCGGCTGTGCCGAATTTTATATACCCTTCACAAAAATGTACTTAAAAAAAGGTAAATATTTTTTTATGTAAACAAATTTAAGAAAATTTTTTTTTTTTCAAATTTTTTTTTTTCAAAATTTTTTTTTAATTTTCAAAAAAAAAAAAAAAATTTTATTTTATTTGTAAAAAAAAAAATTTATAACAAAAACATTTTTTTTGGTGAAAAAAAAAATCGGGCTAAAAATAATTTTTCCCGATTTTGACCAATTGTAGGTTCCACTTACTTTGACCTTATATAAGCCGTTGCAAAGGTCTTTGAAATATCTGTCATTAGATATCCATGTTGTCTATATTAGTGACTTAGTAATACAGATATAGATACAAAATAGGTTAAAAATCGAGGTTTTCCTCAACCATTTTTGGGCCGATTTTCTGTTTCCGATTTTAAATAGGAACCGAGCCGGGTCTATGGCTGATATATTAATGTATGAATCATGTATGTAAGTTATTGGGGGACTACGGAAAGTTGATTTCAATATATCTATAACGATTTGTGGGGTCGCAAATGAAAAATGTAGAAATTACAAAAGGAATGACAAACTTATACATATATACCACTCATGGTAAAGGGTACAACAATAAATTCCAAATATGTATTACTACGAGTTGCAGGCCCTTCCGAAGTAGACATATTTTCAACTTTATTTAATTAAAAACTGTTTTTTATGAAAAGGGAATTTGTCGCGCCGTCTTTGACAGCGTCAATAAAACCAAAAATCTAAAAAATAAAATTTCTGGTATTTCTGAAAATTTTTTGGGGAATTCTGGGATTCTCAATAAAAAATCTGATTTTTTTACTTTTGCATTTTCCATTTTACTGTAAAATATCTTTAAAAAAAAGAATCATAAACAAAAATTTTATTGCAGTTTAAAAATTAAAAATTCTCAAAATAAATCAGCTAAAAATTGTTTTTCTTAATTTTGAAAAAATATTTTATGAAATTTAAAATTTTATGCAATTTTTAAAAGAAGTTTTAATTTACTACACTTTGCTTTATAATAGGTATGTATAACATGTAATTTTTTTTAAATGCTCCACTGTGCATTTAAGGGTTAATTTAATTGTGTATTACATACAGCTAATAGAAACAATTAATACCATAATGTCGTGTAGAGTATTGAGTTTTTGTTTTCTTTGATTCAATTAATTAAATATCGTTATCTCTTAAATAGCAATAATATTCAATTTTTCCTATTCTATTAAACAGTCGTAAATACGGATTTCAAGCTAAAACAAGTTGAGTGAGTGGGCACATGAAAATTCTCAAAAAAAAAAAATAAATAAATAAATAATCGAATAAATAAATTAACAATTTTAAGAATTAAAATGCTGCCAAAGTCCATTTGGATACTGATACTGTCACTGTTAATGGCACAGCATAAAACAATAGCTTGTCAGGAGGATATAAATACTGAGCATCGTAATATACTTTTGTCATCAATTAACAATAGCGCCGTGCCATGTGAAGACTTTTACGCCTTTGCCTGTGGGAATTATGCTAAGCTTCATACATCACCTGACTACCAGGAAATTACCAGTCTAATGGATCATAAATACAATAGTATTATTTTAAATTTAATTGACAGTATATATCAGCATGATCACCAAGCGCCCGCTAAGTGTCAGTCATTTGTGGAAAAGACTAGAGTGTATTTGAAGTCCTGTCGCCGGGAAACCAATAGAAATCTTAAGCGATATTTTGAAGAACTAAAGCCAGGACCACAACTAGATTGGCCCATATTACGGCACCAGCCAGGCAAAAAGTCTAAGCGCTATCTATGGTCAGATGTTAATGCCTTTGATGTATGGTCTCTCTTGGGCAAATTACAGTCGTATGGGTTAAATAATGTTTTGATAAATCAAGAGATTTTGATGGATAGTGATGGCGGTATTAGCATAATGATGGAACCAGCTTTTAGTGACAATGACAACACTTCACCAGACCAGCAAATTTTATTTGTCTTATTAAAAGGCTTGGGAGTACACAACCCCAAAGTATTTATAAACGATTTTATGCAAACCAATGAAGTGTTATTGGCTATTTTGGAAAAACATGAAGATACCAATGAAGAAAGCAAGGAAATTACTTTTGCGGAATTTCAGTTACAATATCCAAATTTAGTTATGTTTCTCATTGAATTATTGAGATATCAATTGCCATCAGATACCATAATTTTGCTAAGGAATCCCGACTACATGCAACACCTAAATGATTTAAGCTCTAAGCGAAGTTTAAAGAAGCAATCATTGTGCAATTATCTAATGATGAAATTTCTCTTCTATCTGGCCAAGGACAGTACTTCAGATTTCAAGGCCTTGGATTGTGTAAAAGATCTAAGAAATAAAATGGATTTGGCTGTAAATTTTCTTTACTATCACCACATCTATGCCAAAAAAGCCGATCTCTATAATCCAGCTGTTTATGAATTATTCAAAAATATAGTAGACATGATGGGTACATATTTTCAAAACAATCGTTTAAATTTAACGGAACCAGAAATACAATTTTTAATGGAAAAATTGTATAAAATACGATTAAATATAGGCAATTTACCAGATAATCTAACATTTGATAAGATAGAGGAATTTTATGAAAACATACCGGATTTGGATAAAGACAATTACTATAAAAATCATTTGCTATTGCTAAGACATCGTTTCGATAAATCTCTTAGTTATGCCCAACACGAGACTCATTACATTATAGCAGACAATCGCATGGGCAGTTTATCGGGTGCATTTTATGTGGCCAAACAAAACATGATCATTTTACCGTTTGGTAGTCTCGCGAAACCACTTTACCATGTTGACTATCACGATCTCTATAAATATTCTCTGTTGGGCTTCATTTTGGCCCATGAGATAACACATGCCTTTGACACAACTGGCTTAAATTTTAATGGTTTGGGCGATACTCTTGAGGAAGATAACGCCATATTGGAAAATGAAAATTTCAATAGCTCTCTCCAGTGTTTGAATTCCCAGCTGGAAACTGATAGCATTGATGAACGTATGGCTGATATTTTAGCCATAGATGTTATTTATAAAATTTATATTTCAAAAGACAATGATCTGAAGCCAGCTAGTGTAAAATCTACTTGGAATAAAGACTTCTATTTGAATCTAGCCCAGTTCTTTTGTGGCAAAAGCAATATTAGATTTATTGATCACGATACGGATGCTCAGCGTTTGCATCAGATTGTCATAAATTCTGAAGGATTTGCGCAGGCATTTAGTTGTGCAGGCAATGCTACAATGAATCCGAGTGAAAGGTGTACTGTGTATTAACTAAGCTGAGTTCAATGAAGAAATAAATAATAATTTTTAAGAAATAAATAATAATTTTTAAGAAATAAATAATAATTTTTAGAAATAAATAATAATTTTTAAGTTGTACAGTAGGCATATTGTTTGTTTTGAAATTCTATTTTTTTTTTTTTTTTGGGTGGGGGGGGGTTTGTTAACTAAGGTTGAATTGTAGTGAGAGCTTATTGTGGCGCTGACCTGAAACATTTCAGTTTAATCGTCTCTGTATATGATCTGAACTATGAGATTCTGTATAGGTTTTACTTAAAATTGGTAACAGTAAGGAAATTGCTCTCATTCGCGAAAATATGGCCAAAAATATATTTTTTCCCGAAAATCTGTAAGAGGTATTGACATAATTTTTTCATATTTTTATTCTCTTTTATGATCTCAATAAATTCCAATGTGATGATCAAAAAATTCTGAAATTTGTTTAAGAAAATTTTTAAAAATTTGAAAATGGAGATTTGAAACTGCCGCTAAAAAATAAATTTTTGGCCATCCCTGCGAATAGGTTAACGGTATTCTATAAAGACAACAACTCATACGAATGTAAATACGGATATATTTTAAGTAAAAATTAGCTTTTATTTTAATATTTCTTAAAATATGTTAATTTTGTTCCTAGATTTCTTGTTCAAGTGGCCTGAGACACATTAATGGTCTGGGGAAATTTTAATAACTTTAAAGTTTCTTAACCAATTTTTATCTTTTATATCTCATTAGAACGACAATTACGTACACATTTCGATTCTTATTTATTCGATTGCAAAAATAATTATTTAGTAGCAAAATTTTTACAAAAACTGAAAAATTTGCATTTTTTCCGAATTTTAACGATAATACAGTTTGTGGGTCAATTTGACCCAAAGGAGATATAGGTTTAATCTGAAAAATATTTTTTTGACTGTAATTTTCATTAATATAAATAAGTCTACATATTTATGTAACATAATGCAGAAAGTTAAGGAGTTTTACAAATTTATTTCATATAGATAGTAAAATTTTACATATATCTGACCTTTAACCTCGATGCATATCCCAAAATCGTTGTCCGATTTGGCTCAAATTTTCAGTACTTATCTTTTCGACCTAGTGTCACAATATTCCACCCGGCACTCTTCAAAAATCGAACTCAAATTTTTTTGCATACAACTTATTGTCAGTCTAATGGGTATATATATAATTTTATCTTTACGTTTGTAATTTCTACATTTTTCATTTGCTACCCCACAAAGTATATATATTCTAGATCGTTATAGATAGTGAAGTCGATGCAGTCCGTTTGTATGTTGAAATCAACTTTACGTAGCCCCCAAATAATTTACAAACATGATTGATACATTAATAAATCGGAAATTCTGCCGGTTTGGTTGCCCACAAATGGTTGAGATATAACGAAAAAACCGGGAAAACCTCGATGTTTGGCCTATTTTTTAACTATATCTGAATTACTAATTCATTAATATAGACAATATGGATATCTAATGATAGGTATTTCAATGTCCATTGAACCATGTATATAAGGCTATAGTAATTTGGACCTTCAATATTTTTATTTTTTAACCCGAATTTTTTTTAGCAAAAAAAATTTTTTTTTACTAATAAATTTAAAAAAGACTTTTAAAACAATTAAAAAGAGATTAAAAAAAAGAATATTAAAAAAAAATTTTGAAAAAAAAAACCTAATTTCATGGCGATCGGTCCATAATTAGTCATAGCTCCCATATAAGGCCCTCTTTCGAAAATCATTCACGAAAATAAATTGGGGTAGAAGGGGGATCAGTCGCCATAGGGGCACATCTGAAAGTCCCTGAAAGTTGGAAAGTTTCATTTTACATATGATGTGAGGCAGACGCGATTAATTGTTTTTCAAAAAGCTGTTAAAATATTTCAACGTGTGAATTTTTTGTGCTAACTTCTTTAGTTTAGGTGATACAAAGAATAGTCAACAATAAGTGATAATAAACTTTTCGATCATTTAACTTGAAGTACGAAAAAAATTTATATTAAAACTCAAAACTCCCTCTGGGGCACATTTACCAGATATAAGGAATCCCTGTGAGGTAGAGCAAAATGTTGATAAAGACTTTGATTTTTCAAAAGAACATATCAGTCTTAGTGGAAGAATTTCTTTATGAACCTTTGGAACTCCATAAGCTCTTGGAGCTAATGGCGCGTATGTTTTTCAAAATTTTCTAAATAAAAATTATTTTCTATAAAAACAAATAATCAAAATGTTACTCCTAATCAAAACTGATCTAATGTATTCACTAAATAAATAATGTAAGTATTGTATTTTATTTTTTTATAAATAGAAATAGTTATCAAAAAAATTCCTTTAAATGGCAAAATTAATCAGAAGTTTTCCCTTCGATGCGGGGCAATTATTATTTAATATATTTTTTATGTATTAATTAAAAAATTGTTATCGCTTGAACCCGAACCGCATAACTAAATACTAATTTGAATTAATGCAGTCGTGCGACAATGAAAGCATTTAATTAAGACTTAATTAAAATATTAATATTTTACCAACACTTTGTGTTTATAAAGTCTAGTGTTGAAACAACTAAGGGATCTTGAGAGGATTTCTATTAATATGCCTGCAGCAACTACAACGAGCAGAACACCGAACCCAACTATAATGTAATCAAGTTTTGAATTTGGGCTTATAGCACTAAGGGGGGACCGAGCCACAAATCCCCAAAGTGGAGCATCTCGGGTATATCAAAAATTAAAAATGATGCAAAATTTTTAATTGCGATCCGATTTCTATATACATAGAATGTAGAAGAGGTCTACAAAAACACTTGATATAGCGATATATTATCTGTTAATCTCCTTAGTTTTTATACCCTTCACCTTCGTGAGAAGGTATATATAAGTTTGTCATTCCGTTTGTAATTTCCACAACATAATTTTCCGACCCTATAAAGTATAAATGTTCTGGATCCATATAGATAGCGGAGTCGATATAGCCATGTCTGTCTGTCTGTCTGTCTGTCTGTCTGTCTGTGTGTCTGTCTGTCTGTCTGTCTGTCTGTCTGTCTGTCTGTCTGTCTGTCTGTCTGTGTGTCTGTCTGTCTGTCTGTCTGTCTGTCTGTCTGTCTGTCTGTCTGTCTGTCTGTCTGTCTGTCTGTCTGTCTGTCTGTCTGTCTGTCTGTCTGTCTGTCTGTCTGTCAGTCTGTCTGTCTGTCTGTCTTTTTTTTTATATGGGGTGCGGAATCTACATAGATATGAATCAGTTTCATTATGTGAGATTCAACAAGAAAAAAAACTTGCCACCTACTCACTAAATCGCCTTCCCATCGTCAACCGCAATTCCCGCGGAACTGCCATTAAGTATTACGTCGCGGGGATGGTTAACATCTAAGCTACTCCTGCATTTACGACCGCCCTTTGATCCTTCCGATATTCCTTCTCTTTTCTTAATACCAGGTTCACTCTAGTTACGAATTTTGAAACTACTTGCCAATTTTCCTCTGAGGATAACATTACGTCGATTATATTCTCGGGAGTAATGGTGCATCCTACATCGACCTCCACCTCCTGTCTTAGTTCGATAAATCTGAAGCATTTGAAAACTACATGTTCTACGTCTTCTGTATCCCGGCATGTTGGGCAAATAGGTGAGTCATCGTGACCAAATTTAAAGAGGTATCTCCTGTATCCCCCATGACCTGATAGAAACTGCGTAAGGTGGTAGTTTACCTCGCCGTGCTTGCGTTCCAGCCACTTTCTAATTGATGGAATCAATCTGTATGTCCAGCGTCCTTTTGGTGTGTTATCCCACCTTCTCTGCCAGTTGCTTATAGTTTTCCTTCTCTCGAGGGTCTTCCTATCGCGTCTGTTTTCTTCTGTATTCCTATCCTTTGCTGCATACACTCTATAGACCTCGTCTGCAGCCAAGTCGATTGGAATAGATCCGCTAATAACACATATTGCTTCCATGGATATGGTTCTATAGCCGCAACATGCCCTAAGACAACTCTGTCTAAAAAGAGAAAGTACATTTTTACGAGATGTGTTTCTAATTAGTCTGGACCAGATAGGTGCGCCATATAATAGGATTGATGTCGCTACTCTTGAAAGTAGGATCCTTCGATTTTGTCTAGGTCCTCCCACATTTGGCATTATTCTGCTGAGGGAGTTGATTACTGCTGCTGCCTTTGCGCATGCGTATTCCATATGAGCCTTAAAGTTAAGTCGCTCGTCGATCAGCACACCTAGGTACTTAATAGACGCAGATGATTTAATATTAGCTGTTCCTACTTTTATATTTATAGTCTCCTTTTTTCTTCGACTACTAATTAGAACTGCTTCCGTTTTGTGATCTGCAAGTTCCAGCTCTGCATTTTTTAACCACGTTTTGATGATGCGGATGGTATCATTTGCGTAAAGCTCCACTTCGTCTAGGAAGCGTGCGCGAACTATAACAGCAATATCATCGGCGAAACCAATAATTTTAGCCTCTTCGGGAATATTTAACTCCAGTACTTCATTGTACATTACGTTCCAAAGCAGAGGCCCTAACACTGATCCTTGGGGGACTCCTGCTGAAGTTCTGTACTGTTGCATTCCTATGTCGGTATCGTACCATATGGTTCTATTTGTAAAATAATCCAAGAGAATCATTATGATGTAGCTCGGGACTTCTAGCTTTTGGAGAGAGAACATGATTTGTTTCCAGCCTGCAGTA
Source organism: Calliphora vomitoria (assembly GCA_942486065.2). Classification (NCBI taxonomy): domain Eukaryota; kingdom Metazoa; phylum Arthropoda; class Insecta; order Diptera; family Calliphoridae; genus Calliphora; species Calliphora vomitoria. Next base: position 17,827,215 of record OW818030.2, on the reverse strand, counting down.
TTAAAAGCGTTTTTGATGTCCAAAGTAATGATTGCACAATACTTTCTATTAGCACCTTTACCTTCTATAGCCGTTTCCGCCATATTCTTTACTCTATTTATTGCATCTATTGTCGACCTGGCTTTTCTAAATCCATACTGTTTATCCGAAAGCCCAAAGTATATAACACTCTATAATACCTTTCCTAGTGTATCCAACAAGCAAATCGGTCTGTATGAGGATGGCTCTCCGAGTCGTTTGTTGGGTTTTGGTATTAAAACCAACCTTTGCTTTTTCCAGGGCTCAGGAAATTGTCCATTTCGAAGGCAATTGTTCATTACATTTACAAATATATGCGGTTTATTTCTTAGTGCTAACTTCAGGGCTTTGTTTGGGATACCATCTAAGCCTGGTGCTTTGTCAATCTTCGAACATATTTGCATCAATTCATCCACTGATACTTCATCTATGTTTGCGTTTGTGATTGACATAATTTCCTGGCATGGTTGACCAACTGGGAAAAGCACTTCCACGATCCTAAGCAACTGAGGGCATGTAACTTGTGGAGTTCGTTGGCCTTTAAGGCGTGACATTGCAATCCGATACGCATTTCCCCATGGGTTCGAATCAACTTCCTTGCACAGTTGTTTAAAACTTTCTCGTTTGCTTCTTTTTATGGCCAGTTGTAGGCCTCGCCTAGCGTTCTGATATGTCTGAAGCAGTGTTGCCAGTTTAGCCTTTTTGAGGCTAAATTTAGCCTTTTTATTTACTCTTTAGCCTCGAAATTTTGGTTTTAGCTTCGTGGCTTTTTTCTAGCCTTTTTTTAATTTGATAATAGCCTTTTTTTAAATAAAAAAGGCTAGAAAAAACCACGAAGCTAAAACCAAAATTTCGAGGATAAGGAGAAAATAAAAAGGCTAAATTTATATTTGTGAGACATTTTCATTTTAATTCATTACTGTTTTTCATTTAGCTTTTCAACCTACTCAAGAATTGTGCAGTATTAAAAGAACAAATTACAATTGCCAATACCAAGTGTTTCAAAATGAAATATAGTATTTTACTTATATCTGAAAGCTATAATTGTCTAGCAAATTCGCTTTCAAGACAAAATTGTTATTACACATTATATTCATCGTTATATAATGGACAAGAGCCCCACAAACTCTTGAAGGCTTGTGATACTCGATGGCTGTCATTTGAAATAGCCGTTAAACGTATTGTGAATCTGTGCTTCGAGTTAAAACCAGCAATGCTTCAAAGCCAAACATTTAAGTGATTAATATACTGATTATAATTTGGTGTATTATTTTTTTTTTTTTGTTTAAACCAGTAAGCAATTCAGCGGATCCAACAAAGCTGTTTTCTGATTTAAAATTTCTTCTCCATAGTTTGTGTTTTCAAATTGTAATACAATGCAAAGAATTTGATACATTATCGTCCCCAATTGAAAATTGTTTGATGTTTTCGCCACATTTTTCATCCAAGTTTGAAGAATGAGAGATAAAATAAAAGTAAATAACAGACTTTAATGCCGAAAAACATTTGGTGGTAAAATATTGTTAAATGACCTTAATGTTCAATACGATTAAAAAAAATTTTTAGAACTCGAAAGTCTTGCGGTGTTATTCAGATTTAAGACATTAAATTGTAATATCAGACAAAATCATATATTAAGTATTATAGTAGTATCGTCTATTATACCAAATTTATAAACATTTATCATTAAAATTACCTTTTTTCAAGATAAAATGTAAAAATAATATTCTAAAATAGCTTTAAAGTAGGCTAAGTTAGGTTATAAAGGCAGCCGGTATTACCAGCTCACTTGGATCCATGAGTTAGTTCCTTTGTGATACTCTAACGATCATGCTCAGGTTCACAAGATGTTATTCATATGTCGGAATGGGGTTCAAAAACCTAACGCACGAGAAATAAAGACTATAGAGCTTACAGATTACATCACTCGCGAAGAATTGGACGTGTAACTTAATAAAAAATAAGATTTTTAATAAAAAATAACTTTTTTAGTAAAAAATTACGTTTTTAGTAAAAAAATCCATTTTCTAGTAAAAAAAATCCATTTTCTAGTAAAAAAATCCATTTTTTAGTAAAAACTAAATTTTTTAGTAAAAAATCCTTTTTTTTGTACAAAATCCTTTTTTTAGTAAAAAATCCATTTTTTAGTAAAAATCCATTTTTTAGTAAGAAATCCATTTTTTAGTAAAAAATCCATTTTTTAGTAAAAAATCCATTTTTTAGTAAAAAATCCATTTTTTAGTAAAAAATTAATTTTTAGTAAAAAAAAATGTTTTGTAAAAATAAATTTTTGTAAAAATAAATTTTTGTAAAAAATAAATTTTTGTAAAAAAAAAATTTTGTGAAAAATAAATTTTTTTGAAAAATAATTTTTTTTATTGAAATAGGAGTCTATGAACCTAACATTTACAATTCTACTAACACGGATAATGCAGCAAATTGTTCAATGTTAGGTTAATACAAGTTTACTTAAGCGCAAATTATAAATGTTAACACATGCAACTGACCAATCAGCATTAAGCAAAAGTGAAACATATATAATAATACATGGTACATGAAAACATGAGAAGTGCATAGTAAGCAGTCTTTGATTTGAACAAAATAGTAGAGGATTTTTTACAAGGTGTGTGAATTGCATTCATTATTTTAAAGTATAATAATGAATAAAATATAACGTTTTATATATCAATGGAAAGGTAATGAAATGTAGTTTTTAAAACTTGTAATATTTTGGCAACTTCTTAGTAAGTTTTAGATGCTAATGAGTAAAATGTAAAATAAATATTTTTGAGAGAAATAACTATTGTAGAGTTGGGTTGTTTATGAACGAATAAGTTCAATTGAACAATTCAGTCAAGTGAACAATGTCTTCAGTCTTGTGGTTCTTTTTGTCATTTCGGTATTGCTTTTAAGTTGTTTCATCAGTATTAGAAATCCTGTCAAATTTGTTTCCTAAAGCAAATCGTTCAATCACTTAGTTCAGTCAAACACCGCAGAATAAAAATGAACAACTGAACAAAAATAACAAACTTATTCATTTCATTTATTAATTGTGATCGAAAAGCCAACATATTCATTAATTTGTTCTGAACAATCAGTAAGAAGAGCGATTATGCCCAACTCTAAACTATGTCGAAGACGGAAATATTTTCATTTCATAATTTTTTAGTTTCCACTTTAAATAATTCATCATCAACCTGAAATGACGTTCAAACCTTAAATTAATATTTTATGCTTAAAAAAAATCTTAAATAACCTAAATTTTTGTAAACATGACATTTTGCAGAAAAAAAAAACTATATGACTTAGAAATGTCGTATATTTTGAATGTGTTCCATCGGTTTCAGCGATGCGCTTCAAAAGTGGTGATTTTGAAACGGAAGACAATTAACGCCCCAAAACAATGTTACATACGAAATGACAAACTTATTTATTCCCGCATTTACTATTGGTGGTGGGTGTTATATTAACTGAAATTAGAAATTTTCCATTAATTCTAAAGTAAACTAGTTTGCCTCTTTAACAATACTTTTTACACATTCATTATTAAGAAAAATAGCTGAGAAACGAAAAAAGAATATTATGTTTTTGATTGATTTCTAAATAAACTTCAAACACTTAAAGTCACTCAAAGATGTGTCTATGTCTTAAGAACTCACATTTTTATATTTTAGTGACGATTCTGAAAAAAATAATACGGCAAATTAAACTGATTGAGCAATTGCGACAAAGATTTTCATATGAAAACTCTTCGCTAAATCGATTTTTTATCCGTTAATAATACACTTAAAATAGTACTCGTAAAACCAAACAAATATATTATGTATGTGAAAAATAGTAAATGCTTAGTACTTAAATTAAAAAAAAAAACAAAATTTAAGTTTTGTCTGTATAAAAATATATATGGGGCATTTAATGTCAAGTGAACCATCTTTTGAAATCGATGTCTTCCGATAGTTAGTTCTATTAGATAGTAATTCAGACACAATTTTTCAACAAGATCGGTCGAAAACTTTCTGAGTTAGAGGGAATCAGAATTTGACATTTTGGATAAGCAGGTGTATTTTCTCATCCATGTAACTTATTACCTATTGTTCTTAGAAAAATGTGTCCCAAATAGTTTACATAGCTAATTCTTCAATCTCTCGGAAAAAAACATTTTTTTTTGCTTTTTTTTTGCAAAATCTAAAACTGTTGACATTATTTTCAAAATGGGCCCTTTTTTAAATTTTTTTTTTTTTGCTCAAGAGATCGCTTAGTGGGATTCGAGTGGAATATCTATCAAAATAAATATTTTGTAACTCAAGACATACAATTTTTGAAATTTTTTTGCAAAATCTAAATTTTTTTCCAAAATCGGCCTTTTTTTTAATTTTTTTTTGCTCAAAAGAAAGCCTTTATAATTTTATTTATTTTTATGAATTTTATGAATATATTTTAAAATTTTTTATTTAAAAATAAATATAAAACTAAATTCTTAATTTATAATATTTTAGCTTTTTTTTGGCTTTTTTTTAAAGCAGTTTGGCTTTTTCTGGCCTTTTTTTGAAGTCAATATAGCTTCTTTTTTTGCCATCACCTGGCAACACTGGTCTGAAGTCTTAGGTTGGCGTCTTGTCTTGATCTTCCCCTTTGAAATAACCGTCTTGCTCTCAGGCATTCCCCTCGAAGTTTCGCAATTTCCGAGTTCCACCAGTAATTTGGTTTCCTGCTAGCCGATTGTCTTCTCCTAGGCATTGCTACATCGCAAGCTTCTAGCAGGGCTTCCGTAACATGGGCTTGTGTAATTGGGGTTACCTCATTCCATGTCAAACAGGTAGTAAGATGATCCAGAAACATTCGTTGGTCGAGCTTATCCTGTGCCCAACCTTTCGTTTGCAGTGATCTCCTTGATCTCGATGATGGTTTATTTCCATTTCCTATCGAAACTATTATAGCCTGATGATCACTGTGCGTGTAGTGTTCGCTGACGCTCCATTCAAGGTTCCTTACAAGGGTTGGGCTCGTGAATGTTAAGTCGACGACAGACCCAATTTCTCCTCTTCTGAATGTGTGGAAAAAACCAAAAGAATACGGCCTCTTGTATTTGTAGATCGACATCCCCAGTTAACGGCCCAAGCGTTAAAGTCTCCACCCATAATCTTAGGATCGTAGTTTTGTGCGTCGGCCACAAGATTGTCAATAAAAAAAGTTTCAAACTCCTTTAGAGGAACGTTTGGTGAGACATAGCAGCTGTCTGTCTGTCTGTCTGTCTGTCTGTCTGTCTGTCTGTCTGTCTGTCTGTCTGTCTGTCTGTCTGTCTGTCTGTCTGTCTGTCTGTCTGTCTGTCTGTCTGTCTGTCTGTCTGTCTGTCTGTCTGTCTGTCTGTCTGTCTGTCTGTCTGTCTGTCTGTGTGTCTGTCTGTCTGTCTGTCTGTCTGTCTGTCTGTCTGTCTGTCTGTCTGTGTGTCTGTCTGTCTGTCTGTCTGTCTGTCTGTCTGTCTGTCTGTCAGACATGCTTCCGAAAAGTTTCCTATTTAAAATCAGCAAAATCCGTACATCTGTCTGTCTGTCTGTCTGTCTGTCAGACATGCTTCCGAAAAGTTACCTATTTAAAATCAGCAAAATCCGTACATAAATAACGGAGATATGGGCAAAAATTCGAGACAACCTCTATTTTTGGCCTATTTTTTTATCTATATTTCGATTACTAAGTCATAAATATAGATAATATGGATATCTAATGATAGATATTTCAACGTCCATTGCAACAGACCTTAGTCTGTTGGACCTACAATGGGTCAAAATCGGAAAAAAAAATTTTTAACCCGAATTTTTTTTTCACAAAAATCATTTTTTTGTCATACATTTTTTTCACTAATTATTTTAAAAAAAAAAAACATTTAAATTAAAAAAAAAAATTTCAAAAAAATTGGAAGAAACTTACAAAAAAAAAAATTAAAAAAAAATTTTTTTTAAAGTATAATTTGGTGAAGGGTATTTAAGATTCGGCACAGCCGAATATAGCTCTATTACTTGTTTTTACCTGCCTTAGTCTGCTATTTTTGAATTAACAATCGATTTATTAATCTTTATTAGAAAGAGTTGTTTAAAAACCTGTACTGAGTAAAAAGTTATGTGAATTTAAATTAAGGAAATATTTAAAAGAACCTAGTAGTTTGAAAAGTGCCAATTGGAAACCATACACTAGCTATATTACTACTTGTACAAAAAACTAGTTCGCTATGGCTGCTAAAGTGGTAGTTAAATGGTTATCATTTGCACTACATTTCGCCAGCGTATTCAGTAACAAACACTGGTCAGATATTCGCCTTTAGTTTTTAAAAATAATATCCTAATATCTCTTAATGATTTTTATAGCTTTTCAAGCAAAAATGTCCTAAAATAATACTACTTTTGATGCAGGAGAGACCAATGCCTAAGAGTAGGTTAAACTGAGCCGCCGAGTCGTGATATATTAGTACATTATGACAATATGACCTGATAAGAGACCTTGTGAATTGACCAATCACTTCGATGGCCACATGTAATGCTGAATGTGGCCGTTGGTATTTTTGTTATCTCTGATGATAAATTAAAGCAAAAATTGAGAGTAGACTCACATGTTATTCTTAATAATAAATAGAGAGCAGTACAAATAAGAGCTCTGTGGCCTGGTGATTAGCGCATTTGACTATTAAACGAGGGGTTATGTGTTCAAACTGAAAAAAATGTTTCTTTTTTTTCTCAAGCGCTGTAGTATTCATACTATTGAATTTAATACTGAATTGTTATGCAAAGTGTGCCAATCGGCCACCTGCAATGATATCCCCGTGTTAAATTCACCACTCAATAACGTTGCGAGTTATTGACTGGTTCAATGAACTGCAGGGTAGCTAACTAGTTTGACGTAATGGAACTAGTTCAATGAACTGCAGGGTAGATTTTTTTTATCGATTTTTTTTTTTTTTTCGAAAAAAGTACTTACGTAAATGTTTAGTTGTACAGAAAATTAAACTAACATAAACAATGTGTTAATATTTTTCTGAAAGACAACATTTCGTAAAGTACTACAGAAGAAAACTAATTTCAAAATTTGTGTTACTGCAAGGTCCAGAGCCTTCCGAAGGAGACCTAAGAAAATTTCAACATTATGTAAAATTTTCTCTAATCACATAGCTGCTTTCAAATAATTGAAATCTTCTATGTATGACCCTATATGTTCCTAAATATTTTGCAAAGAAAATTTATAGACCGAGCCAGAAATAAAAAAAAACACTTTTGGGATTTTTGAAATTGTGGGATTCTCAAGAACAAATCATTAATATCTTTTACACTTTTGAGTTTTGATGAAAGATTTCTATATAAGTTTAAAATTTCATCAAAAACGATTCATAAAGAAAACTTTTACTAAAATTTTCTAAAAAAAATCAGCTGAAATATTTTATTCCCATATTTTTGAAAAAAGTATTCTATCAATTTTTTAATTCTTAAAAAGAAAACACAATTTTCTACACATAGATATATAATACATATATCTTATATGTTCCACTAGACTCATTAATGGCTTCAAAATACATAACTCACAGTAATTTGCTACAACTTACAGTGTTCTCAGACCTTTGGTAATGCAGTGCCAAGAATATGTATATTACGAAACGGCAAGATTCTGAAAACTTTCTGTTTTTTGTTGATTTTGAATCCATAAATTTGACTGGTGGAAAAGATAAGATATACATTACATAACAATTAATAAAAATTTCAAAACAAACAATATTCCTTAAAAATTACCATTTATTTCTGAAATGAACTAAAATATTCATTTAGCTAAGTTAATACACGGTACACCTTTTACTCGGATTCATTGTAGTGTTGGCTGCACATCTAAATGCCTGCGCAAATCCTTTTGAATTTATGACAATCTGATGCAAACGCTGAGCATCCGTATCGTGATCAATAAATCTAATATTGTTATTGCCACAAAAGAACTGGGCCAAATTCATATAGAATTCTCTATTCCAAATAGACTTTACACTATTGTATTTTGAAATATACATTTTATAAATAACATCTATGGCTAAAATATCCGCCATACGTTCATGTATGCTGTCAGTTTCCAGCTGGGAATTCAAACACTGGAGGGAGCTTAGGTAATTTTCATTTTCCAATATGGCGTTATCTTCCTCTAAAATATCGCCCAAACCATTAAAATTTAGGCCAATTGTGTCAAAGGCATGTGTTAACTCATGGGCTAAAATGAAGCCCAACACAGAATATTTGTAGAGGTCATGATAGCCAATATCGAAGAGTGGTTTCACCAGACTATCAAACGGTAAAATGATCATGTTTTGTGTGGGCACATAAAATGCGCCCAATATAATGCCAATGCTGTTGTCTGCTATAAAGTAATGGGTCTGGTCTTGGGCATAACTTAGAGATTTATCGAAACGATGTCTTAGCAATAGCAAATGATTTTTATAGTAATTGTCTTTATCCAAATCCGGTATGTTTTCATAAAATTCCTTTATCTTATCAAATGTTAAATTACCTGGTAAATTGCCTATATTTAAACGTATTTTATACAATTTATCCGTTAAAAATTGTATTTGCGGTTGCGTTAAATTTAAACGATTGTTGTGAAAATATGTACCCATCATGTCTATTATAGTTTCAAATAATTCAGCAACAGCTAGATTATAGAGATGGGCTTTGTGGGCATATATGTGGTAGTAGTAGAGAAAATTTACACCCAAATCCATTTTATTTCTTAGATCTTTTACACAATCCAAGGCCTTGAAATCTGAAGTACTGTCCTTGGCCAGATAGAAGAGAATTTTCATCATTAGATAATTGCACAATGATTCCTTCTTTAAACTTCGCTTAGAGCTTAAATTATTTAGGTATTGGATGTAGTCGAGATTCCTTAGCAAAATTATGGTATCTGGTGGCAATTGATGTCTAAATAATTCACTGAGAAACACTACTAAATTTGGATATTGTAACTGAAATTCCTTATAAGTAATTTCCTTGCTTTCTTCATTGGTATCTTCACGCTTTTCCAAAATATCCAATAACACTTGATTGATTGTTAACAAATCCTTAATAATTGGTTCGGTTGCGTTTACTCCCAAGCCCTTTAATAAAACAGATAAAATTTGCAAGTCTGGTAAAGTGCTGTTATTCTCACTAGAAGCTGGTTCCATCAATATGCTAATATCGCCGTCACTATCCACCAAAATCTCTTGATTTATTAAAACATTATTCAACCCAAACGACTGTAATTTGCCCAAAAGTGACCATACATCAAAGGCCCTACCAGCTGGCCATCGAGTTGTGGTCCTGGCTTTAGTTCTTCAAAATATCTCTTAAGATTTCTATTGGTTTCCCGGCGACAGGCGTTCAAATACACTGCTGTCTTTTCTATAAACGTCTGGCACTGACCGGGCACTTGATGCTCATGCTGATATAGAGTTTCAATTAAATTTAAAATATTATTATTGAATTTATAGTCATTTAAACTGGTAATTTCCTGATAGTGGGTTGACCTATGTTGATTAGCGTAATTCCCACAGGCAAAGGCGTAAAAGTTTTCACATGGGTCGGCGTTAGTATCCATTGATGATAAAATGAAATTTCGATGCTCAGTATTTATATCCAGCTGCCTAGCTAGCGTTTTAGGCTGTGCCATTAGCAGTGTTAATATCACCATCCAAATAGACATTTTAATTTTTGAATTTATTAGTGCGTTTTATGCTTTTTGTTGAACTATTACGTGTACAATCACTCCACTTGTTTCAGCATCAAAACCGTATTTACAACTGTTTAATAGAATATGAAAAAAACTTAGTATTTTGCTTTTCAAGAGATAACGATATTTTTTTTAATTGAATTAAGGTATTGATTACCTTTATGTAATATAGCTTTAAATTAACCCACAAACGTGGAAAAGTCTTCAAAAGGCACAAACAAACTCTTTCAATTTGTTTGTAATTTAGAAGTAAATCCAATTTAAACCTGCTTCTCAGTGCTCTGCATCGAGTGTTCTTGTGGACCGGGATAATTACATTGAAAAAAAGTGTTTGCATGGAATAATGAAATAAAACCTATGTTCTACTTTCATTGGTTTTTAGATCGAGAGTTAATAATTAATAGAAGCAGTTTGGGGCATAAGCATCTTAAGACTAACTTAAGCGAAGGCATTTGCCAAAAATATTTTCATTAATCAAGAACGAAAGTTACAGTTTCGAAGGCGATCAGATACCGACCTAGTTCTAACCATAAACGATGCCGGCTAGCAATTGAATGTAGCTACTATCATGGCTCTCTCAGTGGCTTCCTGGGAAGCCAAAGCTTTTGAGCTCCGGGTTAAGTGAGATTGCAAAGCTGAAACTTAAAGGAATTGACGGAAGTTCACTACCAGAAATGCAGCCTGTGGTTTAATATGACTCAACACGGGAAAACTAACCTGATGCGAACACAAGTGTGAATCAAAATTATTTTGTAAATAAATCTGGCATTTCTAAACGGACAAAATTTGACGTGGAGGTAAACAAGGAATATTTGAGTTCAATTTATTAAAATGGACCTTATAAATGCTCCAGACGCGGTGCTATGGCGGCTCAAAGTAGGGTACCTTCGACATGTAAAATTTTTAAACACGTGCCATTTTTATACCCTCCACCACCACAAGTGGTGAAAGAGGGTATATATACGTTTGTCATTCCGTGTGTAACATTGAGAAATATTCATCTGAGACCCAACAAAGTATATATATTATTGATCCTTATGAAATTCTAAGTCGATTGAGCAATGTCCGTCTGTCTGTCCGTCTGTCCGTCTGTCCATCTGTCCGTCTGTCCGTCTGTCCGTCTGTCCGTCTGTCTGTCTGTCTGTCTGTCTGTCTGTGTAAAACACTCTCACGCCCAAAATACATAAGCAAAATTAATGAAATATATACCAAAATGTTTATAATTTTTCTAAGCAGTTTGGTATTGAAAATCAGCAAAATCGAGTTGGTAGAACCAGGGTTATGGATTAAAATGTAAGACAACCTCCAAAAATTTAGATCATTTTCACATGTTTTTTTCTGATTTTTGGTAAATCCATTCCAGAGAATACCATGAAATTTTGCATACATTATTTATATGATAAAAGGAAAGAATCGGTCCATAGTTTCTCGTAGCCCCCATACAAATTTCTTCCCGAAATATGCTGCTATGGTATGTAAATGCCCATAGAATTGCAGTATCCATACAAAATTAAGCACAACTAAGTTTCGTGAAAACAGAAATTGCGACACCAATTTTTTTTTGGATCGGGCACTATTTGACCATAGCCCCCATATAAAGTTTACTTCCGAAAATCATTTAAATACACTTAAATATCTTATATATATCGGTATCAGGTTGAAATTCAACTTGAATAATTCCCATGCACATGAAAATCGCTGTAGGGAATTTCATGAAGATCAGCTCATAATTGGTTATAGCTCCCATATAAGGACCACTTCTAAATACCACATTAATTTTCATAAATATCTGAAAAATATCGTTATCGAATTAAAATTTTACACAGATCGGTAGTATTAATTCACAAATGATACTACTAGATTGTGTGAATATCGGTTCATATTTGACCATAGCTCCCATATAAGGTCCATTTCCGAAAATTACTTAAATACTAATAACTCTTTTACAAAAGCTTCTATCTAGTTTAAATTTCAAACAAATATTTCCATTATATACAAAAATCGATGTGTTGAATTTTGTGAAGATCGGCCGATAATTGGTCATAGCTCCCATATAAGGACCACTTCCGAAAAACACATTAACCTCTGTAAATATTTTAAATATATGGATATCGAACTAAAATTGTATACCGATCAATATATTGTATCCAAAAATTATACTACTGGGTTTTGTGAATATCGGTTCATATTTGACCATAGCACCCATATTAGCTCGATGTCTGATAATCACAATAATACCCATAAAATTCTTATAAGTAATGTTATGGACAAAACTATCAAGCAAAATAGGCCTCAAATACATAGAAATCGCTTTAAAATATTTAATTATTATCTTCCAAATAAGTCGCACATCCGAAAAATACATTAACGCATATATACACTCATATCGGTAAAAAATGTAACAGATATAAGTTTCAAGTTGATTTGATGACTATGGGTTCTTGATTATATATAGAAGGCTCACATCCGGAAAATTCATTAGAACAGAACAAAAATATACTTTTGAAGTTTGACTAAATATATTTGTTTACCCTTTTTTATACTTATTTACTTCACTTGTGGTGAATAAGTAAATATTGAGCCAATCGGTAATGTTAACCAATTATTAAGTATATAAATTGTTAAATAGTACATTTTATTCCTATTATAAAATTATAGACTCTGTTGGAAATGGTAGGAATATGTAGTTATTTCAATTATAAATTGCTGAACTAGGTAACATTTTTATACATTTGAAATAAAATATCTTCTGCTTAAACTAGTTTTTCTAACAATATATAAAAGACTAGTATACTACTATATATATATAAATAAACTTTTATTTTGTTTAAAAAAAGTGTTTTTATTGAAGAAAATACATAACTTGTATATAGTCCAAAATGTGTATTATATCAGGATTCGTAATCCATAAAGTGGCTTAAAAAGAAATTCGGTTATAGTCCTAATTCGCTCATAGTCCACAAAAATTGTGCAACTGTATTTGTAGACTATAAGCGAAAACTACTGTATTACATTAACATTCTACCAATATTCATAATCGGAGCTAAGTCCCAATAACAAACACTGAATATGGATATTAGAGTGTTTATACCAATGTAATTTCTATAATTTTCATCTAATTTAGGTGGAGGGTATTTAAGATTCGGCATAGCCGAATATAGCACTCTAACTTGTTTTTATTTCCCATCCGATTTCAAAGATTTTTAAATTTGTCAAAAGGTCAAAGGTAATCCCGCAATTCCTAAAAATTGGAGCGAAAATCCCAAAAATGGTATTTTTTACAATTTTGCCCACAGGTCCTACATTTCTTCGGGGCTGGGAAAATGTTTTAAAAATAAAAATACAACTCAGTTAATTTTATATTAATTTTCCTTTGGAAAGAAATATTTTTTCCTCAAAATACAAGTGATTGCAAATTATCGTCCTTTTCCCACTATTTACCGACTTATAGCCATGTTTCTGTTTCTGTTTCAGCTCATTTTCATATATTGTACAAATTCGATTTTGTGTTGCAAATATATGTAATAGTTCTCTTTTTTCCTATTTGGACCACTATTTATCGACTTATCGTAAAGGGTTTTCCAACAAGAGGTGTTATTTTGAATAACCTGGTATTTCGGTAGCTGTCACTTTTGAAGCTTTTATTCTTTGACATTTCAAAACTTGAAACTACGCCATTACCAAAAATAGAACGCTACACGCTTCAGCAACGAATTGAAATTATTACAATTCACTACAAAAAGTGGTGAAAATCTTGCAGTCACAGTTCGCAAAACTAAAGCATTTTTGGGTCGTCGTGAAGCACCTTGTCGGACCGCAATACAGAAATTGGTGGAAAAATTCAAGCTGTTGGGACAAGTTAGTGATGTGAAGAATAAAAGCCGTGCACGTTGATCAAGAACAACTGAGAATATTGCTGCTGTAGCCCAAAGTGTTGAAAAAAATCCGTGTTTGTCCAGTCCTCGTCGTTCTTTGGAATTGGGCATTCCACAAACGTCCTTACACCGTATTTTGGATGATATTGATCTAGACAACGTTTACTTTCAGCAAGACGGCGCTACGTGCCACACAAGCAATGAAACCATTGCTCTTTTCTTATCTCTCGAAGAAGTGATCACAACTGGCCACCGAGATCTTGTGGTTTAACACCTTGCGCCATCTTCCTTTGGGGCCACGTGAAAGATAAGGTCTACGCCAACAGCCCAGCGTCGTTTCAAAACCTCAAAGATAGAATTCATGAGGCTATCGGGGACACAGGGCAGCCAATTTGAGATTTGGTTATGGAAAAATTCATCATTTCAAGGATATGGTCCTGTAAGCGTGGTCGTGGTGGCCATTTGGCTGATATTGTCTTTCATTATTAACGATATACCTTCCTGTTTATTATAAAAATAAACATCCGAACATTTATCTCAAAATATGCCAGTTTTCTTTGAATACCAAAATAACACCTATTGTTGGAAACTCCTGTATATTCATATATAAATAAAATGATCACAAATGATTGTCTTTTTTCAATACTATTTTCCTACTTATAGCCAAGGGGGGGGGGGCAAAGCGCTCCTTGTTATTCACCTCCAAACTAAAAAACCGACATTGTTAAAACTATATTGTTGAGCATTATCCTAAGCAGTTAGTAGATTTTGTGGAAAACAAGTTATAAATTGAAATATCCGGCTGCAACGATTTTGATGAAATTTTCAGGCAATCTTTAGAATTTTTTAGCGGGCAACACTGTAGAGTCAGATTTTTAATTTTCTATCTGAGGGCGAAAAGTCATCTGCGTCCATAAATAACGAAGATATGAGCAAAAATCCGAGACAACCTCTGAAAATTTCATCAAAAAAAAAAAAACAATTTATTGCATGTTTTGACAAAAAAGCAACAAAGCGTATGTGTGTTGGTTATTGCTTTGCGTATTTTGTTTTTATACCCTTCACCATGAGAGGCAAGGGTATATATATAAAGAGAGAGTTGTTTATAATGAGTTTTCATATGAGCAACTCTATCATACGTAAACATCACACACACCCAACAACAACATTCTACAACAATGGTGTGCAGCCCATAGCACAATTGTGCAAAATCAAATCAATTTTGCAGTCGTTGTCCACTCAACGAAACAACTACAAAAATGCATGAGCACGGGTTAATGACTTTTTTCTTTATTTTTTCAGTTTTTGTATTTGTTTGTAGGTGCACTGAACAAAATAAAGAATTGAATGTGTTGGTGAGAGAATTTACTGTTGCGCACGTCTGTTATAAATTGTGGGATGAAATGAATAAGAATTATAAATCAAACAAACGCATGTATAATTTCGTTTATTTTAATTTTTGTTGTTGTTATTTTTTCAACATAAAATTGTGCAATATAATTGTTTTGTTTATTTGGTTAGTTATCAATGAGCACTCAACGTGTGAATATGATTATCGGATGTCTTGCAATTTCATCTGATATAATATTATGATTTTTTCTTGTTGTTGTTGCTGTATGAAGAGTTTTGTATGAGTAAAGGCAATGTACGTAACTATGTATACTTTGGTGAAGGGTATATAAGATTCAGCACAGCCGAATTTAGCTCTGTTACTTGTTTTTTGCTAAATTGGTAGGATAATATTCTTTAAGAAATGGTATGGTATTAACTTTTGGGACCTCATTTAGAACCTTGAACCTAAAAAAATTATAATATGGTGATTTTCTATGAAAAAAAAAAATATTTTAACAGTTAAAGATAACATAACAAAATTTTAAACTAGTATAGACCCAAATGTCCTTAAATCAATGCCATTATAATTTTTGACATTTTTGATTTTCAAATACCGAAATTCCTAAACCGGGAAAAATGTGTTTCAAAAACTGAGTTTTTTTAGAAAAGAGTCTACTGTGATGTTATTTACCGTGTGATAGTAAAAAAAACTTTGTAAGTCTTTAAGCGACATACAGGGTTACACAAAACTGGAACATTTTTGTGAATCGGTGCTTTGCCTTTTTAGAATTTTTTACTCAAACCTAAAATTATATTTTAAATTTGGCCTAGTTTGGATAGGTCTGGGGGGTGTTGCATCCGCTCTAGTGAGCCGAGTTATACTTTACACGCTTTAGCATTAAGTTCTCTTTCTAGATCATATAAAACTTGTGTATATTCCCGAAGAAAAATTTTTTCTACAAAAGAAAAAATGTAGGGACCTTTTTGGGAAAAAACGTAAAAAATACGGCCCTTTTCCTACTTTGGACGTGTTTTCCTTTTTTTAGGGACAAGATAACTGTTAGTAAGTTATTCCTATTTTATTTAGAATTTTATCACCAATATAGCTGATACCTTAAACATAAATTTCGACAATCCGTTGGCCTGTTGTCTCTAAAAAACCATAAAAAGATCGAGTAAAATTTAAAAATATAAATCAGTAAACCTAAATATATTTTCAACTGATAGAGATAACCTACAAATGTAAATGTATTTTTTGTAGATCTTCTTAAGGACTATTTATATTTTAAATTCCAGTTCATTTGGGTCATGGATTTTTAGCGATTTTTTTTAAAAATTTGAGACACGAGGTGGCCAACTTTGAGGGCCACGCACTGAACCCCATAAGCGGTAGCAAGCGGAACATACGCAGATCAACTAAAAATCACCTCAGCTCCAACCATGTGGAATTTTGTAACAATATCTCCAATAGTTCCCGAGATACCGAATTATTAAAAAAAAAAAAAACGTTTCTAAACCACTGTGCATTGTACCAAAGATCGAAGACTATTGAAACTGGCTGAAATGGGTCCATTATTTCCCGAAATTGGACAAATTTCGCTCCACTTAAGTTTTATGTATACGGAATTTATGTCCCCTAATTTTATGACGATCGGTTCATAATTAATCAGAAATTTTCCCTCCCATGTAGGGCAATTATAAGTCGATGACTCTCTACTTATATTTAATATATATTCAATATATATTTAATATATTAATTAAAAAATTGTTATCGCTTGAACCCGACCCGCATAACTAAATTTTAATATGAGTTCATGCAGTCGTATCTTAAGCCTCAACATATAAACTTGTGCGACAATGAAAACATTTAATTTAAACTTAATTAAAATACTAATATTTTACCAACACTTTGTGTTAATAAAGTCTAGTGTTGAAACAACCAAGGGGCCTTGTGTGGACTTCTATGAATATGCCTGCAGCAACTACACCGAGCAGAACACCGATTCCAACTATAGTGAAATCACACAGCAATTGGATTATGAAATGAATAAGAAGTTGTTAGAACATTTCGAGAATTCATTTCCCAAGCTTCACTATGAATCTGAACAACAAACGTTTTGTGATAAAATGATTATATACTTGGAGTCATGTAGACATGAAACAGAGAGAAATTTAAGGAAATATTTTGAGGAAATTAGACCAAGCTCTAATCTAAATTGGCCATTGTTGGCGCCTGAGCAACAATGGCTACAACTAGACAAACACTTTGATTTATGGTCTCTATTGGGTGAAATGCAGTCTTATGGCTTAAATAATGTTTTAGTAAATCAACTGATCATCAGGAATGAGGATAACTCGCTAAATATCTGGCTGACACCAGCCTTTCTAGCAGAAGAGAGTACTCTGCCAAACAACGCTGTAATGCAAGTGTTACTTACCTTGTCGGGTGTACAAAAAACAGAGCTTGTCATAAAACAATTGCATGACACTGATATACAATTTCAAGAGCTAATAAAGCACAGTGCTAATTCCAATCAGCAATTCCAAAATATAACTATCCACGATTTAACCGTCCTCTATCCTCGACTAAATTTAAAATCATATTTTGAACAGTCATTGGAGGACGAGCTAAATAATATTTCACATATAACTTTGGAAAATCCAGAATATTTCGAGTTTCTAAATCAAAAGTTGTGGTCTGCTGAGGAGCTGGAAAATTTGTGCAATTATTTAATGATGAAATTCTTATTTTATTTGTCAATGGATGGTACGGCTGAATTTTCACCGCTCGACTGTGTTAAGGATTTAAGAAATAAATTTGATTTGGCGGTAAATTTCTACTATTATCAATATTTTTTTCAACATGAGGAAATTGAATACAGAAAATCACTTTTTATTATGCTTAGAAATATTCAACACACTATGAAAAAGTTCTTTGAATTAAATCGTTTGCAACTCTCTACCAAACAAGTAGTTCAGTTAAAAACTAAACTAGAGAAAATTAAAATAAATATAGGAAATTTACCCAATAATTTTGATTATTACTCAATACAACACTTTTACCAGGAAATACCAAATTTGGATAGACAAAATTATTACAAAAATCATTTGCTGTTATTAAAGCATCGATTTCGGAAGTCGCTGTGTAATGAACAAACACAAAGCCACTATATTGTGACCGACAACCGTATGGGTGGACAATCATCGCCTTTCTATGTGGCTCAACAGAATATGGTGGTCATACCGTTTGGAAGTTTTCAATTGCCTTTATTCCATTACACGCAGAGTCCCCTTGAACAATTGTCACTTTTCGGTTTTGTATTGGCCCACGAGCTGGCTCATGCCTTCGACAGCACTGACCTTAATTACGATCAGCAAGGCTTTCCTCTGAACACTCCATCAGACATAGCAAATCACGCAAATTTCACAAAGTCAGTGAACTGCATGCAGCATCAGGAGCCTACAGAGGCAATAGATGAACGTATTGCCGATCTCTTTGCCGTGCGTGTGGTCTATCGTACTTATTTGGATAATTATGAAAAGGGAAAAAAAGATTTGCGAAAACTTTTCTTTTTAAATTTGGCTCAGTTTTTTTGTGGCAAAAATAACAATAAAATTTATTGACCACGACTCAGATGCCATGCGCTTGCAATTGATTGTAAAGAATTTCCGTCTATTCTCAAGAATTTTTAAATGTCCCAGAGACAGCCCCATGCATCCTAAAACTAAGTGCCGTATTTATTAAGAAATCTAGTTATTTAAATACGCATTCTTAATTAAATATTAAATTCAATATCTAAATAAATAAACATAAATTATTTTAAAACAAGTGAGAGAGCTAAGTATCTTATATTCTCTGCGGGTTTGCCACGTAAAAAGCATAAGGTATATGTATTATATATCAGTGGATAGGGAATTTTATCTATTTTTCTAAAATATATATAACCTTTGACAGTTAAATAATTCATGGAATACTTTTTTGAAAAATATGAAAAAAATGCTTTTTATTAAGTTTTTGCAAAGATACAAACTTTTCAAATTCAAATTAAATTTTTATTTATGAATATTTTTTAATGACATTTTACAGTTATATCGATTTTTCTATTGGAAATACAAAAATAAAAACAAATTTTGACTTTTGTAATCACAAATCCCATTATTACCAAAAAAAGTGTTGAAAAATTCCAAAAATTTTTTTTTTTTTTATATTTTTGGTTATTATATACATACTAGGGTAGGGGTTATCGAAACCCTCTACAAAATAATTAAGATTATATTGGACAATCTAAAATGGGTTACTATATTTTGTTATCGACTATGGGATTTGAGAATTTTTGCCCTAAATTCGAATTTTACATGAAAAATAGGCGTGTTTAGGATGGACCTGGTGCCCTCAGTATCAACAAGTTTTAAATTTTTTTTTCATTTAGACTATTTTATGTAAATTTAGCTTTGCAAAAAGTGTAAATTCTTTATACATCTTTTTAGAAATTTTTTGAGATAACTTAAATAGAAAAAAAGTACTTTTTTGCCAAAAAAAAAAAAAAAAAAAAAAAAAAAAATTAGCAAAAAATCGCCTATTTACATTTTTTTTTAATTCAAATTCATATTACATTGAACTCAGTGATTATATTTAAACAGTTCTTTTTTGGTTGGCTACATACATTTATTGTAAGTCCAACAAGTGAAAAATACAGACAATCGGGGAATATTTGGATTCGCTGTTATCAAAAAACTGGAGTAGGGTGGGTAAAATTTTTGAAAATTTAATTTTCAAATGCGAATATCTCCTAAGCTTTATGAGATAAATGCTAGCTACGAGAAAGTTTTTTGTACTGATCGATGAAGAGATTCTATATGTGTGATTCTTTGGAAATCGGAACACAGACGAAGAAATAGGAACGTTTTAAAAATGTAACTTACCCGAGGTGTTCTAATTTGGCGACCACTGGCCGCGCCCATGTTGGGTCTATGAGGTCCAATTTAAAAACTTTAACTCGATGGCACTTCCTGTTTACGTATGTGAAACTTCATTTAAGTTAAGCTAATAGTGTAGAAGTCACAGATTTATTTCCCTAAATTTTCCTTTCTATGGCGCCATTTGAGTTTTTTTCGTTTCAAAAATCATAACTTTTGAGTCGAATAAGATAATCATAAGATTTTAAAAGCATTTGATCTACCTATAAAAAAGAGGGTTCTACGCCTTTTAAGTGCCTATTTATGGGAAAACTCCACGGGAAATAAATATGGTCGTCCAAAAAAACTTTCGCTTGCCGATGCTCGAGAAGCTCGTCGATTGATTGTGTCTGGTGAGGCTAATACAGCTGTTGAGGTCACACAAATACTCAACCAAGAGTATAGTTTAAACATAAGTTCCAAAACCATTCGAAGATGTTTAAAATTCAGCTGCCTAGCGCCAACAACAAAACTTAAAAAACCTTATTTAAGCGAACAAAATCGAAAAAAGCGGTTGGCTTTTGCAAAAAAGTACGAGCATTTTACGACAGACGACTGAATAAAGGTAACTTGGTCAGATGAGACAAACATCAACCGTATTGGGTCTGATGGGCGCCAATGAACATGGGTTGATAAAAGAATTGGATTCCAAGAACGAAATATTACAAGCACAATGAAATTTGAAGGTGGATCTTTGATGGCTTGGGGCTGTTTTCGTGGAAACCAGTTGGGTGTACTACGCCGAATAACTGGCAGAATGTGTGCCAAAGATTACATTACAATCCTTGAAGACTCAAGTTTGCATATATTTGGTTTAGAGCCGGGTCAGGATGACATCTTCATGCAAGACAACGACCCGAAGCACACTGCCGGAATTACTAAAAGGGAATTGAAGAAAATCGGATTAAACTTTTAGATTGGCCACCCCAGTCTCCGGATTTAAATCCGATTGAACACCTTTGGTCAATATTGAAAAGGAAAATATTGGCTAAAAAGACCCAGCAAAAACCATCAATGAACTTTGGGAGCATTCTATCGAGGCATGGGTGAATATTAACCCACAGGTGCTCATAAATCTTGTAAATAGTATGTAAAGACAAATAAAAGCTGTTAAAATTGCAAGAGGAGGGCACACGAAATATTAATAGCCAAAAACTTAAGGATTTTCGTCAAGAGTCATAATTGTTCACAGCTAACATGTGAAACCTTTTTAAATTTAAAAAGTGAATTTAATATTTAATACTAGAACAGTTTTATCTTTTTTTTTTATTAAACCATAATGTAAAGATTAAAATCAATTTAAAAAATTTCAATAAAAGCAATGAAGAAGAAAAAGCAAGTTATTTAATGTTGGTTGTTTTGTGAACAATTTTGTCCCTAACTGTATTACTCACAATCTGTAGACTGCCATTTCTACCATGTCTAATTCAAAATTTTACCTCTAGAATAAAAATAACTATAGTATTTTGTATTTTCCATCAAAATTGAGATATTGTATCTGAAAGCGCACCAAATAACCTAAAAAGTTTCTGTTTTTTTAACACTGAAAATCAGTCAACTTCTGATTGTAATAAAATTAGTATATTTGAAATCGCTGGATAATTTTCTGTAAAATAGGTTTATTCAATATTTTGTAGGGACACATGAAATTTTTGATTTCTGCAACCTCTCTTGTTCTACAGGCGCCACTGTGCGACAGTCCAAGAATTTCAACTCTCCCGTCGTAATACTAATGCCCCCAAACTGCTTCTATTAGTCATTATCTCTCGATATAAAAAACAATGAAAGTAGAACAGAGGTTTTATTTCATTACTAGCTTGACCCGGTGCGCTTCGCTACCCCTGTCGATGTAAAAATCGGTTCAGCCGTTTAGTAATTATTGTTTAAAAACTAAAGGTACCAATTTTATCCGTTTTCCCCCTTATAGCCTATTGACGCTTCCAAGTAAGGATCTATCTACGTTCCAAATTTCAATAAAATCGGTTCAGCCATTTAGGCGTAATGCTCAAACAAACAAACAAACAAACAAACAAACAAACAAACAAACAAACAAACAAACAAACAAACAAACAAACAAACAAACAAACAAACAAACAAACAAACAAACAAACAAACAAACAAACAAACAAACAAACAAACAAACAAACAAACAAACAAACAAACAAACAAACAAACAAACAAACAAACAAACAAACAAACAAACAAACAAACAAACAAACAAACAAACAAACAAACAAACAAACTTACAAAGACATTTATATATTTATATAGATATAGATTCCATGCACAAAATACTCAGGCATCAATGTAATTGTTCCGGTCTAGAACAACACTCGATGAAGAGCACTGAGAAACAGGTTTAAATAGGATTTACTTCAATAGTACAAGAAAAAATATAAAGAATTTATTTGTGCCTTTTGAAGACATTACAACGTTTGTGGGTTAATTTAAAGCTATATTACAGGGGTGCCCACAAGTTCCTTATGGAAGGGCAAACACCAATACACTTAAAGAAAAACTAATTTGTATGCAATTTTTTTTGTTGTAAAAACCAAAACATACAAAGAATAAAGAAAAAAATACACACGTTTTTAAACAATAACATATACGATAAACAAAAACAAAATCTACATTGATGATCGCTGTCGTCAATGTTTACCAGCAAAGCATACGAAAGTGTTGTTGCTTTTCCACTTGCGTGTAGACAGTGAAGATCGACAAAAAAACAAACAAGACAAAGTTGTTTGTGTATTTCATATTGATAGTGCTGAGTGCTGTATTGAGTATAGAAACACACAGCCTATAGCTAAGAGCATTTACAAAAACAAATGAGCACCAAGAGTATAGGGCTTGGGCACCATTGCTATATTACATAAAGGTAATCAATACCTTAATTCAATTAAAAAAAATATCGTTATCTCTTGAAAAGCAAAATACTAAGTTTTTTCATATTCTATTAAACAGTTGTAAATACATGTTTGATGCTGAAACAAGTGGAGTGATTGTACACGTAATAGTTCAACAAAAAGCATAAAACGCTCAAATAAATTCAAAAATTAAAATGTCTATTTGGATGGTGATACTATCACTGCTAATGGCACAGCCTAAAACGCTAGCTAGACAGCTGGATATAAATCATATTCTCCGAAGATTAATTTTATCATCAATGGATACTAACGCCGACCCATGTGAAAACTTTTACGCCTTTGCCTGTGGGAATTACGTTAATCACCATATCTCAACCCACTACCTGGAAATTACCAGTTTTATTGACTACCAATACAATAATAACGTTTTAAATTTAATTGATAGTCTTGAGCACGGTCAAAGCCAGTCGTTTGTGGGAAAGACTAGAGTGTATTTGAATGCCTGTCGCCGAGAAACCAATAGAAATCTTAAGAGATATTTTGAAGAACTAAAGCCAGGACCACAACTTGATTGGCCTATATTGCAGTCTAATACCTATCGATGGCCAGCTGGCAGGGCCTTTGATGTATGGTCTCTCTTGGGCAAATTACAGTCGTTTGGGTTAAATAATGTTTTAATAAATCAAGAGATTTTGGTGGACAGTGATGGTGATATTAGCATATTGATGGAACCAGCTTTTAGTGAGAATAACAGCACCAGACTTGCAAATTCTATATGGTTTATTAGAGGACTTAGGAGTAAACACAACCGAACCAATTATTAAGGATTTGTTAACAATCAATCAAGTGTTATTGGATATTTTGGAAAAGCATGACGATACCAATGAAGAAAGCAAGGAAATTACTTATACACAATTTCAGTTACAATATCCAAATTTAGTAGTGTTTCTCAGTGAATTATTTAGACATCAATTGCCACCAGATACCATAATTTTGCTAAGGAATCCCGACTACATCCAATACCTAAATAATTTAAGCTCTAAACGAAGTTTAAAGAAGAAATAATTGTGCAATTATCTAATGATGAAATTTCTCTTCTATCTGGCCAAGGACAGTGCGGCAGATTTCAAGGCTCTGGATTGTGTAAAAGATCTAAGAAATAAAATGGATTTGGCTGTAAATTTCCTTTACTACTACCATATATTTCACCAAAAAGCCAAACTCTATAATCCAGCTGTTTCTGAATTATTTAAAAGTATAATAGACATGATGGGTACATATTTCCACAACAATCGTTTAAATTTAACGGAACCACAAGTACAATTTTTAACGGATAAATTGTATAAAATACGTTTAAATATAGGCAATTTACCAGATAATATAACATTTAGCCAGGTAGATGAATTTTATGAAAACATACCGCAGTTGGATAAAGACAATTACTATAAAAATCATTTGCTATTGCTACGACATCGTTTCAAAAAATCTCTGAGTTCTGCCCAACACCAGACCCATTACTTTATAGCAGACAACAGCATTGGCATTATATTGGGCGCATTTTATGTGCCCACACAAAACATGATCGTCTTACCGTTTGATAGTCTCGCGAAACCACTCTTTGTTATTGGCTATCATGACCTATACAAATATTCTATGTTGGGCTTCATTTTAGCCCATGAGATAACACATGCCTTTGACACAACTGGTCTAAATTTTGATGGTTTGGGCGATACTCTAGTGCATGATAACACAATATTGGATAATAAAAATTTCCTAAGCTCCCGCCAGTGTTTGAATGCCCAGCTGGAAACTGACAGCATGGATGAACGTATGGCTGATATTTTAGCCATAGATGTTATTTATAAAATTTATATTTCAAAATACAATGATATAATACCTGCTAGTGTAAAATCTATTTGGCATAGAAATTTCTATATGAATTTGGCTCAGTTCTTTTGTGGCAATAGCAATATCAGATTTATTGATCACGATACGGATGCTCAGCGTTTGCATCAGATTGTCATAAATTCAGAAGGATTTGCGCAGGCATTTAGATGTGCAGGCAACACTACAATGAATCCGAGTAAAAGATGTACCGTGTATTAACTAAGCTGAATGAATATTTCAGTTCAATTAAGAAATAAATGATAATTTTTAAGAAATATTTTTTGTTTTGAAATTTATATTAATTGATATATAATGTATATCTTATCTCATCTACGAGTCAAATTTATGTATTCGAAATCGACAACAAACAAAAAATTTACAGAATCTTGCCGTTTTGTAATATATTTTTTGCACTGCATTACCAAAGCCACTAATGCAGGGAAAGGCAGTCTATACTATTACATTTTACGATTGTATTAGTTATACCCTCTATCCGATCTCACCAGGAATTTGTGTTGCCAGTAAACTTTCGTCTCTTTTCTACAATTAAAAATGTAAAATCTCATATTGTTCGTCATACATCTTAAACAGTTGGGGCAAATTTGTTTTCTCTGGCAACGCTGGTTCTTAAATTGTGTGATGCACAACCTGCTTGTTTGAATGCTCAAGCTAGACAGATTAAACTTGTTTATTTCTCTACAATGCGTGTACACACGTACGTAAGAGAAGAGTAAATGAAAAACGCGGCGACCATATTTTGCCTTTCCCTGGATTAATGTGACTAGTGGAAAAGATAAGAAGTTTTCTTTTCAAAAATGTATACAATTTTTATGAATTAAAAAATTGATAGAATACTTTTTAAAAAAATTGGGAATAAAAAATTTCAGCTGATTATTTTAGAAACTTTTAATTTTTAAAATGCAATAAAATTTTTGGTTTATGAATTTGAAACTTGTATAGAAATATTTGATCGAAATGAACAGAAATTAGTGAATTGCTTTTGAGAATCCCACAAGTCCCAAAAGTTGTATTTTTTTATTTCTGACTCTGTTGACGGTACCGAGGCTCGGTCTATAAATTCCATTTGCAAAATATTTAGGAACATATTGGATCATACAGAGGAGGTTTCAATTATTTGAAAGCAGCTATGCGATTAGAGAAAATTTGGCATTAAAAAATAGGTCTAATTCGGAAGGCTGTAGTACTTTGCAAAATGTTACCTTTCAGAAAAATATAAACACATTGTTTATGTTAGCTTCATTTTCTGTACAACTAAACAATCTCGAAAAAAGTACTTTTAAAATTTTTTAAATTTAAATGCACATAACTTTTGACACAGTAAAGCTTTTTAAACAACTCTTTCTAAAGAAGATTAATAAATCTATTGTTAATTAAAAAAAAAAGACATTTCAAGAAAATCGGGATAGATCCGGACTAAGGTAGGTAAAACAAGTAAGTTATATTCATCAAATTAAAGTTTAAAATAAAAATTTTAAATACTTTTAGGTAAACAAAATTAATTTTTCTTTTCAAAATTGTTATTTAAAAAAAAAAAATATTTTCTCAAAATTTTTTATTCAAAATTGATTTTTTAATTTTTTTTTTAATTTTTTCTTAATTTTTTTTTTTTAAATTTTAAATTTTAAATTAGTGAAAAAAATGTATGACAAAAAATTTGTTTGTAAAAAAAAATTCGGGTTAAAAATATTTTTCCCGATTTTGACCCATTGTAGGTCCAAATTACTATAGCCTTATATACATCGTTGCAATACTCTTTGAAATATCTATCATTAGATGTCCATATTTTCCTTATTAATGACTTAGTAATCCAGATATAGATAAAAAATAGGCCAAAAATTTAGGTTATCTCGGTTTTTTCCTTATATCTGAGCTATTTGTGGGCCAATTTTCTCGATTTGAAATAGCGGTATACTGATGTATCAATTATGTTTGTAAGTTATTTGGGGGCTACGGAAAGTTGATTTCAACAGACAGACGGACATGGCTATATCGACTTCGCTATCTATAACGATACAGAATATATATACTTTGTGGAGTCGCAAATGAAAAATGTAGAAATTACAAACGAAATGACAAACTTATATATATACCCTTGCCACTCATGCTGAAGGGTATAAGAACTAAAATTTTTATTTTCAAATGCGAATAACTCGTAAACTACAAGAAATAAAATATCACTGTATCTAGTAGATTATATGTAAAATCTCTCAAATCGAATCGAGAACAAAAATTTGGCATCATTTTTAATTTTTGATATATTTTAGGTGCCTAACTTTGGGGAATTAGGGGGTAGGTTTTATATCTGATCATGGGTCAGAAAAACTATATATCCGCCAGTCAAAAAAATTGGGTATAGAAGTGTAGTGGACGGTTAAGACTACAAGAGGGTGTAAGATTTGTTTATGAATCTTCGGAATTCTATACTTTAATTTTCTTCTAAATTGAAATAAGAACGACATTATTTTCTATAATAACAATTAATCAAAATGTTACATCTAATAAAAACTGATCGAATTTCTTCACTAAATAAATAATTTATAAATTTTCCCTTCCATTTATGTGGCTAATGTAGGGCAATTATAAGTCGGTGACTCTTCTACTTATATTTAATATATATTTAATATATTAATTAAAAAATTCTTATCACTTGAACCCGGGCCGCATAACCAAATACTAATTTGAATTAATGTAGTCGTATCTTAAGCCTCAACATTTAAACTTGTGCCACAATGAAAACATTTAACATAATATTCATTAAAATATTAATATTTTACCAACACTTTGTGTTAATAAAGTCTTGCGTTAAAACAGCCAACGGAGCGTGTGAGGACTTCTATGAATTTTCCTGCAGCAACTACACCGAGCAGAACACCGATCCCAACTATAGTGAAATCACACAGCAATTGGATTATGAAATGAATAAAAAGTTGTTAGAACATTTCGAGAATTCATTTCCCAAGCACCACTATGAATCTGAACAACAAACGTTTTGTGATAAAATGATTATATACTTGCAGTCATGTACACATGAAACACAGAGAAATTTAAGGAAATATTTTGAGGAAATTAGACCAAGCTCTAATCTAAATTGGCCATTGTTGGCGCCTGAGCAACAATGGCTACAACTAGACAAACACTTTGATTTATGGTCTCTATTGGGTGAAATGCAGTCTTATGGCTTAAATAATGTTTTAGTAAATCAACTGATCACAAGGAATGAGGATAACTCGCTAAATATCTGGCTGGCACCCGCCTTTCTAGCAGATGAGAGTGCTCTACCAAACAACGCTATAATGCAAGTGTTACTTACCTTGTCGGGTGTACAAAATACAGAGCTTGTCATAAAAAAATTGCATAAGACTGACTTAAAATGGCGAGGGCTAATAAAGCTCAATGCAAATTCCAATCAGGTTAAAACTATAACTATCCACGATTTAGCCAGCCTCTATCCTCGACTAAATTTAACATTATATCTTGAACAGTTATTGGAGGGTGAGCTAAATAATATTTCACATATAACTTTGGAAAATCCAGAATATTTCGAGTTTCTAAATCAAAAGTTGTGGTCTGCTAAGGAGCTGGAAAATTTGTGCAATTATTTAATGATAAAATTCTTAATTTATTTGGCAATAGATAGCACGGCTGAATTTTCACCGCTTGACTGTGTTAAGGATTTAAGAAATAAATTTGATTTGGCGGTAAATTTTTATTATTATCAATATTTTTTCCAACATGAGGAAATTGAATACAGAAAGGCTCTTTCTATTATGCTCAGAAATATTCAAATCACTATGAATAAGTATTTTGAATTAAATCATTTGCATTTCTCTTCCAAACAAATAATTCATTTAAAAAATAAACTAAAGAAAATCAAAATAAATATTGGAAATTTACCCAATAATTTCGATTATTACTCAATACAACACTTTTACCAGGAAATACCAAATTTGGATAGACGAAATTATTACAAAAATCATTTGCTGTTATTAAAACATCGATTTCGGAAGTCGCTGTGTAATGAACAAAAACAAAGCCACTATATTGTGACCGACAACCGTATGGGTGGACAATCATCGCCTTTTTATGTGGCTCAACAGAATATGGTGGTCATACCGTTTGGAAGTTTTCAATTGCCTTTATTCCATTACACGCAGAGTCCCCTTGAACAATTGTCACTTTTCGGTTTTGTATTGGCCCACGAGCTGGCTCATGCCTTTGACAGCACTGACCTTAATTATGACCATCAAGGATTTCCTCTAAGCACTCCATCAGACATAGCAAATCACGCAAATTTTACAAAGTCAGTGAACTGCATGCAGCACCAGGAGCCAACGGAGGCGATAGATGAACGCATTGCCGATCTCTTTGCCGTGCGTGTGATCTATCGTACTTATTTGGAATATTATAGGAAAGAAAAAAATTTCCGAAAAGTTTTCTTTTTGAATTTGGCTCAGTTTTTTTGTGGCAAAAATAACTTAAAATTTATTGACCACGACTCAGATGCCATGCGCTTGCAGCTGATTGTTAAGAATTTCCGTCCATTCTCGACAATTTTTAAATGTCGCAGAGGCAGCCCCATGCATCCTACAACAAAGTGCCGTATTTATTAAGAAAGCTAATTATTTGTATACTCATTCGTAATTAGGTATAAAATTCAATGTTTAAATAAATAAATCTGTTTTCGAAAATACAATTTAATAAATTATTTAAAAAAATATACAACAATGTTATAAACTTATATACTTAATACAACATGAAGCTAGACAGCAATATCTTTCTTGAGAATAGTATTCAGCAAAAATACTATGACTAGACTATGACTAGACTATGACTAGACTATGACTAGACTATCACTAGACTATGACTAGACTATGACTAGACTATGACTAGACTATGACTAGACTATGACTAGACTATGACTAGACTATGACTAGACTATGACTAGACTATGACTAGACTATGACTAGACTATGACTAGACTATGACTAGACTATGACTAGACTATGACTAGACTATGACTAGACTATGACTAGACTATGACTAGACTATGACTAGACTATGACTAGACTATGACTAGACTATGACTAGACTATGACTAGACTATGACTAGACTATGACTAGACTATGACTAGACTATGACTAGACTATGACTAGACTATGACTAGACTATGACTAGACTATGACTAGACTATGACTAGACTATGACTAGACTATGACTAGACTATGACTAGACTATGACTAGACTATGACTAGACTATGACTAGACTATGACTAGACTATGACTAGACTATGACTAGACTATGACTAGACTATGACTAGACTATGACTAGACTATGACTAGACTATGACTAGACTATGACTAGACTATGACTAGACTAGACTATGACTAGACTATGACTAGACTATGACTAGACTAGACTATGACTAGACTATGACTAGACTATGACTAGACTATGACTAGACTATGACTAGACTATGACTAGACTATGACTAGACTATGACTAGACTATGACTAGACTATGACTAGACTATGACTAGACTATGACTAGACTATGACTAGACTATGACTAGACTATGACTAGACTATGACTAGACTATGACTAGACTATGACTAGACTATGACTAGACTATGACTAGACTATGACTAGACTATGACTAGACTATGACTAGACTATGACTAGACTATGACTAGACTATGACTAGACTATGACTAGACTATGACTAGACTATGACTAGACTATGACTAGACTATGACTAGACTATGACTAGACTATGACTAGACTATGACTAGACTATGACTAGACTATGACTAGACTATGACTAGACTATGACTAGACTATGACTAGACTATGACTAGACTATGACTAGACTATGACTAGACTATGACTAGACTATGACTAGACTATGACTAGACTATGACAAAACTATGACTAGACTATGACTAGACTATGACTAGACTATGACTAGACTATGACTATGACTAGACTATGACTAGACTATGACTAGACTATGACTAGACTATGACTAGACTATGACTAGACTATGACTAGACTATGACTAGACTATGACTAGACTATGACTAGACTATGACTAGACTATGACTAGACTATGACTAGACTATGACTAGACTATGACTAGACTATGACTAGACTATGACTAGACTATGACTAGACTATGACTAGACTATGACTAGACTATGACTAGACTATGACTAGACTATGACTAGACTATGACTAGACTATGACTAGACTATGACTGGAAGGTTTAACTTTGAACCGATCGCTACTTTAAAAGTCATAGTAAGTCAAATAGACATTTGCTAAAAATATAGATTACGTATAACATTTCTGTCATTATTTATGTACTCATTTGCTGTACTTTTAGTGTAAATGTAATTGTGTGTGTTTAATAGTTTGTCTCGTGTTGTCTTATCGCCAGCAAGGTGGTATATTGTTTTGATTTTATGAAATCAGTAGTAGTGTCTTTGTAGTACTTTGAACATTGAGACACGCGCAAAAACATGAAAACGTTGAGTGCATTTTTAATTAAAATATTATTATTTTACCAAGTCTTCTGGCAAGCAAGTGGGAAAGATAAACAAACGGCTAATGTCACTGATGCTTGTGAGGATTTCTATGAATATGCCTGCAGCAACTACACACAGCAGAATACTGATCCCAACTATAGTGAAATTACTCAAAAATTGGATTATGAAATGAATAAGAAGTTGTTAAGCCATCTTAACAGTTCGGTACTTAAAGACGAATATTATGCGGTGAATCAAACGTTTTATGATAAAATGAAAATATATTTTGGATCGTGCAACAGTGAAACGCACAGGGATTTAAGGAAATACTTTGATGCAATTAAGCCGAGCTCTAATTTAAATTGGCCGATGTTGGAGCATTATGATACGTGGCTAAAACCAAATAAAACTTTTGATTTTTGGTTTTTATTGGGACAATTGCAATCGTTTGGTTTAAATAATGTCATAGTACATCAACAAATCATAAGGAATGAGGATAGCTCGCTAATCATCTACCTGGCACCTGCCTTAATAGGTGATGGAAATGCTTTACCCAGGAATAGTATTTTGCAAGTGTTGTTAAAAGCTTTAGGTGTCGAGAATGCTGAGTTAGTTATAGAACAATTGAATGCTACCGAGTTTAATTGGCGAGAGATGATGGAGACTAATGTTGATTCCAATCAGGTTAAAAATATAACTATCCAAGATTTAGCTGGACTCTATCCTCGACTAAATTTAAGATTATATCTGGAACAGTTATTAGAGGGCGAGGTTAATAATATTTCACATATAACTTTAGAAAACCCGGAATATTTTGAGTTTTTGAATGGAAAGTTGTGGTCTGATGAGGAACTGGAACACTTGTGCAATTATTTAATGATGAAATTCTTGTTTTATTTGGCGGTAGACAGTACAGCTGAATTTTCACCGTTAGAGTGTGTTAAGGATTTAAGAAATAAATTTGATTTGGCGGTAAATTTTTACTATTATCATAATTTCTTTAAAGATGAGGAAAAGAAATACCGCAAAGCTTTAGCTAATATGCATACAAAAATTAATGACACCATGAATAAATATTTCCAAGATAATTATTTAGATCTCTCTACCGAACAGATAATTCAGTTACAAAATAAACTAAAGAATATTAAGATAAATGTAGGAAATTTACCCAATAATTTTGATTATAACACAATACAACACTTTTACCAGGAAATACCAAATTTGGACAGACGCAATTATTACAAAAATCATTTGCTTTTGTTAAAACATCGATTTCGGAAATCACTGTATTTTGAACAAAATCAAAGCCACTACATAGTGAGCGACAATCGTTTAGGTGGACAATCCTCGCCTTTCTATGTGGCTCAACAGAATATGGTCGTCATACCGTTTGGATGCTTTCAATTGCCATTATTTCATTACTCGCAGAATACCCTTGAACAATTGTCACATTTTGGTTTCGTTTTGGCACACGAGCTAACACATGCATTTGATACCACTGGCTTAAATTATGACCAGCAGGGATTTCCACTTCCCACCCCAGCAGACATAATGGATAATGCAAATTTCACAAAGTCAGTGAACTGCATGCAGCAACAGCAGTCAACGGAGGCAATAGACGAACGTATTGCCGATCACTTTGCCGTGCGTGTGGTCTATCGTACTTATTTGGATAATTATGAAAAGGGAAAAAAAGATTTGCGAAAACGTTTCTTTTTGAATTTGGCTCAGTTTTTTTGTGGCAAAAATAACTTAAAATTTATTGACCACGATTCAGATGCCATGCGCTTGCAGCTGATTGTAAAGAATTTTCGTGAATTCTCAAATGTTTTTGGATGTCCAAGAGGCAGCCCCATGCATCCTAAAAGAAAATGTCGTCTTTATTAAGAAAAATTTATTATGAATTCGAAAAAGATATGCTGTTGGCATTATTTATATAAATAAATACTTTTGCTTAAGAAAATATACATATGTATGTACATAAAACAATTTTAAATTTAAATAAACTATTGTTTTTATATTGGGTGTGTAAGACTTGAAAATGCAGAATATTTTTTAAATTTTTAACTTTTCAAAGTATTGGCCATTGTTAGCTATGATATTTTCCCATGTTTCTGGCAACATATGGGTTACGATCCAAAAGAACTGCTCATCTTTTGAGGCCAAGAACGAATCAAGCCAATATCGGATATTCTGTTCTAAGATGAAGACGGGGCAAGGTATGTAGTATATATAAATAGGGCGAGGCGAAACTTCCCAACCACTTCATTATAAATAGTTGTCATGATGGAATATTGTCATTTAAGTCCACTGGATTAGTAAACCATGAACCAACACCCTTACAACGACGAAATGCTAGATCTACAACATCAGAAACATTGCCGCTGTCCATGAGAGTGAGCAGGATTAAACGAGGCAATCGATTTCGTATCGCTACAACTTCATGAATTTTGAGCCGATACTTGGGCGTGCAACTTTACAAAACCAAACGATCATAGACAGCGACGTGTGTTCGCTGTATGGGCCCTGAATGAGTTGGAAACTGACTCTAATTTTTATTAAAAAAACTTCTTCCACAATGAGGCCCATTTCTCGATGAATGGGTAAGTCAAGAAACAAAATGGTCGAATTTGTAACGTTTTGTGTATCCAAAGCATCAGGCACAAGTCACTAGTTGGTGTAGATTTTGGGCTGGGGTCCATATGTCTTTGAGAACGACATTGGCCAGACTATCTCCGTCAACGGCGAGCGCTATAGGTCGATGACAAATAATTTCTTTTGGCCTGAATTGAATGATATGGACACCATGAGCCAGAGTCATGAGAAATTGGTAATTTGCACGATGTTATATTCTAGACATAATGGCATCTATAGGCCTTTCAAACGAATAAAAAATATCGATGATATCACACACACACACCTTATTTTATTTAAATTTAAAGATATAAAACGCTTAATGAAATACCCTTTATATTCTAATTTGTGTTAATTTGTTTTCGCTAAAAGCAAATAAGAAACTCACACATTTTCTTGGAAACTGAACTGATAAAGATGCTACTTATTTGAGCACAGAAAAATTATATTGAAATGATTTAATTTAAATAAACATATACTTAGTATTGCAAGTGAGAAAATAATTAGCTCGTCGTGTACTCTCTCGTTTTGGTGATCAGTATTGGTCAACCATCGGTGCATAGAATAAGGAAATTGTTGGCAGCATCAACTAAATTTAAATATTTGTATGGAAAATGGTCATGAAAATGGCGTATGTGCAGCTATATATGCCATGGAAGCCATTTGTCCGATGTACAATTCTACACAGAGAAAACAGATTCGTGATGGCAACCGAATTTGTTGTTAATCGAATGATTCTACCTTAGTAACCGAATTTTACAGTTGTGGCTACCAAATTTTAGAACGGGTAACAAAAGTTTGGTTGCTTCAACGGACATTCTTCTTTAGCAACTGACTTTCTGTTGATAGAACCGAAAAATTGTATGTGTGCAACCGAATCATTCGATTGGCAACAAATTCGGTTGCCATCACGAATCTGTTTTCTCTGTGTATTCATAAGTCTATGTTGGATACTTTCTGCTCAGGTAGAATGTCCAATGTGGCGTGAGTTGTGCGGCATGTAATGCCGTCCTGTGGAAACATTGGTGTTCATATCATTAAATTCAGCTCAAAAGAAGCTGGTAATCATTGACCTATAGTACTTTGGCCTGCACACTGTCATTCTCAAAGAAATATGAACCGATGATGACGACAGCCCGAAACCATTGGACGTGATATGTATTGGACGCCTTTGGAACTTGTGTTGTTAAATGCTATATCCGTCCATAGTGATTTGTTAAAACAAACTGAATAAATGTCAGCTAATTTGAAATATGTACTCGTAGCTTCAATAAGATGGAAGCTAATGACTGTCAAAGTTTGCAAGATCTTTATCGAAAAGTCTTGCATAATAGAGAATTTATCGAAATTTTCTAAATAAAGCGTTATCCATTTCGAGGTTCCCTACTTTTTTAAAGAAAAAAAAAAAAACACGGAAAATTCAAGTTTAATGGGGAAAGTTTATTATCATTTGAAAGAACATTCTTTGGCAACTATTTTTTGTAGACCATGTCTATCAAATGTTGGCCGTTGCTACGTCGTAGATGGTCCATCCGTTGAGTCTAATTTTCGATGACTCGTTCGAGCATTTTGACTAGTAACTGGCGAATGAAACGCGTGATGTTTTCCTCCAAAGCCTGATTCGAAGCGGGTTTGTCCGCATAAACTTAAGACTTTACATATCCACACAGGGAAAACTCTAATGGTGTGACCAACCGACCGGCCCAAAACGTGACATTATGTGCTCAATAAATCAATTGATTGATGTGGGAAGTGGCGCTGTCTTGCTGAAACCAAATGTCGCCAAGATCACGAGCTTCAATTGCAGGCATCAGATAGAACGTAACCGACAATGGCT
Source organism: Calliphora vomitoria (assembly GCA_942486065.2). Taxonomy (NCBI): domain Eukaryota; kingdom Metazoa; phylum Arthropoda; class Insecta; order Diptera; family Calliphoridae; genus Calliphora; species Calliphora vomitoria. The sequence goes on along the minus strand of OW818030.2, from coordinate 17,791,536 downwards.
GTTCTTGAATATCTTCAGGTTGCTCTTTGTCCCAAATGCGGCAATTTTGTTTGTTTACATACCCATTGAGCCAGAAATGGGCCGATTATTTTGACCATAAGTTGAGCGAAGTGCACGAAACACATTCCTCACAGAACGTGAATTTTCGTTATAAATTTGAACGATTTGTAAACGTTTTTCAGGCATAAGTCTTTCCATTATGAAACGCCAAACAATACTAAACAAAAATAACATGACAGCATGACACAACTCACACGTGATCTGTCAAGAAAAGGCTATTGAAAAAAGTATCTCTACTTGAATTACCCATTAGATAATTTGTCAAAATTATCTCCTTAATAGAAAATTTATTGGAAAATTCTGCTGAATAGACATTTTATCGAAAATTTTTCCTAAATAGAAATTTTCTCTTAAATAGAGAATTTATCGGAAAGTTGTCCTTAATACGAGTACTACAGAATTCAAAAACTTTTTCTAAATTTAGTAAATTTATATAAAGGTTTTTCATATTAAAGAATTTATCGAAATTTTCTCATAAAACGGAAATTTATCGAAAGTTTAGCCTTAATAGAGATGTTGTCTACATTTTCTTCTATATGCAATCTTGATCAAAATCATTCTCTAAATAGAAAATCTATCAAAAATGTTTTCATAATAAAGAATTTAACAGAAAATTTATGGAAAATATTCTCTTAATAATAATTTTCTTCCAAATATAAAATTGAATTAAATATTGTTCTGAATAATGAATTAATCGAAAGTATCAAACATAATGTAATTTACTTACGTGACCGGTAACAGAGTAAGTACGTATGGCTTGCTAAAGTTCAAGAACATAAACCGGTGTTTACACAAGCCATCACAAGACCATTACTGTATCGGCTACCTAGCAACTACAGATAGTCTACGTAGCAACTAGGTTATAAAGAATTATTATTTAGCCCAATCTTTTTATTTTTAAGTATTTATTACAAGTGCAGAACAAGCTGAATAACGAAAAAAAAAGCTTACAAATTTAAATTTATTTAAATAATACAAACAACATTTCCCAATCAAATTAAAATCAATTATCTTCTTAATATAGCCGACATTTAGTTTTTGGATGCATGGCAGAGCCTACCATACAGCCAAAGGCATCTGCGAAAGGTTGAAAATTCATCACAATCTGCTGCAAACGTATGGCATCTGAATCGTGGCCAATAAATGTCATATCATTTTTGCCACAAAAAAACTGTGCCAAATTCATAAAGAAGTTTTTGCTCCAATTATCATCCCCTTCCTTAGCATAATATTCAGAATACGTACGATAAACCACACGCACGGCAAAGAGATCAGCAATACGTTCGTTTATTGCATCGGTAGGCTGTTGCTGTAGCATACACTCTAATGCATTGGTGAAATTAGCATGATCTGTTATGTCCAAAGAGGTGGGAAGAGGAAAGCCCTGGTGATCGTAATTTAAACCGTTGGTTTCAAATGCATGTGTTAGTTCGTGGGCCAGAACAAAACCGAAAAGTGACAATTGTTCAAGAATACTTAGCGTGTAATGAAAAAAAGGCAATTGTAAATTGTCAAACGGTATAACGACCATGTTTTGTTGAGGCACATAAAATGGTGAAGAAACTATACTATTGTCAGTCACTATGTAATGACTTTGATTTTGGGCATAGGACAATGATTTACGAAAACGATGTTTTAGCAACAGCAAATGATTTTTATAATAATTGAATCTTTCCAAATTTGGTATATCCCAGTAAAAGAAATGTACTTTTATATAGTCGCACACATTAGGCAAATTTCCTATATTTATTTGAATGTTTTCCAGTTTATTTTGTAAATACTTCTGTTGCTGGTCATTGAGATACAAATGATTCTCGTTAAAATATTTCATCATAATATCTTTGATGTCTTTTTCTATCTTAAACACAGCTTCTTCAAAATCCCGTGCATCCTTTTTCAGAACGTGTTTGTAAAAAATGTAATTTACCGCCAAATCAAATTTATGTCTTAAATCTATTATACACTCGAGGCGCGTAAACTCAGCCGTACTATCCACCGCCAAATAAAACAAAAATTTCATCATTAAATAATTGCACAAATGTTCCAGCTCCTCAGCAGACCACAACTTTTGATTAAGAAACTTAAAGTATTCAGGATTTTCCAAAGTAATATTTGCAAGATTATATAGCTCACGCCCTAATAACTTTTCTATATATGATTTTAAATTAAGACGGGGATAGTAATCCGTCAGCTCTTCCCAAGTTATTGTTATCGACTGAGCTGAATCAGCATAATTTTCCATTATCTCTTGCAATTTGAAATCTGTTGCATTTAATTGCTGTATAATCAGCTCAGTGTCCTGTATGCCCATAGCCCTTAACAAAACCTGTAATACGATGCTGTTGGGTAAACTACCGCCATCTTCTGCAAAGGCCGGTGCCAGCCAGATACTTAGAGTTTTATTCTTATTCCTTATGACTTGCTGAGTTACTATGATATCATTTACACCATAAGACTGTATTTCACCCAATAGCGACCAATAATCAAAATGTTTATTCTGCTCCAACCACTCTTCTTTAGGATACAACAATGGCCAATTTAAATTGCTACTTGGTTTGAGTTCATCGAAATATTTTCTTAAATTTCTTTGTCTCTCACTGTTGCAAGACTCCAAATATATGGCCATTTTATGGAAATATGTTTGTGTTTTATCTTCATATTGGATATGACGAAATGCAGTCTTCAGGTGAGTCAATAACTTTGTATTCATTTTATAATCCATTTGTTGTGTAATTTCACTGTAAATGGGGATCAGTATTCTGCTGTGTGTAGTTGCTGCAGGCATATTCATAAAAGTTATCACAAGGTCCCTTTGGGACCTTAGCGGTTTCTTCATATGCCAGACTAGATTGCACGAAGCTTTGGTAAATTATTAATATTTTAATGAAAATTATCTTAAACGTTTTCATATTTGCGTGTGTCTTAAGGTTCAAATTAAAAGTAATACTATTCTATGAATTTAAAACAATATGCTATATTTCTATTTGTTGAACGGGCTCAGCGATAAGAATAAAAACATGAATAAGATTAAGAATAATCGAAAACATAAGGAATGATTAAATGTAAGATGTTGTAGTTAAAAAATGAGATTAATATAAACTTCAAGAGGTTTTTAAGTCTGACTTAATTGAAATAAAATTTCGATAAATTTAGTATTGGGTGTATGACTTAAAAATGCAGTATTCACAATAGTTGGCGTATCTTGTGAAAGCTGTTTTTGTTTTTAAAAACTTATATGTCACTTATGCTCACTTAGTTATTGAACATTATAATGTAAACAACAAGGTTTTTTCTTTGCTTCCAAAATGTCGAATTTTGTGTCAAGAAAGCGTCATATGCTGGTAGTTTTACTTTACATCTATAATTTGAAAAAATTATGTAGCACAGCCATTGCTCACTAATGCTTATGAAGAATATGATCCATCGGTTTCAACGTGCGAGAGATGGTTTGTACGATTCTGAAGTGATGATTTTGACATGGAATAGAAAGATCGCCTAGACCTGCCCTCCATGAAGATTGTTGTAAAACTCAACAAGAGCTTGCAAAATAATTTGGAGCTATTCACGCAGCAATTTCCGAATGATTGGGAGTAGCAAGATTCACCCAAAAGTAGGGAAATTGTTTTTACATTTTTACATTTTTTTTTTTTTTTTTTGGAAAGACGCAGTTAGGAGCAGCTGAATTTTTTTTTTAACTTTTAGCTGAGACTTCAAGCTGTAATTTGACATCTTTCGTTAAACAGCGCTTCATAGCGCTAAAAAGATGCAGTCCACCGAAGTTGATGAACATTGCAATTTTGATGTTGTTTATATTTTGTTTTACGAAATTTTTTCTATGACACATTTTCCAACTTTTTTTAATGCAAATCTCATCTATGACAATTGTCATTTACGAAAATATACAACAAAGTCAAATGAAAGCTTGAATATACAATAAATTTGCATGCCATTTTAAACCAGCGAACATATACGAACTTCGAGCGTGACTGTCCAAACAAATAATAAATATATCAGCCTAATATTACGGATCAGATATCTGACAACAAAATACCAAAAAATTATCCAAATCGGCAAACATGAAAAAAAATGTATTTCGGCCACTCTTCAACAAATGTGCGCCGCGTTATTGAGAAATAAACAACTTTACACAGTCTAGCTTGATCATTCAAATAGGCAGGTTGTGTATCGCACTCTTTAAGAATCCGTTAGCACAGAAAAAAACACCGATTCGTGCTGAGAGCGGAGAGAGTGTATAACTAATACAATCGTAACATGTAATAGTATAGGATGCCTTTCCCTGCCCAGCAGTTCTAGGAGACAGTCCCGAACTAGTGATTTTACCCACCATTTAGGGTGGGAACTAGATACTTCAATAGCTACGTGACAAGTTATTTTAACACGTATATGTCCTAAGCAGGGAGTCCATTGACCCCTTTTTGATTACAATGAGACTGTCTAATAGCTGGTGCAAAGCAGTCAACACATAGGATTCATATACTGGCTAAATAACGACATAACTAGTTATTTTAACATGTACGGGTGCTAATTGACCTCAAATAGTCAGCTAATAGACATATCAAAGGAAGTCCAGTAAACGATAGCTTGTAAAGAAACCTTTCTTCGACAACTATCCAATGGATTGCTTCTGGTGGGTAAACTAACTACTTTCTAAAGAGCAGTACAAAATTAACGTTTAAAGTGACTTCACTATAGGTTACTAAGAGACACTTAAGTGACTATTGACTTCATGCTATGTTACATGGGATATCAGTATACTTAAGCAAAAATAAAAATTAACTGTATGAGAATTATATCAACACAATTTGTATAAAACCAGTTTGAACGAAAACGTTTAAAGTGACTACACTTCAGATTACTTAGAGACACTTAAGTGACACTTGACTTCACGCTAGATTACCTGGGATGTATAAAGTAACCAATTGTCTCCTCTCTACACTACAAAAAGCCAATACATTTCAAATGACCAAAATATATAAATTGGTGTCAGCCAAGTGATAAGACTTTTGCGAAGATAACTGTCTACAAGGGATACATTGACTACTTGCATAACTACTGAGGTGTTTGTTTACATTTACGTACGAGTTTTTTATTCAGTCTGTGTATTTTTCTTAACTCTGCTTAGCTTCTATACAAATGTGCTAACCAAATTGGACTTTATCGGTCATAACTGTTTAATTTATAGGTATCCACACAAAATCCTTCAATAACATTTAAGTATTTTTCTCCGATCAATCCATAATTTAACAAAGCACTTTAATGAGCATAAATCAACTTAAAATGTTGGTTTGCAAAACAAATTTAACAGCAAGTGTTTCATATACTTAGAAACAAATGACACAACCTAATTTGATGAAGATCGGTACACAATTGGTAATAGCTCCCACAAAAGATCCAGTTTTGAAAACCACTCACCAAAATAAATTATTGAAATTTTAAAAGAAAAATCTTTTTGCTCGTTTTCTCATATATTGGGCTTTACCGACTATACTTTTTTATTTGTTTTTAATTATACATTTGTTTTAAATATAAAATATATAAAAAATTTACTCTTAGCAGGAAACAAAAATTCTTCGAAATCTTTCTCTAATTACACTCAGAGAAAAAATATAGTTGTTTATGTTTACCATAATTATTTCAAAATTTTTACATGTTCCTTAACATTATTATGGTCACCGTAATTATGTATTTGAATAGGGTAACCATAATATGTTTAAGTCATCATTCACATCATTGTGTTTTTTTTTTTTTTTTTCTCTCAGCGTGTAGTAAATTTATCGAGAATTTGTCCATACATATTACTTAAGTGCAGGCAACTTATTTTATTTGAACTAAATTCAGACATTTGAACTAAATTCATATATTTGAAAACCTCAACAACACCTGCATTCTTTTTTATTTATTATTTTGTAGCACAGTGTAGTTAAAAATTCCTACATTTATTTATATTTTTATTTATTCTCTATATAAAATATATATATTTTAAATTATTCTTATCGCTGACCCCCGTCCAACAAAGTCAAATACAACATATTGTTTTGATTTCAATGAATAATTAGTAGTATTTGTAATTTGAACGTTAAGGCACACGAAAATATGAACACGTTTAACATAATTTTCATAAAAATATTAATAATTTACCAAAGCTTCGGGCAATCTAGTCTGGCGTATGAAGAAACCGCTAAGGTCCCAAAGGGACCTTGTGATAACTTTTATGAATATGTATGCAGCAACTACACACAGCAGAATACTGATCCCCATTACAGTGAAATTACACAACAATTGGATTATAAAATGAATAAGAAGTTATTGAATCACCTGAAGACTGCATTTTATCATATCCAATATGAGGATAAAATACAAACATATTTCCATAAAATGGCCATATATTTGGAGTCTTGCAACAGTGAGAGACAAAGAAATTTAAGAAAATATTTCGATGAACTCAAACCAAGTAGCAATTTAAATTGGCCATTGTTGTATCCTAAAGAAGAGTGGTTGGAGCAGAATAAACATTTTGATTATTGGTCGCTATTGGGTGAAATACAGTCTTATGGTGTAAATGATATCATAGTAACTCAAGAAGTCATAAGGAATAAGAACAAAACTCTAAGTATCTGGCTGGCACCGGTTTTGGCAGAAGATGGCGGTAGTTTGCCCAACAGCAACATTTTAAAGGTTTTGTTAATGGCTTTGGGCTTACAAGACACTGATCTGATTATACAGCAATTAAATGAAACAGATTTCAAATTGCAAGAGATAATGGAAAACTTTGCTGATTCGGCTCAGTCGATAACAATTACATGGGAAGAGCTGACGGATTACTATCCGCGTCTTAATTTAAAAGCATATATAGAAAAGTTATTAGGGCGTGAGCTATATAATCTTTCAAATATCACTTTGGAAAATCCTGATTACTTTGAGTTTCTTAATCAAAAGTTGTGGTCTGCTGAGGAGCTGGAACATTTGTGTAATTATTTAATGATGAAATTTTTGTTTTATTTGGCGGTAGATAGTACGGCTGAATTTACGCGCCTTGACTGTATAAAAGATTTAAGATATAAATTTGATTTGGCGGTAAATTATATTATTTACAAACACGTTCTGAAAAAGGAGGCACAGGATTTTGAGGAAGCTGTGTTTAAGATAGAAAAAGACATCAAAGATATTATGATGAAATATTTTAACGAGAATCATTTGTATCTCAATGACCAGCAACAGAAGTATTTACAAAATAAACTGGAAAACATTCAAATAAATATAGGAAATTTACCTAATATGCGCGACTATATAGAAGTGCAAGCCTTTTATCAGGACATACCAAATTTGGAAAGATTCAATTATTATAAAAATCATTTGCTGTTGCTAAAACATCGTTTTCGTAAATCATTGTCCTATGCCCAAAATCAAAGTCATTACATAGTGACTGACAATCGTATGGGTGGTGTGTCCTCACCATTTTATGTGCCTCAACAAAATATGGTCGTCATACCGTTTGGCAGTTTGCAGTTGCCTTTTTTTAATTACACGCAAAGTACTCTTGAACAATTGTCACTTTTCGGTTTTGTTCTGGCCCACGAACTAACACATGCATTTGAAACTACCGGTTTAAATTACGATCACCAGGGCTTTCCGTTGCCCACCTCTTTAGACATAATGGATCATGCTAATTTCACGAATGCATTAGAGTGTATGCTACAGCAAGAGCCTACCGATGAAATAGATGAACGTATTGCTGATCTCTTTGCCGTGCGTGTGGTGTATCGTACATACTCGGAATATTATGCTAAGGAAGGGGATGGTAATTGGAGCAAAAACTTCTTTATGAATTTGGCACAGTTTTTTTGTGGCAAAAACAATTTGGAATTTATTGACCACGATTCAGATGCCATACGTTTGCAGCAGATTTTAATGAATTTTCAACCTTTCGCAGATGCCTTTGGCTGTATGGAAGGCTCTGCCATGCATCCAAAAACTAAATGTCGGCTATATTAAGAAGACAATTGATTTGAATTTGTTTAGGAAGTGTTGATTGTATTATTTAAATAAATTTAAATTTGTAACATACTTAGATATATTGCTAAAAAATGGTAGGCCGTTTAGCTGGTTAAATTAATATGTTTTGTAATAAATACTTAAAAATAAAAAGATTTTGTAATTCTAATGTATTTTTATTGCGATAAATTATAATTCTCTACAGTCTAAAACATCGCCAGTTGAAAGGGAAATAATACAAAATTCGTCTTTTTAACAAAGTGTGAAACGGTTCAGGATCTTAATCAAATCATTGTGGCTACTTGTTGTGGATGAGATTTTAAAAGCATCAAAAGTTACGTTCCCTAATGTTGTGGCATACTCTGAAGTCTTAGTAGCATCAAAGAATTTGATGGATTTCCTTATTAGTCGAAATAGTGCATATGTGCCAAACTATTTTGTGTTTATAAAGGATAGATTTTCTCCTTGATTGTGTTTTAGTTGGAAAAAAACCCTATGAAAAGATATCCAATGGTGTTAAATCTCATCAGTTCTGATCAACGAAACGAAGGAGTACACGATCATGACATATTTCATGCTGTGAATTCTTCTATAAAAATTAGAGTCCGCTTCCAACTGCTTCAAGGCCCATTCAGCGAACACACGTCGCACAGTGGGGCAGAATCAAAATTTCTTGGAAATAAATCTGGCATTTGTAAACGGCTGGTCCGCTTGGGATAAAATTTGACATGGGCATAGCCAAGGAGTTTTTGAATTTAAGTTATTAAAATGGACCCTACAAATGCTCCAGGGACGGCGCTATAAGCACTCAAATTAGGGTAAATTCGACATGTATAATATTTAAACACATGCCATTTTTTTGATTCCCATTTGATGTCAAAGATTCGTATATTTTTCTTAAAAAACCTGCTTGCGTGTGCTATTTATCTCTTATAATTTCCGAGTTATAGGCATTTCAAAATTGAACTTTTAAAATTTGGCCATACCTTGGTCCGCTTTTTTAAAAATATAGGGATTACTTTTGAACCGAATGGACTCGAATTTCTTTTGTTAGTTAGACAGCTAAATTACCAATAACAAACAAATGATTTCAGGGCATTATCGATTATGAATCCAAAAATAAATGATTTTCAATTTAAAAATTCAAAAAATAGTAAAATTTGCAGTTTTTTGGACGAAAAGGTGACTTAACTCTTTTTTTATTAAAAAAAACTTTATTTAAGAACATATAACAATTTTATGTGTTTCCATAAGGTATCTTTATGGAAAACATTTTGGTATAAAAGACATGTCTTGTTTTTCGACTATGTCGGCCCTACACCATTCGTAATTTGACCTATTTTTTTTATCAAAATTTCAAATTTGGGCCACATGTTCTAAAATCGCAAAACTGGGATCAGAAAACGGAAAGCAGATTTGGAAACCTTGATGTGATCCCTATTTATTTCTAAAGTATTTTCTCAGCCCCAAAGGAAATGTGGACCTTATGGGCATAATTGTAAAAAATACCATTTTTGGGATTTTCGCTCCAATTTTTGGGAATTGCGGGATGCCCTTTGACTTTTTGACAAGTTTTTTTACACTTTATTATTTAGAATGAGAGGTTTAAAAAACGCTCAAAATTTCATTGAGTTTTGTCAATAAATAAAGATTTTATTGCATATTACATATTTACTGAGTTTCTAAGTTCTTTTTCACTTTAGTATTTCGATCAAACGTTTCTGTATAAGTGTAAAATTTAATTAAAAACGATTCATAAACAAAACATTTATTACATTTTAAAAATTAAAATTTTCCAGAAAAATCATCTACCATTTTTTATTCCCATTTTTTTGTCTTCTATAATATTTTTAGTTTTTAAAAATTTTGTACATTTACTGATTTGTACAATACTGATTATTTAAGGAAAATTTCCCTAACGTGTCTTCAACAGATGGACGGATGCACGAACATAGCTATATCGTCATAGAATTTTATGGGTGCCCGGAATATAAACAGGGTTTTCCAACAAGAGGTGTTATTTTGGAATTCAAAGAAAAATGCAATTTTTTGAGATAAATGATAGCATGTTTATTTTATAATAAAGAGGAAGGTATGTTGTTAATAATGAAAAACAATATCAGCCACATGGCCACCATGACCACATCTACAGGACCATATCCTTAAAATGATGAAATTTTCCATAACCAAATCGCAAAGTGGCTGCCCTATCTCCTCGATAGCCTCACGAATTCTGTCTTTGAGGACATGAATCGACGCTGGGCTGTTGGCGTAGACCTTATATTTCACATGCATCCAAAGGCAGAAGTCGCAAGGAGTTAAGTCACAAGATTTCGGTGGCCAATTGGGATCACCTCTTCGAGAGATAACACGGCAATGGTTTCATTGCTTGTGTGGCTGGCAGCGCCGTCTTGTTGAAAGTAAACGTTGTCCAGATCAATATCATCCAACTGCGACCAAAGGATACGGTGTAATGACGTTTGTGGAATGCCCAATTCCAAAGAACGACGAAGAATGGACAAACCTAGGTTTTCTTCAACACTTCTTAGTTGTTCTTAAGCGCGAGCACGGCTTTTATTCTTCACATCACTAACTTGTCCCAAAAGCTCGATATTTTCCACCAATTTCTGTACTGCGGTCCGACAAGTTATTTCACGACGACCCGAAAATGCTTTAGTAGTCTGTGACTGCAAGATTTTCACCATTTTTGTAGTGAATTTGAATAACTTCAAACGTTGTTGAAGCATGTATCGTTCCATCACATTCGTGAGAAGGGTATATATAAATTTGTCATTCCGTTTGTAATTTCCATTATATAATGTTCCGACCCAATAAAGTATATATATTCTGGATCCTTATAGATAGCGGAGTCGATTAAGCCATGTCCGTCTGTCTGTCTGTCTGTTGAAATCAATTTTCTGAAGACCCCAGTTATCTTCGGGATCCAAATCTTCAATAATTCTATCAGACATGCTTTCGAGAATTTTGCTATTTAAAATCAGCAAAATCCGTCCATAAATAACGGAGATATGCGCAAAAATACGAGACAACCTCCGAAAATTTCATCAAAAAAGACAATTTATTGCATGCTTTATCAAAAAAGCAACAAAGCGTATGTGTGGATGTGTTTTGGTTATTGCGTATTTTGTTTTTGTTTGTATACCCTTCACCATGAGAGGCAAGGGTATATATAAAGAGAGAGTTGTTTATAATGAGTTTTCATATGAGCAACTCTATCATACGTATACACCACACACACCCAACAACAACATTCTACAACAATGGTGGGCAGCCCATAGCACAATTGTGCAAAATCAAATCACACGTATTCTTATTAAGCTCTTACAATTTAGTAGTGGTTGTCCACTCAACGAGACAACTACAAAAGCGCATGAGTATGGGTGTATGACTTTTTCTTAATTTTTTCAGTTTTTGTATTTGTTTGTTTGTAGGTGCACTGAACAAAATAAAGAATTGAATGTGTTGGTGAGAGAATTTACTTTTGCGCACCTCTGTTCTACAATGTGGAATGAATAAGAATTATAAATCAAACACACGCATGCATAATTTCGTTTATTTTAATTTTTGTTGTTGTTGTTTTTTCAACATACAATTGTGCAAAATAATTGTTGTGTTTATTTGGTTAGTTATCAGTGAGCACTCAACGTGTGAATATGATTGTCGGATATTTTGCAATTGCATCTGATATAATATTATTATTTTTTCTTGTTGTTGTTGATATATGAAGAGTTTTGCATGGGTAAGGGCAATGTACGTAAATATGTATACTTAGGTGAAGGGTATATAAGATTCGGCACAGTCGAATTTAGCTCTGTTACTTGTTAGTAATAGCATTGTTTCTACTTGTCAAATGTCAAAGAATAAAAGTGTCAGCTACCGATTCAAAATAACACCTCTTGTTGGAAACCCCTTTACATGTACTTTCTGGTTCTACTGCCAATATGTTACAAACGGAATAACAAAATCAATATAATCCCCATCTTTTTCTTTCGTGGTGGGTATAAAAAATAAAATGTAAATAAAATTCACCTTATTACAAATACATACATACATATAGTTACACATATAAATGCAAATTGCCAATCAATCTTATCGCTGATGCCAGCCAGCAGAGAGAATTATTTGTTTATTTGTTCTCACAAAATAGTATGCTTTTAAATTTGAACGTTACGACACGCGATACCATGCATAAAGTATTTAAAACTATTTTATTAATTTACCTAAATATCAGTTCAACAAGTTTAAAATTCATAAAAACAGCTGCCATAGACGGTAATAAACCCTGTGATGACTTTTATGAATACGTGTGCAGCTCTAACAGCGAAAATGATGTTGAAATTTCACTGAACTTAGATTTTAAATTGAATACGAAGCTGTTAGATCACCTAAACAGGGTAAAGGAAAGACGGAAATTATCGTACAGTGAAGTGGATACATATTTTGATAAAATAATTACTTACTTTGAGGCGTGCACAAGTAGAGTGCCTTACTTCGGTGATTACTTGGATAATTTCAATAATTTAATGGTGAATCGAAGTTCGGATGTGTGGCCTTTGTTGGGTATAATACAGTCGTATGGCTTAAATAATGTCATAGTTAATCATTACACAACCAGGAATATGGATAACAGCTTAAATATGATCCTAACACCTATGGATATAGCAAAAGATGAGCCTTTAGATTCCGGTAACACTTTTCTGCTGAATATATTGTATTCGTTTGGCTACGAAGATGATGAGGCTGTACAAAAATGGTTTACTACCAATGCTAAATGGCGAGATGTAGTAAATAAATATAAAAATTCGTTTAACAAATCACGACAATTAAATTTAAAAACATTTAATTTGAACTATCCAAAGCTGCAATTATATCTAAAGAACTTACTGGAAGCAGAGCTAGATAATCTCTCAGTTATCACTGTAAAAAATTTGGATTATTTTGAGTTCTTAAATAATAACGAGTGGTCGAGAGAAGAGGAAAAATATTTAATAATTAGATTTCTGTACTATTTGGAGGGGGATGCTACCAATACATTTGAACCTCAGGAGTGTATAAAAGATTTAAGAAATAAATTCGATTTAGGACTAAATTATATATATTATCATGACTTCTTCAAAAGGCATTCGGTCCTATACAAGTTGTCGCTTCATAATATGATGCACAATATTATATTTGTCATGTCTAAGCAGTTTAAAGAGAATCATTTGAACCTAACGAACAAACAAATAGAATACCTGCTAAAGAAATTGGAAGCAGTTAAAATAAATATCGGAAATTTACCAGATAATTTCAATTTTACGCAAATAAATAACTTTTACCAGGATATACCCAAGTTGAGTAGCAGCGATTATTGTAAAAATCATTTAATGTTATTGAAACATCGATTTCGTAAATCACTGGACTATACGCAAAATCAAACCTATTCCCTAGGTACTGACAGTACTACGGCTACTACTCCAAGCCTGCCCTTTTATGTGCTTAATAAAAACATGATTGTCATACCGTTCGCCAGCTTTCAAATGCCCTTATTCCACTACCAGCTAGCGCCTCTGGGACAGCTTTCTGTGTTTGGTTTCATTATGGCCCATGAACTTACACATGCATTTGATACATGGGGCTTACAATTTGACCACCAAGGATCCGAATTGATTACACCCCCTGATATATTAGAACATGCTAATTTCACGGCGTCAGTAAAGTGTATGCAACAGCAAGAGTCCACGGAACACATACATGAACGCATTGCCGACCTCTTTGCTATGCGTGTGGTGTACCGTACTTATTTGGAATATTATGCCGAGGGACAGCAAGAGCAAGATTGGAGCAAAGAATTCTTTGAGAATTTGGCACAATTCTTTTGTGGCGATAACAATCTACAATATATTTATCATGACAGCGATCCAGTGCGCTTGCGACAAATTGTTAAGAATTTTCCACCCTTCGCCCGCACCTATCAATGTCCAGCGGACAGTGCCATGAATTTGAAAAGTAAATGTCGCCTTTATTAAGTTAAGCCGTCTCATTGATAACCTGAAATATTTACTTGAAATATAAGTAATATGTTTAGTTTAAGAACAAATTATGCTCTTGCATAAACATATTTTAAATTTTTTAGCTGAAATATTTTAATTTACTCCCATGTCTATACTTGACTAAAATTTATCACAGCATTTAATAACCATACAATAACTCTAATACATCAAGACTATTGCTGACATTTTATTTTCTTGACAATCTTTTATCAAGTATAGACACTGGATTGTTTTTCATAAGAGTAACACCAAAAAAATCATATTTTTTATAAATATCTCTAGCATAGTTATTTAGCTTGAATTTAAGTAAAACATTTTGTATGTATGTAAGTCTTTAGATACTTTAAAACTAATCCAATGTTTTTCGAAGCAAGTACAATGAATAAAAATAAAAAAAATGACTAAACTCCTGTAAACAAGTTTGTATGTCCGGACAACAAAATTTAGTAAGCTAGTTACTAATTGCACTTAAGCTAAATTTAGAAAACTGCTCAAATATAAACCACTTTTAATAAACCCTCTAAGGTTTAGCCTTAATTTTGTGAATATTTGTACAATATATATATTTTATTCAAAGTATTGGCCATTATTAGCTATAACCTTTCTCATCTTTCTGGCAACATATGGATTCCGATCCAACAAAACTACTCATATATTGAGGCCACGAATGAATAAAGCCGGACAATGTTTTTCAAAGTAAACAGTTTTCCAAAGAGTGCATTCTGCATCGATATAAACAAACAGTAGTCGGACGGAGCATGGTCTGAACTATAAAGCGGGTGAGGCAAAACTTTCCAATCACTTTATTCTAATTACTTTTTAGCAGGTATTGCAATATGTGGCAGAGCGTTGTTGGTCCCATCAAATACATAGAACTACCTTAGCGCCATGGATATTTGGCTATGGTGTCGATTCAGCCGGTTCTAGATCTCCTAAGCTTCAAATTATCATAATCGATCCATTTTTCATCACAAGTAATGACTCGGTGCAAAAATGATTTTCTTTCATAGCGTTCCAGCAGAATTTCAGACATGCAAAATCATCTTTCAAGGTCGCTCGTATTCAATTCGTATTACACACAATTTTCCTGTTTTTGGATGAATCCTGCTGCTCGCAAACATTTTGAAATTGATCATTGTGTAGCTTGCAATTATTTTGAAAGCTCTTGTTCAGTTTGACAACAATCTTCATGGAGTAATGCTTCCAATTCTTGGTCTTCAAACTTTTTTGACTGAACTGGGCGATCTTTGTTTTTCGTGTCAAAATCACCACTACTGAACCTAACAAACCATCTCTGGCACGTTGATCCAACCAATGAAACACATTCATCATAAGCTTCGGTGAGCAATCGGTGTGCTTCAGCTGAACTTTTTGTCAAATTTAAGAAGGAAAGCAAAACTTGCTGCATATGACGCTTTGTTGGTACAAAATTCGACATTTTCGAAGCAAAAAAAAAAAAAACTTTGTTGTTTACACTATAATGCACAGTGGGGCAGAGTCAAAATTTTTTGGAAATAAATCTGGCATTTCTAAATGGCTGGTCCGATCGGAATGAAATTTAACGTGGACGTAGCTAAGGAGTATTCGAGTTTATGTTAAAAAAAATGGATCCTATATATGCTTAGGCGCGGCGCTATGGGGGCTCAAAGCAGGGTACCTTCGACACGTTAATAATAGTGTCCACTGGTGGCAAACAATCATTCTTAGCAGCAGTTATATGATGATATGATAGATAGAGATTTGAGCCTTTTTCAATCGCACGCAATCTGAGCTTATTATATTGCTATTTTGTTAACTTCAGATCCAAAAATAATGCTAATGCTTCTTTATTTGAGAACTGTTTTTCATCATTAGTAATAATAAAAAAATTTAATAAAATAATTATTATATAATATACTAAAGATACCTATCACAACTTATATTGCTTGGTGTATTAATATTTATGTCATATGAAGGGGTAAAATAAAAAAAAATTTGAGAGTAATTTCATTTAAATGAAAAAAGTGTTCAACAAACAGGTCAAAACAGATCAACAAGTACAAGGTGGCGCAAAAGTAAACTTTCGATATTTTTTGGCTGTAATTAAAAAAGAAAAAATTAAAAACTTTGATTCTTCTAGTGGATTATCTTTACTTGGTCTTTTAATTTTTTCTACATCAAGTCGAGAATAGGATGTCATGTAAATGGCTGCCGCCACAGTTGATTGTCATTTGAGCCCTTTTTATGTAATTTTCCATCACTTTGGCCAAAACTTTCGGCGATTGGTCCTCACATTCTTGACGGATATTGTCTTTAAGAGCTGCAAGAGTCTGAGGCTTGTCGACATAAACCCGCGACTTCAAAAAGCCCCACAAAAAGAAGTCTGGAGTGGTCAAATCAGGCGATCTTGCTGGCCAGTGCAAATCGACAAAACGGGAGATTCGGCGCCATGGAAATGCATCCTTCAACATATCGGTTGTGGCACGTGCAGTGTGTGCCGTTGCACCGTCCTGTTGGAACCACATGTTTTCCAATCCCAATTCATCAAGTTGCGGCAAAAATAACTCGTTGATCATTGCTCTGTAGCGCTCACCATTCACAGTAACCGTTTGGCCCACGACGTCTTCGAAGAAAAAAGGTCCGATGACTCCTCCAGCGAAAACAGCACACCATACAGTGGGTTACACGCGGATTTTCATTGCCCCAGAAGCGTAAATTTTGCTTATTTACGTACCCGCTAAGATGGAAATGGGCCACATCACTCATGATTATTTTTGATGAAAAATCATCTTCCTCTTGGTGGTGATTAAGGATGGCTTAAGCGTATGTTAGACGCGATTGGCGGCCAGCAGCTAACAGCTGATGCACCGTCTGGACTTTGTACGGAAACATCTTCAAATCTTGTACCAAAATTCGCTGTAAAGACCGTCGACTGATACCTATTTGCGTGGCACGTCGTCTGGTCGATGTCGACGGCGCTTCCATGACATCCTCGGCAACAGCAGCAATATTCTCTTCAGAACGGCTACTCCGGGGTCTGCCACGCCTGGCAGCATCTCGTGTTGTGCCAGTCTCTTCGAGCCGAGCGGCTAAACGTCGCAGTGTTTGTGTAACATTGTTTATTAACGTGTTTTTCGCATGTGTTTACTACACAAATGTCAAAACAGAACTGACATTAGGGGCCAATCGCAAAATTTATAGCATTTTCTGATAGGAGGATTACTTTTGCGCCACCTTGAATATATCGGCTTAAAGAGGACACTTTGGCCTTTCTCCTGCTAGTAAAATTAGTTTAACCCCTTTTGACTGTGCTTATTCCACTGAAATTCAAATTTTACTAAAATATAGTACCTGAGAAATAACTCAGCAGCTATAAACAGTACAGTAACAAGTCATACCAGTTCTTAAAGACTATTATCTTACCAACATAACAAAACAAAAATCATCCAATTATCGATAATAGTTTGCGAGTAGTGATAATTTACTTCTAATCAAATTTACAAAAATCACATTTTTTATAAAATGACATAAAATATTTGACTTTAATAGTATGCTATGCACACAATTGACAATATTTTTATCTAATTTTTTGGTTACCTTAGTTTCAAGGTGTTTACTATTGAATGGCATTAAAATTTTTAAAATCGGCATTAACAAAAAGTTGGGCTTTTGGCCGATGAAATTGAGATCTGAGCCACAGTGCGCCATCCATTGTAAATTCAGAATTTTTAAGTCATACAGTTATTTTGAAAAATAGCTATATTTTGAAGAATTTTTAAAAAATCTTAGAACTGGTCCCTACTGTAGGGCATTCAAAAGTCGTAAACTTATGCATTTCATATATTATATACACACATGCTCAAAAGTGAGTAAACACCAGCGAATTATTTGATTTTTTAAGACAAAGAAAATCATAAAATCTATCCATCGATTAAAATTTAAAAGTTTCTGTTTGTTGCAGATTAGGTGCGGTTCTGAAAAAAAAGTTTCAGATCGGACTGTTATGTTTGTCAATATTTCAAAAAAATAAAATATAATTCACTGGTGTATACTCACTTGTGAGGCTGTGTGTATTTATTACACTTATACATGGATATATAAGTACATACCCAGCAGTTCTAGGAGACAGTCACGAACTAGTAATTTTACCCATCATTTAGGATGGGAACTGGTTACTTCAATAGCTACGTGACTAGTTATTTTAACACGGGCATGTCCCTCAATGAGACTGTCTAATAGGTGGTCCAAAGTAGTCAACACATTGGATTCACATACTGGTTAAATAGCGTAACTGACGCTGGTAACTTGATCAGCTACATAATTAGTTATTTTAACATATACGGGGGCTAATTGACCTTAAAGAGTCAGCTAAAAAAAACATATTACAGTCAGTACAATAAACGACTGCATGTAAACAAACCTTTCTTCGACAGATCTCCAATGGATTGCTTCTGGTGTGTAAAATAACTACTTTCTAAAGTTCAGTACTAAATAAACGTTTAAAGTGAATTCACTATAGGTTACTAAGAGACACTAAAGTGACTATTCACTTCATGCTATGTTACATGGGATATCAGTATACTTAAGCAAAAATAAAAATTAACTGTATGAGAATTATATCAACACAATTTGTATAAAACCAGTTTGAACGAATTACTCACAAAATGTTTAAAGTGACTACACTCCAGATTACTTAGAGACACTTAAGTGCCAATTGTCTTCTCGCTAGATTATCTGGGATGTATAAAATAACCAATTGACTTTTCTCAGCACTACAAAGAGCACATACATGTCAAATGGGCCAAAATACATAAATTGGAGTCAGCCAAGTGATTAGACATTTCTGACGATTACTGTCTATAAGGTATACATTGACTACTTGCTTAACTGCTGGGTATGTATGTTTTTATGTATGTATTTATGTATTTCTATTTTTTCAATCACTCTTATCGCTGATGCTAGCTAGCAGAGAGCAATCTATAGCCGTTTGTTTTGCACACAATAGTAGCATTTTAAATGTTAACGTTTCGACACGCGAAAACATGAAGAAAGAATTTAAAGCAATTTTATTAATTTACCTAAACATCAGTTTGACCAGTATAAAAATTGTACAAACAGCCAACAGAGATGTTAAGAATCCCTGTGAGGATTTCCATGAATATGCGTGCAGCAATAACAGTACGGAAATGTTACTTAAATTAGAAGATCAGGTGAATGAGCAGCTGTTAAGTTTTCTAAATTCGTTAATTCCAGTGAAACAATTGAATTTCGAAACATTTTATGGAAAAATTTTTACTTACTTTGAGGCTTGCAAAAATTATAATAATATACCGAATGATGAATACTGGAGTCCCATCGATGACTTGATGAAACTTGGAACTTATAATTTCTGGCCTATGTTGGGCATAATTCAGTCATATGGCTTTAATAATGTCATTATAAATCATAGCATAACAAGGAACATGGATAATACGTTAAATATCCGCTTGTCAGCTGAAGATATAGAAGAAAATGATACCTTAGATTCCGATGACCCTGATTTGCTTATTATATTTGAAAATAAAAAGGCACGAGAAACATTTCATAAAATGTATTTAAAATGGCGAGATACAATAAGCGAACATAAGCAAATGAAATACGATGCTGAACTGAAAATTGATTTAAAAAAAAACAAAAACCTGTCTGCTTTTAAAGGGCTGCATTCATATCTTCAGAATTTACTGGAAGCAGATATAGATAATATCTCAGTTATCACTATAGATGAGAAGTATTATGAGTTTTTAATTGAGATAGAATCGAATTTTGAAAAGCGCGCAGAGATTTGCATATATATGATTAATCTATTTCGCATCTATATGATGCGGGATGGTTTAAAAAACTTTGAACCTCTCAGTTGTGTAAACGATTTAAAAAATAAATTCGAATTAGGACTAAATTATATATATTATAAAAATTTTTTCCAATGGAAAGAAGATCTATACAAAGTGATGTCTTTTGCCATGCTCGAACGTATTACAACTGTCATGTCTGAAGAGTTTAAATCGAATCATTTGAATCTCTCTAGCAAACAGATAGAATTCTTGCTACACAAATTGAAAAGCGTTAGATTGAATATTGGAAATATGCCAGATAATTTCAGTTATATGCAAATAAATAACTTTTACCAGGATATACCCAAGTTGAATAGCAGCAATTATTGTAAAAATCATTTGATGTTATTGAAACATCGATTTCGCAAATCACTCGACTATACGCAAAATCAAACCTATTCCACAGCTATTGACGGTACTACTCCTATTGTACCCTTTTATGAGCCCAATAAAAACATGTTTGTCATACCGTATGGCATTTTCCAATTGCCGCTGATCGACTACAAGCAAACGGATCTGGAAAAGGTTTCTGTTTTTGGTTTTGTTGTGGCCCATGAACTTACTCATGCATTTGATACATTGGGCTTACATTTTGACCACCAGGGATCCTTCTTAATTCAGCCATCTGATATATTAGAACATGCTAATTTCATGGCTTCAAAAAGGTGTATGCAAGAGCAGGAGCCCACGGAATACATACATGAACGCATGGCCGATCTGTTTGCCGTGCGTGTGGTATACCGTACTTATTTAAAATATTATGCCAAGGTACAGGAGAAAGATTGGAGCAAAGAATTCTTTGAGCATATGGCACAATTCTTTTGTGGTGAAAAGGATCTAAATTATATTGATCATGACAGCGATCCAGTGCGCTTGCGACAAATTGTTAAGAATTTTCCACCATTCGCACAGGCCTTTGCATGTCCAGCGGACAGTGCAATGAATTTGAAAAGTAAATGTCGCCTTTATTAAATAAAAAAGGCAGCTCCACAATAACCTAAAAATATTATATTATAAACTTAACATACATATAGTTAGTAAGTTTAATATTTTTTACATTTTTAGCTGAAATGTTTTAATTTACTTCCATGTTTACACTTTTTTTTACATCATATAATTGTATTTTAGCTTAAATTTAAGTTGAAATTGTTGCATGTATATAAATCTCAAGTAACTTTAAGATCAAACAGATGTACAATTAATAAAACATACGTATTTAAATTCCTTTAAAGAAATGTATATGTTATGATACTTAAGTTCCACTTAAGTCATATTTTTAAATAACGTCTATACTCAGTGTTCAGAGAAGGTCAACAATATGGAGAACAAAAATTGTATTTCATTCTCAACAGACATTGAACTAGGGTCCAGAGGGTGATTCAGAAACGAAAGGAATTATAAAATTTTATAATGTGTTCAATACTAAAGGC
This sequence comes from Calliphora vomitoria, assembly GCA_942486065.2. Classification (NCBI taxonomy): domain Eukaryota; kingdom Metazoa; phylum Arthropoda; class Insecta; order Diptera; family Calliphoridae; genus Calliphora; species Calliphora vomitoria. The sequence goes on along the minus strand of OW818030.2, from coordinate 17,770,131 downwards.
TGGGAACTAATTAGCTTAAAATACAAAGTTCACTTGCGATAATCACTTTAACAAGATTAAATATCTTAAACAGGTTGGAATCCAAATAAAATCAAACAGAAAGACGATAGGATAGCTACCATTTCTGAACATTACTCACGAATTATGGAAATTTTAAGAGAAAAAGGATTTAGCTTATTTACTCAGTGTAGTAGGGTATTCAATTAATGGGGTTTCTGGTTTAATCGGTTAATCGACCAAATAATTAATCGTGGTTTCGATTTTATCGGTTAATAATCGGTTAATTTTAAATTATTCGATTAATCTCTATTTTAATTTTAAATTGAAAATAAAACCACGAATTTTGTCTACCTATTTAACCATTTTATTATTAAAACATACAAAACATAAGGCATAGCAAAAAAGGTATGGTATCTGAGATCCTTTTTTACACCCTTCACCATGAGTGGCAAGGGTATATATAAGTTTGTCATTCCGTTTGTAATTTCTACATTTTTCATTTGCGTCCCCACAAAGTATATATATTCTGGATCGTTATAGATAGCGAAGTCGATATAGCCATGTCCGTCTGTCCGTCTGTATGTTGAAATCAACTTTCCGTAGCCCCCAAATAACTTACAAACATAATTGATACATCAATATATCAGGAATTCTTCGAGAAAATCGGCCCACAGATGGCTGAGATATAAGGAAAAAACCGGGACAACCTCGATCCTTTTTTTTATATATATCTGGATTACTAAGTCATTAATATAGACAATATGGATATCTAATGATAGATATTTCAAAGTCCATTGCAACGATGTATATAAGGCTATAGTAATTTGGACCTACAATGGGTCAAAATCGGGAAAAATATTTTTTAACCCGAATTTTTTTTTACCAAAAAACATTTTTTTCACTAATAAATTTAATTTTTTTTTTTTTTTTAAAAAAATAAAAAAAAAAAAATTTAAAAAAAAAATTTTTTAAATTTTGAAAAACAATTTTGAAAAAAAAAAAAAAAAAATTTTTAAAATTTTGAAAAAAATTTTTTTTCAAAATTTTGAAAAAAAAAAAAAAAATTAATTTTGTTTACCTAAAAATATTTAAAATTTTTATTTTAAAGTAAAATTTGGTGAAGGGTATATAAGATTCGGCACAGCCGAATATAGCTCTCTTACTTGTTTTTATACACATGTAAGTTTTTTTAGGATTTTAGTGAGATCTTCTGAAATAAGCTCTTAAAAAATGATTTTAATTGAATTTTGTTCCTTTTAAAACATTTTTTTTTTTATTAGATTCAATAAAACTTGACTTGGAAAGAACTCTCTCACTGATTGTAGATATTGAAGAAATCAAAAGTAAGGCATGATAAAGAGTATCCAATTTCTCATATAAAATCCTAAATTATAGAGAGAGGGAGTTTTTTAGATTGTGAATACTTTTAATAGATTCTGATAAAATACTCGTTTCAGCTATCTCTGTATTTTCATCTATTATCATATCATCCTCCGACTCATTAGGGCAAAGTTAATCATAGTACATTCTAGAAAAAAGTTCATTTCCAAATTCCTTAGTTTCAATTCTAAAAAACTATTACTAGAAGTTAATGTTCATGAGTTAAAAATTAAAATTTGTGTGCTTAAAACTATATTTTTATATAAAGTGCCAAAAAAAAGAAATTTCGATTAATCGGGTAATCCACACAAATTAATCTGTTTATTTGTTATTTGAAAATCCGCAATTTTAAATTGTTCGAACAGTTAACCGACAAAAAATAATCGGTTAATCGATTGAATACCTTACAGTGTAGGTTATCATATGGTAGGGCTTGACCGACTATTCTTTCCTACTTGTTTTATTTTAAATGGGTGTATGACTTAAAAATTACGGATTTTTTTTAAAATTTGTAGCTTTTATTTTGAAACATTTGTACAATTAAAATTTATTCAAAGTATTGGTCATTGTTAGCTATGCCTTTTTCCATTTTACTGGCAACATATGAATTCCGAGCCAAAAGAACTGTTCATCTTAAGAGGCCCAGAACGAATCAAGCCAATATCGGAAACTCTGTTCCAAAGTGAAGCGTAGTTATCACAGAAAGAGCGTACTGCATCTATAGAAACAAATATTAGTCGAACGGGTCACGAGCAAAACTTCCCAGTCACTTAATTCTAAATACTTTTTAACAAACAGATCTCATTATGGAAAATAACGGTTTCATGTCTGGCCGCATATCCTGGGCGTTTTTCGGCCAATGCTCGGCTCAAACGAATTACTGGCGTTCGGTATAGGTTTCGATGTGATGGTCAGGCCTGATGTCAGTAGCTCTTAGGGCCATGGATGTTTGGCTTTGGTTTCGATTCAGCTGATTGAACTTACTTCGCATACGATCTCTTACGCTTCGGGTTATTATAATGGATGATTCGGTGCAAAAATGATTTTCTTTTATAGCGTTCAAGCAGCATTTCTGACATACATACAGAATCGCCTTTTATGGAAGAATTCTGCTACTTGCAAACGTTTTGAAAGTGCTTTTCAGTAGCTCCCAATGATTTTTCAACAATCTTCATGGAGTTACGTCTAAGATTCTTGATTTTGGTTTCCAAAGTTACTTTTAAAGTTACTTTTTATGTTTGTGACAACCATTTATATGATGAAGGAATTACCATATTATGTTGCTCTCGGCTTATGAATATCATAATCTAAGAACAACATATTTTGATAAAATTATTCATCATATAAATGGTTGTCACAAACATATACATGATTACTGTAACCATATGAATAGTTGACACAATCATGCGAATTGTAAATTAACCATAATATTGTCACCACAATCATATATATAGTTACTGTGACTATAATATTGTTAAAAATGTTGAAATGGTTACAGTAAAAATGGTGTAAAAAATGTATAGTAATTCATAAAATGCGAACGGCTGGGCCGATTTCTGTAAAAATTTTTATCAGTTGTTCGTATTTTCGAGAAGAAGGATTGTGGAAAAATCCTTCCGGAAAAATCGAATATCGAATTTTACTCCAAAATTTGTCTGAAGACTTAAAATAGGGGCGAGGCGAAGTTCGCCGGGTCCGCTAGTTACATTTGAAAATGTAAATTTGAAAAAGTATAGTTTGGAAAATGTTCCATATGAAAACCTTTTACTCTTTCAGCCACAGTTTTATGTATGTATATAAGTTTATAATCAAAACAATTTCATTAGCTGTGTAGCTGAGACATTCTCCAATTATTATACCCTTCACCTTCGTGAGAAGGGTATATATAAGCTTGTCATTCCGTTTGTAATTTCCACAATATAATTTTTCGACCCTATAAAGTATATAGATTCTGGATCCTTATAGATAGCAGAGTCGATTTAGCCATGTCCGTCTGTCTGTGTGTTGAAATCAATTTTCTTAAGACCCCAGATATCTTCGGCATCCAAATCTTCAATAATTCTATCAGACATCCTTTCGAGAAGTTTCCTATTTAAAATCAGAAAAAGCCGTTCATAAATAACGGAGATATAAGCAAAAATCCGAGACAACCTCTATTTTTGGCCTATTTTTTTATCTATATCTCGATTACTAAGTCATAAATATAGACAATATGGATATCTAATGATAGATATTTCAAAATCAGTGCAACGATGTATATAAGGCTATAGTAGGTTGGACTTACAATGGGTCAAAATCAGGAAAAATATTTTTTAACCCGAATTTTTATCACAAAAAACTATTTTTTTGGCATACATTTTTTTCACTAATAAAAAAAATAAATTTTTAAATTAAAATTTTTTTTTTAAAAAAAATTGGAAAAACTTAAAAAACAATTTGGAAAAAAAAAATTTTAAAAGAAATATTTTAAAGTAAAATTTGGTGAAGGGTATATAAGATTCGGCACAACTGAATATAGCTATCTTACTTGTTTTATATCATTTGGCATACCCCCACCTTCTGTGTAACAATTTTTTTTCACCATTTTGGCTCCAGCACAGCAGTTTGGGTAGATAAAACACTAACAGAAGTCTTAGACAAATTTTATCATATTTAAATTAAAGCTCGAGCACCATCATCAGATCGACTTTGGTTTGGACTGCAGACACATTCACATCCGAAGGTATACCTTTAAACAAAATATCTTCAATTTAGTATTCATTGAGTACACACGGCATCTTTACAAAATAACATAACATTATGTAGAGAAATACATTATATAAAACCTATTACAAGCACAGTGGTTAGTAAACTAACCACTCTATTACTTACATTATTTATGAAGAGTATAGTTTAAAATATTACTTTGTTAGCACAAGCCAACCAAACAAACACTAAATAACAATGTAACACTGAATTTGATGAACAATAAACACTCTGAACTTTTTTTAAACCTTTAGAAAAACTGCGGTTTACAATATTTTCAAATTAATATTGTTACTTTTTAACCTTTTTTTAAAACGTAGGTTTATTTCCTTTAAAGAAACCGAATACTTTTGATTGCAAATAAAAAACCAGTTTTAGTAGTTTAAAATTGTAACAACACTTTATTTACTTAAAATGTACAACAACAACAGTTCAAATAGTCACTCAGTGTCTGTATACACGCTTATCAATTCGCAGAATAGCACACACACTTTATAATGTACAATCTTAAATGTACAAGACAGTTGCTGTTAACTCTAACAGCGCCTATGATAAACTCCACTCACTACTGCAACCTCTGCTACTATTTATACACACGCCATCTTTCGGGAATCTTCTACAATGCTCTTAACGGACAAACTGGTATGTTCGAATTCTAGAGCTTGCGATGTCAATTTTAGCAGCTTAAACATTAAGTATTGCCATACTTATAAACAATGCTAATAACCGCAACATTGATTATACTTAAGTAGAAGCTTCTACTGATGATAAATGCTGCAGGCAGTCGTTTCAGACCGTTAAATTGAAATCGCTATTGCAAAATCGTAACAAATTATATAAAGTTTTGCCAAAAAACTTAAATGAAGACGTAAAAAATATAATTGTTAAGCAAAATTCCAACAATTTTTTAAAGACTCTAGAAAAGGTGGTTAAGAAAGTGACCACTAAACGGGAAAGAGTTAAAGAATTTAAATTTCAAAAATTTTTTGAAATATAAATATAACAAACAAACTTTTATAAAATACTTTTTGAAAGAAAGTACCTTTTTGTAATAAGTACCTTTTGAATGAAATGCCATTTAACATGAAGTACCTTGTGGAATACATATAGTTTAAGAAGTACATTTTGTAATAGGTATCTTGTGAATGAATTATCATTTTAAAAGATGTGCCTTGTGGAATACGTACTATTTAAAAGAAGTACCTTTTGTAAAAAAGTACCATTTGAAAAAAGTTTTCTAATTCTTTGAGTATTCCACATTCGTTTAGGTTTTATTTAAAAAAAACTTACTTTGCAATAAATACATTGGATTTCTTATGCTTTGTTTGTTTGCTTTTTAAAGTGATTGTTTTTATTGTACATTTTTTTTCTTAGATTTTTATTTTTTAGAACCAAAAAAAATTTTTTTTTTTGCTTTAAAATTTTTATTTCACGAATAGATTTATGATGTTTTTGTTATTTAAATTTCGATTTTCATATCAAGCCAAATAAAAACAAGTAAAAGATCTATATTCGGCTGTGCCGAATCTTATATACCCTTTACCAAATTATACTTTAAAATAAAAATTTTATATATTTTTAGGTAAACAAAATTAATTTTTTTTTTCAAAAAGTTTTTCAAATTTAAAAAAAAAATTTTTTTCAAAATTGTTTTAAATTTGTTTCCATTTTTTAAAATTTTCTTTTAAATTTAAAAAAAATTTTTTTTGATCTGTTTTTGATTAAACATTTTTTTTTCAAAAATGTTTTTCAAAATTAAAAAAAAAAAAAATTTTCGAAATTGTTTTTCAAAATTTAAAAAATTTTTTTTGTTTTAAAGTTGTTTTAAAATTGTTTTCAATTTTTTTTCTTTAATTTTTTCCAATTCTTTTTTAAATTTTAAAAAAATTTTTTTTTTTGGTAAGAAAGAATTCAAGTTGAAGAATATTTTTCTCAATTTTGACCCATTGTAGGTCCAAATTACTTCAGTCTTATATACATCGTTGCAATAGACTTTTAAATATCTATCATTAGATATCCATATTATCTATATTAGACTTAGTAATCGAGATATAGATCAAAAATAGGCTAAAAATCGAGGTTGTCCCGGTTTTTTTTTCTTATATCTTAGGCGACCTAGCCGGAAGAATTCCCGATATATTGATGTATCAATTATGTTTGTAAGTTATTTTGGGGCTATGGAAAGCTGATTTCAACATACAGACGGACATGGATATATCGACTTCGCAATCTATAACGATCCAGTATATATATACTTTGTGGCGTGGCAAATGCAAAAGGTAGAAATTACAAACGGAATGACAAACTTATATATACCCTTGCCACTCGTAGTGAAGGCTATAAAAAAGAAATACAGAAATAGCAGCTTTATCAGTTCATACTCAGTTGAGAATCTGCTCAGTGTGTCTCCTCTCTTCAATTGAAATCCTCCCTGAAAGATTATGCGTTCTTTTATTTTGAACGCAGAGATTTTCATAATAGAAATATTCTGGATATTTTACATCAGATATGAGTTATTGTCGATGTAAAATGTAAAATTTCAAACAATAATGTTTGTAAAAATGCAAAAAGAGGGACTAAAATAAAATGATTTATATATTTGTGTAGAAAATAAACATTGGCTGGTGAGTAAATATGATCAACCTTAATATATACTTAACTATTTTATAAATTGTAGAGCAACAATTCCTTGGCAGGAACCAAGGACTATCGCCTATACATGCTGCCCAGTAAAACCAAATTGAAAAAGTGGGATTTTAAATTACTTATGTGAAAACAGTTAGTTGTAATTAAAATTAAAGAGCAAGACTTTTACTAAATAGAAAACAAATTTTATTTAGATTATGTTTCTCTTGAATATTAAGCCTACACGGCATAGCTGGCACATGTTAATGAAATTGCCCTTGACCATTGTGCATAAATATGTCTGAATTTCACTGATAAGGCGTGGAATTTCTTTATTCAAAGCGCGCCTGTTTTGTTGAGAGAAATAAAGGGTATTTCATTAAGCGCTTTCTAACTTTAAATTTAAATAAAACAAAGTGTGTTATAAACTACATTTTCAATAAACAGTTTATGTAAGTCAGTCTTTTAGAGAAGCCGAAACCCCAGTTTCTTAATAAATTTATATATTTTACTACCCTATTAAAATATGTAATACAGTCTATATAAATTTTAAATAAACGAAAACATTTTCCAAACTACTTTTATTAATATAGACGACATTTAGTTTTTGGATGCATGGCAGTGCCTTCCTCACAGCCAAAGGCATCTGCGAAAGGTTGAAAATTCATCACAATCTGGTGCAAGCGTATGGCATCTGGATCGTGGTCAATAAATTTCAAATTGTTTTTGCCACAAAAAAACCGTGCCAAATTCACAAAGAATTTTTTACTCCAATCATGCTCCTCTTTCTTAGCATAATATTCCGAATAAGTGCGATAAACCACACGTACAGCAAAGAGATCAGCAATACGTTCGTCTATATCATCGGTAGGCTCTTGCTGTTGCATACACTCTAATGCATTCGTGAAATTAGCATGATCTATTATGTCTGAAGAGGTGGGTAGAGGTAAGCCCTGGTGATCGTAATTTAAGCCGGTGGTTTCAAATGCATGTGTTAGTTCGTGGGCCAGAATAAAGCCGAAAAGCGACAATTGTTCTAGAATACTCTGCGTGTACTGAAATAAAGGCAACTGCAAACTGCCAAACGGTATGACAACCATATTTTGTTGTGGCACATAAAATGGTGAAGACACACCACCCATACGATTGTCACTCACTATGTAATGGCTTTGATTTTGGGCATAGGTCAAAGATTTACGAAAACGATGTTTTAGCAACAGCAAATGATTTTTATAATAATTGAATCTTTCCAAATTTGGTATGTCCTGGCTTGTATTGTTTTATAATTAAAATTATGTGGTAAATTGCCTATATTTATTTGAATTTTCTCCAATTTATTTTGTAAATAACTTAGTTGCTGGTCACTGAGATTCAAATGATTCTCTTTAAAATATTTCAACATAATTTCTTTGATTTCTTTTTCTATTTCAAACACAGCGCGTTCCAATTTGTTTACTTTCTTTCTATTAAAAAAGTGTCTGTATATATGGTGATTTACGGCCAAATCAAATTTATGTCTTAAGTCTTTTATACACTCGAGGGGCGTAAATTCAGCCGTACCATCCACCGCCAAATAAAACATAAATTTCATCATTAAATAATTGCACAAATGTTCTAGCTCCTCAGCAGACCATAGCTTTTGATTAAGCATTTCAAAATATTCAGGATTTACCAAAGTGATAGTTGAAAGCTGCAAACTGATATCTGAACTCCCCAGTAACTTTTCTATATACGTTTTTAAATTAAGACGGGGATAGAGTTCCTTTAATTCTTCCCAAGTTATTGTTATAGACTGCGCTGAATCAGCATAGCTTTCCTTTAACTCTTGCAATTTGTAATCCGTAGCATTTAGTTGCTGTATAATCAGCTCAGTGTCTTGTATGCCCAAAGCCATTAATAAAACCTGTAAAATGTTGCTGTTGGGCAAAGTACTCACATCTTCTGCCAAAGCCGGTTCCAGCCAGATACTTAGAGTTTTGTTCTTATTCCTTATGACTTGCTGAGTTACTATGATATCATTTACACCATAAGACTGTATTTCACCCAATAGCGACCAATAATCAAAATGTTTATTCTGCTCCAACCACTCTTCTTTAGGATACAACAATGGCCAACTTAAATTGCTACTTGGTTTGAGTTCATCGAAATATTTTCTTAAATTTCTTTGTCTCTCACTGTTGCAAGACTCCAAATATATGCCCATTTTATCACGATATGTTTGATTTTCACTATAAATGTAATTATGAAATGAAGTGCTCAAGTGAGTCAATAACTTCTTATCCATTTCATAATCCAATTGTTGTGTAATTTCACTGTAATGTGGATTAGTATTCTGCTGTGTATAGTTGCTGCAGGTATATTCATAAAAATCCTCACAAGGTCCTTTTGGGGCCTTAGCTGTTTCTTCATCTGCCAGACTTGTTTGCATGAAATTCTGATAAATTATTGATATTATAATTAAAATAGTTTTAAACGTTTTCATAATATCGTGTGCCTTAACGTTCAAATTAAAAATACTACTAGTTATTCGGTGAAATTAAAGCAATATGCTGTATTTCTATTTGTTGGACGGGGTCAGCGATAAGAATAGATGAAAGTACATACATATATTCAATAGAGAATAAATAAATTTAGTAAATTCCAAATACACCGAGCTAAAATAATGATTAAATAACCTATCTTTATATAGCACAGTGGTTTCCTCCATAGTACACTGTGGTAAATCACAAATCTAGCTGGACAAAATAAAAAAAAAAAAAATTTCTTGCAAAATTCCTTCTGATCACTTAATCAGCTTTTGATTAGGAAGAAGTAAGCTTTAAAGAAAGAGCCACGATTGAGGTGAAAATTTAAGTATAGAAAGAGCCACGTTTAAAGTAAAAATTGAGGTATAGAAAGACCCATGATTGAAGTATAGAAAGAGCCACGCTTGAAGTAAAAATTGAAGTTTAGAAAGAGCCACGATTGAGGTAAAAATTGAAGTATAGAAAGAGCCACGATTGAAGTAAAAATTGAAGTATAGAAAGAGCCACTATTGAAGTAAAAATTGAAGTATAGAAAGAGCCACGATTGAGGTAATAAATTAAGTATAGAAAGAGCCAAGATTGAAGTATAGAAAGAGCCACGATCTAAGTATAGAAAGAGCCACGATTGAAGTATAGAAATAACCACGATTGAAGTAAAAATAGAAGTATAGAAAGAGCCACGATTGAAGTATAGAAATAACCACGATTGAAGTAAAAATAGAAGTATAGAAAGAGCCACGTTTGAAGTATAGAAAGAGCCACGATTGAAGTATAGAAATAACCACGATTGAAGTAAAAATAGAAGTATAGAAAGAGCCACGATTGAAGTAAAAATTGAAGTATAGAAAGAGCCACGATTGAGCTAACAATTCAAGTGTAGAAAGAGCCGATATTTAAGTATAGAAAGAGCCGAAATTTAAGTATAGAAAGAGCCTCGATTGAAGTAAAGAAATGGTCACTATTGAAGTAAGAATTGAAGTATAGAAAGAGCCGCGATTGAGGTAATAAATTAAGTATAGAAAGAGCCATGATTGAAGTATAGAAAGAGCCACGATTGAAGTAAAAATTGAAGTATAGAAAGAGCCACGATTGAGTTAACAGTTCAAGTATAGAAAGAGTCGAAATTTAAGTATAAAAAGAGCCACGATTGAAGTATAGAAAGAGCCACGATTGAAGTAAAAATTGAAGTATAGAAAAACTCAAGACTGGAGTATAGAAAGAGCCACGACTGAAGTATAGAAAGAGCCACGATTGAAGTAAAAATTGAAGTATAGAAAGAGCCACGATTGAGCTAACAATATAAGTATAGAAAGAGCCGAAATTCAAGTATAGAAAGAGCCTCGATTGAAGTATAGAAAGAGCCAAGATTGAAGTATAGAAAGAGCAACGATTGAAGTAAAAATTGAAGTATAGAAAGAGCCACGATTGAAGTAAAAATTGAAGAATAGAAAGAGCCACGATTTAGCTAACAATTCAAGTATAGAAAGAGCCGAGATTTAAGTATAGAAAGAGCCTCGATTGAAGTATAGAAAGAGCCACGATTGAAGTATAGAAAGAGCCAAAATTGAAGTATAGAAAGAGCCACGATTGAAGTAAAAATTTAAGTATATATAGAGCCACGATTGAAGTATAGAAGGAGCCACGATTGAGGTAACAATTTAAGTATAGAAAGAGCCACGATTGAAGTAAAAATTGAAGTATAGAAAAACCAAGATTGAAGTAAAAATTGAAGTATAGAAAGAGCCACGATTGAAGTAAAAATTGAAGTATAGAAAGAGCCACGATTGAGTTAACAATTCAAGTATACAAAGAGTTGAAATTTAAGTATAGAAAGAGCCTCGATTGAAGTATAGAAAGAGCCAAGATTGAAGTATAGAAAGAGCCACGATTGAGGTAAAAACTGAAGTATAAAAAGAGCCACGATTGAAGTAAAAATTGAAGTATAGAAAGAGCCACGATTGAGTTAACAATTCAAGTATAGAAAGAGTCGAAATTTAAGTATAAAAAGAGCCTCGATTGAAGTATAGAAAGAGCCAAGATTGAAGTATAGAAAGAGCCACGATTGAAGTATAGAAAGAGCCAAAATTGAAGTATAGAAAGAGCCACGATTGAAGTATAGAAGGAGCCACGATTGAGGTAACAATTTAAGTATAGAAAGAGCCACGATTGAAGTAAAAATTGAAGTATAGAAAGAGCCACAATTGAAGTAAAAATTTAAGTATAGAAAGAGCCACGATTGAAGTAAAAACTGAAGTATAGAAAGAGCCACGATTGAGCTAACAATATAAGTATAGAAAGAGCCGAAATTCAAGTATAGAAAGAGCCTCGATTGAAGTATAGAAAGAGCCAAGATTGAAGTATAGAAAGAGCAACGATTGAAGTAAAAATTGAAGTATAGAAAGAGCCACGATTGAAGTAAAAATTGAAGTATAGAAAGAGCCACGATTGAGTTAACAATTCAAGTATACAAAGAGTCGAAATTTAAGTATAGAAAGAGCCAAGATTGAAGTATAGAAAGAGCCACGATTGAAATAAAAATTGAAGTATAGAAAGAGCCACGATTGAGCTAACAATATAAGTATAGAAAGAGCCGAAATTCAAGTATAGAAAGAGCCTCGATTGAAGTATAGAAAGAGCCAAGATTGAAGTATAGAAAGAGCAACGATTGAAGTAAAAATTGAAGTATAGAAAGAGCCACGATTGAAGTAAAAATTGAAGAATAGAAAGAGCCACGATTTAGCTAACAATTCAAGTATAGAAAGAGCCGAGATTTAAGTATAGAAAGAGCCTCGATTGAAGTATAGAAAGAGCCACGATTGAAGTATAGAAAGAGCCACGATTGAAGTAAAAATTGAAGTATAGAAAGAGCCACGATTGAAGTATAGAAGAAGCCTCGATTGAAGTAAAAATTGAAGTATAGAAAGAACCCCGATTGAAATAGAAATTGAAGTATAGAAAGAGCTACGATTGAAGTATAGAAATAGCTACGATTGAAGTATAGAATGAGCTACGATTGAAGTATAGAAAGAGCCACGATATAAGTAGAGAAAGAGCCACGATTGAAGTAAAAATTTAAGTATAGAAAGAGCCACGATTGAGGTAACAATTTAAGTATAGAAAGAGCCAATATTGAAGTATAGAAAGAGCCACGATTGAAGTATAGAAAGAGCAACGATTGAAGTAAAAATTGAAATATAGAGAGAGCCACGATTGAAGTAAAAATTGAAGTATAGAAAGAGCCACGATTGAGCTAACAATTCAAGTATAGAAAGAGTTAAGATTTATGTATAGAAAGACCCACAATTGAAGTATAGAAAGAGCCAAGATTGAAGTATAGAAAGTGCCACGATTGAAGTATAGAAAGAGCCAAGATTGAAGTATAGAAAGAGCCACGTTTGAAGTGAAAATTTAAGTATAGAAAGAGCCATGATTGAAGTAGAAATTGAAGTATAGAAAGAGCCACGATTGAGCTAACAATTCAAGTATAGAAAGAGTGAAGATTTATGTATAGAAAGACAAACAATTGAAGTATAGAAAGAGCCAAGATTGAAGTATAGAAAGTGCCACGATTGAAGTATAGAAAGAGCCAAGATTGAAGTATAGAAAGAGCCACGTTTGAAGTGAAAATTTAAGTATAGAAAGAGCCACGATTGAAGTAGAAATTGAAGTATAGAAAGAGCAACGATTGAGGTAACAATTTAAGTATAGAAAGAGCCACGTTTGAAGTGAAAATTTAAGTTTAGAAAGAGCCTCGATTGAAGTAAGAATTGAAGTAAGAATTGAAGCATAGAAACAGCCACGATTGAAGTAAAAATTGAAGTATAGAAAGTGCTACGATTGAAGTAAAAATTGAAGCATAGAAACAGCCACGATTGAAGTAAAAATTGAAGAGGAAGAAGTAAGCTTTAAAGTCAGTTGTTGTCAACACGTATATTCTGATTTCAAATAGAAGCATATTTGTTGTGAGAATTTGGTTTATGAATATAAAAGCTACGATGATTCTATTGTCATATTTTGTTTTTTACTATTATTAAGGATTATTTCAAGGAAACATATTACAATTTTCATTTAAATATTTTTACAGTTAGTATTAAAAAAACAATTTTTTATGAGAAGTTCAGAAAGTGAAAAAAATAAAATATTTCTTGTTTTCAAGTAGACTAAAAGCTGTTTATTCCGGATAGTTCCGGCGTAAAACTACATAAGTGTTGATCTTTCAAATGTTCACTTTAAGGTACATCAGAAATATCTTGCGCATTTTTGCGACCGCTAAACATTTTTTTCACTTTTCCAATATGAACTCCACTCTTTACAGAAAGAAAATTTTTGAAGAATTGCTAAAAACCCCCAAAATACATACGTAGCAAAAAAAATTTGAGTTTTTATAATCCTTTACATATTTCAACTCAATGTTTCTTTAATTCATAAGTGAGAAGTGCACCTAACGCGATTTATAAATTTTGTCCATTTAGATTTGCGATCTACCACACTGTGCATAGGCCAAAAATCCAAAAAAATTAATTTTTTTTTTCTGAGCTTTTTTTGCTCTAAATTTATTGATAACACTCTATATTCTATGAATCTAACAAATTTTGTTGTTTGTTTTTGCGAAATTTAATATTTGTGTCCGTTGAAAGTGGAGGTATGTTTATATTGCACATATTGTGATTGCATAGTCATAAAAGAAAACTTAAGTTTATCTAAAAAGTTATTCGCGATATTGTGGCAGAAGTATCCAAAAACCCTGCAGATATTAAATTCTAACTAAGTTTCCGCTAAATTTAATAATAAAAATCCCTGAAGAATACTTTTCTGAAATGTTCAAAACACACGCTTTTTTAAAAACTACTTTTTCTGGTAAACTTTTAGTTATTTGGCCCTCATCCACCCACAACTTCTTATACATCAAATTGTAGATTTTTTACCCCTCTTTAAATTAATGAATATTGTGGCTGCGGAATTTTGCATACATAGTTATTCGAAGAAAAATAATGAAAAATCGCATTTAGTTTTGTGGTATTTCTTTTTTGAGAATATGAGTAAAGATAAATAAGACCGGCGCTATATCAATTAAATGTCCATAATGAGGATCATTCAATGCATAGATAATAACTAGATAGTTAGCTGAGAGCCAAAAACCTATGTCTGTTTTCAAAAACATAATTAATGAGAATGTATTGCATGTATTTTGTTATTGCACCACCCGTATGTGTGAAAAGAGAGTAATTTTTCCATTGATATTACTCTCTCCTTGCGCTCTATTCGTTTATGCTATGATTTAATGCTTTTTATTCTCAAAAGTTGAATCCATGCCAGAAAAAGTATACTGTCACCGAGAAAGAATGTTTTGCAGCAGTAAGTTCAGATCCTACTAACTAATGTCGAAACGATATCATTTTCGATGGTTAATGACCCTCAAAGATTTAAGCGTTAGACTTTTCAGGGTGTCTTTAAAACTACTTTAAAGACACCCTGAATTAAAAAGGTTCAGAAAATATTGTAGCTGAAATGTTTTCTCTGAAACAACATGATTTGGAAGAAGTTTAAACAGAAGATTTATTGGTTTTCGAAACAACAGAATTTGAATCCGAAGAATATACAGATTTAATAGAACAAATTACACAATATAATTATAAACTACCAGATCTTAAAGTAGTAGATGGGAAAAATCTTTAAACGTACTAGTGTTGTGATCAAAATGTGGAAGAGCTCTGTCAACGTGACAGCTCATGGTGGAATGCAGAGACCTGCGCCGACTAAATTTCACGGCGGCGGAGGCGGCGGCGGCGGCTGATTCCAAAAATTGTCGTCGGCGTCAGCCGAGAAAAGAATAATTACTCAAGTTTTATAAAATTAAAAATTTTAAAAGTGAAGTTCCGAAAATTTTGTGAAATTATAAGGAACTTTAATAAAAAACGATGGCTAATTTCAAGCCGATTTAAGCCGCAAACAATTTCGGCGGCGGGTGCTTTTAAAAATTTTCGGCGGCTCGACTCAGCTGGCTTACAGCCGTTTGGCGCAGGTCTCTGGTGGAACGCGAAAATAATGGAAAAAGTCAAGAGACACTTTTATTGGCCGAAAATGAATGTTCAAATCAAAGAGTTAGTAAAAAATTTCAAGTGTGCAAAGAGAGGGCGGATCAAAAAGTCCGTGACTTTTTGAATGAAACACGGTTTTTCTTGCTTTTAACTCAATAAACTTAGTCCAACGTTTTTCCAGTTTTTTTATCCCTTTCAAAAAATTGAATTTTTCGAGGTCCTTAAAATATCAATAATATCGTCGTTGGATGTGAATCTCTTTCCACTAAGCCATTTCTTTAGGTTTGGAAATAGGAAGTAGTCACTAGAGGCTAAATCCGGAAAATATGGCGAATGAGGTACCAATTCTTAGTCAAATTCATAGAGTTTTGCCATTGAGATTGCACGCGTATGCAATCGTGCAATATCTTAATCTTTCTTGGCCTCATGGGGTTGTTTTCTTTTTAAATCCTCATTACATCGTTCTAATAAGTTGGCATAATATTCGTCGATTATTGTTTTCCCAAAAATCTGTTGCCATCATTTTATTGGACGTCAAACTTACCTTGGTCTTCTTCGGAGCAGGTTCACCCAGACAAACCCATTGTTTGGACTGCTGCTTGGTCTCCGGAGTACTGTAATAGATCCATGTTTTATCCACAGTTAAAAAACGCCGCAAAAACTCATTCGGATTGCGATTAAACAACTCCAAACAATCCTTTGAAGTTAACACACGTTTACGTTAATGGTAAATTGAGAGCACCTTGCAGACAACAGTCTTAAACCCAGCTGATTATTTAAAATCGTAACCACACTGCCATATGAAATGCCTATGGCATCAACAATCTTTCGCGGCTGTACAATTAGCGGGCAATTAATATATATTTTAGCAGCTTGACCACCTAAACGTCGCTTGACCTTGAATAGTGCTGTTGGGTCAATAAAATTAGAGACGAGGTAGACACCACGACTGTCCATCGATTTTTGTATGGAAATATCTTTTCCGCAGCAAAATTCTGTGGCATGTGCTTTCTATTACATCGGATTGTTCCGCACGCCATTATGCAATTTTCCTGAAGAATATGCATTCATTTCAGGCTGGTAAAAAAATTGTCCAAATAAACTTCAACCTCTTTTTTATGCCAGAGGCCCCCTTCATGTATTGCTTCATGGCATTGTGTCCTTTAAACTTTACCATATGTTCATCGATTGACAGCTTTTTTGAATACGTATATGCGTCTGGCATAGCCTTGTTAATGTGATATAAAATTGGCCGGATTTTATAACCACGATCACTAACATCTGCTTAATTGTTGTCGCAAAATTAATAGACCAATCAACCAGACGTGTTGATGGGAGCTACACTAAGCTCATTCGTATGATAAAACCCATATAAGCTTAAACTCATACACGGTAAGAGTGAAAATACACCCTTTTTGCAAAGCATATAGATTGGACTGATCCACTATCATGAAGCACAGCTCTCAGATATATATATATATAATACTAAACAGCTAGTCAGTATTAACTCAAAATATCAAAACATTTGGAATTTATTAAAACTTACATAATTTGATTAGCTGAAGGCAGATTGGAGTTTACACAAACTTCTCCATTTTATTTTCTGACAGATAAAGGCTGAATCCAAAACATAATTAACTCTCAGCCCTTTGCGCGCTATTTTTACCTCGTAGCTGCCCTAGTTGTAAAGCCCATTGTTTGGCCAAATTCGAAGCCTCGTTGGAAACAAGTGGGAACAGATAGAGTCTTGCACTCAACTACGTTATTTTTGCCCAAATCATCTTCTATAAAACAGTCTTTTACATATTTGCTCTATCTGTTACCTGGACCAATATATAAACTAAAAATTGTCGGGCAAGCATACTTGCCTTTGGTCGTCAAAGGGTTAACTACAGTTATATGAAACATACTTCGAAAACAGTCTATTTAAGAGAAAATTTCAATAAATTTTCTATTACTAGCTTATTTAAATAATACAATTTATATAAATTTTAAATAAATAATAAAATTTTATTAATATAACCGACATTTAGTTTTTGGATGCATGGCAGTGCCTGCCGAACAACCAAAGGCATCTGCGAAAGGTTGAAAATTCATCACAATCTGGTGCAAGCGTATGGCATCTGGATCGTGGTCAATAAATTTCAAATCTTTTTTGCCACAAAAAAACCGTGCCAAATTCACAAAGAATTTTTTACTCCAATCATGCTCCCCTTTCTTAGCATAATACTCCGAATAAGTACGATACACCACACGTACAGCAAAAAGATCAGCAATACGTTCATCAATATCATCAGTAGGCTCTTGCTGTTGCATACACTCTAATGCATTCGTGAAATTAGCATGATCTATTATGTCTGAAGAGGTGGGTAGAGGTAAGCCCTGGTGATCGTAATTTAAGCCGGTGGTTTCAAATGCATGTGTTAGTTCGTGGGCCAGAATAAAGCCGAAAAGCGACAATTGTTCTAGAATACTCTGCGTGTACTGAAATAAAGGCAACTGCAAACTGCCAAAGGGTATGACAACCATATTTTGCTGGGGCACATAAAATGGTGAGGACACACCACCCATACGATTGTCACTCACTATGTAATGGCTTTGATTTTGGGCATAGGACAAAGATTTACGAAAACGATGCTTTAGCAACAGCAAATGATTTTTATAATAATTGAATCTTTCCAAATTTGGTATGTCCTGGTAAAAGGCTTGTATTGTATTATAATTAAAATTATGTGGTAAATTGCCTATATTTATTTGAATTTTCTCCAATTTATTTTGTAAATAATTTAGTTGCTGGTCACTGAGATTCAAATGATTCTCTTTAAAATATTTCAACATAATTTCTTTGATCTCTTTTTCTATATCAAGCACAGCCTGTTCAAATTTGTTAGTTTTCTTTCTATAAAAAAAGTGTCTGTATATATGATAATTTACGGCCAAATCAAATTTATGCCTTAAATCTTTTATACACTCGAGATCTGAAAATTCATCCGTGCTATCCACCGCCAAATAAAACATAAATCTCATCATTAAATAATTGCACAAATGTTCCAGCTCCTCAGCAGACCACAACTTTTTATTAAGAAACTCAAAATATTCAGGATTTACCAAAGTGATAGTAGAAAGCTGCAAACTGATATTTGAACTCCCCACTAACTTTTCTATGTATGATTTTAAATGAAGATGGGGATAACGCTTTGTCAATTCTTCCCATGTTATGGTTATAGACTGAGTTGAATCAGCATAGTTTTCCATTATCTCTTGCAATTTGTAATCCATAGCATTTAGTTGCTGTATAATCAGCTCAGTGTCTTTTATGCCCAAAGCCATTAACAAAACCTGTAAAATGTTGCTGTTGGGCAAATTACTGGCGTCTTCTGCCAAAACCGGTCCCAGCCAGATACTTAGAGTTTTGTTCTTATTCTTTATGACTTGCTGAGTTACTATGATATCATTTACACCATAAGACTGTATTTCACCCAATAGCGACCAATAATCAAAATGTTTATTCTGCTCCAACCACTCTTCTTTAGGATACAACAATGGCCAACTTAAATTGCTACTTGGTTTGAGTTCATCGAAATATTTTCTTAAATTTCTTTGTCTCTCACTGTTGCAAGACTCCAAATATATGCCCATTTTATCACGATATGTTTGATTTTCACTGTATATGTAATTATGAAATGAAGTGCTCAAGTGAGTCAATAACTTCTTATCCATTTCATAATCCAATTGTTGTATAATTTCACTATAATTGGGATCAGTATTCTGCTGTGCATAGTTACTGCAGGTATATTCATAAAAATCCTCACAAGGTCCTTTTGGGGTCTCTGCAGTTTTTTCATTTGCTCGACTTGTTTGCACAAAATTCTGATAAATTATTGTTATTATAATATAAACTGTGTTTAACGTTTTCATTTTTTCGTATGCCTTAACGTTCAAATTAAAAATTCTACTAATTGTTCTGTGAAATAAAACAAATATGTTGTATTTCTATTTGCTGGACGGGGTCAGCGATAAGAATAAATGTAAGTTTACATGTCTATATTAAATAGAGATTTAATAGATGTAGTAAATTCCAAATACACTGAGCTAAAAGTTTAACTAAATTCAGATTAAATAAGCTATGCAAAAATTTTGGAAAAACTTTTCATAAATTTTCTATTTGGATAAAGACTTTGATCATGTATTTTGTTTGGAGGAAATTTTGATAATATCTCTATTAAGGGCAAACTTACAATAGATTTGAAAATGTCATTGCTCAAGGAATAAGGAATATTCCTTCAGATATGACTTAAAAGCTCCCAAGTAATTAATGCCATTATCAGACATAAGGGATTTGGGTAGTGCTCTTCTTGCTACAAATCGAGCAAATGTGGCAAGGAAAGCTTCGAGATGAATGTTGAAAAGTATACAAACACACAAGCGTAGTCCTTCTTTTATGGTGATTTTTGCAAATTGCCGGACTTAATGTGGAACGGACCAGCAAAGTCCACACATACCACTGGAAGTGTTTAAAGGCTGTCAGTTAAAGTCGATAAGACCGTCTTCAAAGTCAATTAAATCGTGCTCAAGATCGACAAAGCTAGCTTTGATGACTGCCGATCGGATTTCGACAGAATTTTTCAGTATATGCTGTATTTTGGAGAAAATTTCAATAAATTCTTTTTTATAGATTTTCAATTTAAGAGCAATTTTCGATATATTTACTATTTATAAAGAAATTTCGACAAAATCTTTATTAATGCAAATTTTTGATAAGTTTTCAATCTCGATCAATTTTATTTTTGGAGAAAATTTCAAGAAAATCTCTACTAACTCTTTCTGGTTTAGTGGTCACTTATCTAACCACCTTTTCCGGATGAATGGGTGTGGCAACAAACAAAATTTTCCAGTTTGGGACGATACCAATCCACATGAGATCCAAGAGCATCAAATATTTTCTAAAAAAGGTTTCTGTTTGGTGCAGATTTTGGTATCATCGGTCCATGGATGATATGGACACCAGCCACATGTGGTGCCACACATCTCATGCCGCATAGGACATTCTGCGGCCCTCAAAGCCAACATAACATATGCCATCATTTCAAATTCAGCCTGATTTATGCATCAGAGTTAGGGAAATTATATATTTCGGAGGCGTGCCACCCGGCTTCGCTGGTTTTGTATTTCATACATAATGGCAACGATAGGCCATTCAAACGAATAAATATTTTCAATGAAATCTCACACACACTTTGTTTTATTTAAATTTAAAGATAGAAAGCGCTTAATTATGGTCATGGAAAATATCGACATGTGTCAGCTAAGCTGTAAAAAACCTTAACTCAATGTGATACTCAAGAAAAACATAATCTAAAAAAAAACAAGTAAAGGAGCTATATTAGGCTGTGCCGAGTCTTATATACCCTTCCCCAAATTATACTTTAAAATAAAAATTTTAAATATTTTTAGATAAACAAAATGTTATTCAAATTGTTTTTCAAAATTTGAAAAAAAAAAAAAAAAATTTTAAAAAAGATTTTCAATTTTTTTCCAAATTTTTTTTTTTAATTTTTAAATTTTTTTTTTTTTAAATTTATTAGTGAAAAAAAATTATAAAAAATAAATTTTTTGTGGAACAAAAAAATATTATTTTCCCGGTTTTGACCCATTGAAGGTCCAAATTACTATAGCCTTATATAAATCGTTGCAATGGACTTTCAAATATCTATCATTAAATATCCATATTGTCTATATTAATGATTTAGTAATCCAGATATAGATAAAAAAATTGGCCAAAAATCGAGGTTGTCCCGGTTTTTTCCTTATATCTAAGCCATTTGTGGGCCGATTTTCTCGATTTTAAATTGCAACCGATCCGGAAGAATTGCCGATGTAGCAATTATGTTTGTAAGTTATTTGGGGGCTACGGAAAGTTGATTTCAACATACAGACGAATATGGCTATATCGACTACGCTATATATAACGATCCAGAATATATATACTTTGTGGGGTCACCAATGAAAAATGTAGAAATTACAAACGGTCAATTACATATGGTCAAGCCCGACCATATGGAACGCTACACGGGGAAGATGATTATAAACAGTTTTGTTTTAAAATTTATATAGGAGCTATGACTAATTATGGACCAATCGCCATCAAATTAGGTGCCGCAGCTTCTCTATATATGAAACTTATTTCTGTCGAATTTTATATGAACACCAACATTTTCAAGAATCTATACTCGTTAATATGATTTTCGGAAGAGGGCCTTATATGGCAGCTATGAATTATTATGGACCGATCGTTATAAAATTTTGTGACATGACCTTTCCATTTATATAACTACTTTGTATTGAATTTTATTTGAACACTAACATTTTTAAGAGATTTATGGTATTTAAAGAGATTTTCGGAAGTGGCCTTATATGGGAGCTATGACTAATTGTAAACCGATCATAATTTTTTTCGTGCGAGTAAGCCTTATCTGAAACTTATTTGTGCAGAATTTGGTTTGGATATCTATAAAACTGAGATATTTATGAGAGCTTAACTATTTTCAGATAGGGCAATCGTATGGGGGCTAAGAGAAGTAATGGACTGATTCTAACCAAATTCAATTGGGCGTTCGTCCTTGGGGCAGCAGAAAAACTTGTAGCTAATTTTGTCGAATTATCTTAGAAATTGCGACTTGTTTGGTTACAAGGACATACGGACGGACCGAAGGACATCGTCTAATCGACTCAGAAAGTGATCCTGAGCAGATTGGTATAATTTAAGGTGGTGCTGGAACAACATTTTTGCACGTTACAAACATCAGCTGTTACGCGCCGGCTAGATCTTTGTAGTTATTTGAAATGTTTTAATGAAAGATCTCTGAAAAAATATAAGTCAGGAGGCATGTTAGATCTAATTTCCCAGCTAGCTACTAAGGGATTTGGTTATGTGGTTCTCAACCCAAATTTCTAGCGCGTTACATATAAAAATCTTCTTTCATGCCAAATTTATAAAACCATAAGTAGATTTAAATTAAAATTAGGTGTTATGAGGCTTGATGTTATGCCAAAGGGTACAATTGTTCCCACCCTGCTGATGTTTTGTATATCAGACACCTATGGCAATCATAATACCCTATAGTTTAAACTGATTGTCCCTAAATAAAAATCTAGACTGATTTATCTAATTTACATATTGCTAATTCTGTCATTCCCAAAATAATTAAATGCTTATAGATTCATGTTTAAATTCAAAATATTGACATGTTTATTAAAAGAAAATTAAGAAAAATAAATGTTGATAAAGAAAGGTAATAATACTATATTCTAACCATTTGTATATAATTTTAATATTTACGTACAATTGATAAAGAAGAAGCAATTAAAAAGATAAAACAAAATCATAAACATACATATATTCAATTTATATTGATTGTAAGTAACACTTTGAGTTGCATTACTAGACTAAAACATTATGTAAATAAACAAAATTGATTGAGAACTAGATTTACTAATGAAACGGACGGAATCGGACTAATAATATCATTAATAAAAAGATAATAAGAAAATACTAATGAGAGTAAGAGATAATTATTAATTTTGCATTACTTACAGAAAGTTATGTTGTTGTAAATTTATTTAAAATTTCATACCATATCGTTCCGGTGTTGGGCCCAGCAAAGGAATGTGGTGATGATCATGATGACGTTGACAATTTCTATTTTTAGAATAATCTCAATATATATTAATAATTCTTGTTACTCTCTAGTTAAGATACATCAAAAAAAAATGCGTAATAAAATAAGATAGGGTTTGCAGTACTTAAAATTAAATATATAGGATTTTAGTTATAATTAAGAATATTCATATTTAATTAATGTGGGTAAATTGTAATTATAAAAAAAATTAAACAAAACATTTTAATTGTGCAAAATAAGAAAAAATATATAAATTTTAGTATAAGTTGATTAACAATTTTGAAAAAAAAAGATTTTACTTAAATTTTTGAAAATTAAGGTTTTTTTATAAAATATATTAATTCATAAGATGTTAATATTAATACTTAGCAAAATTTAGGTCGTCATATACTAATGATTATAAAATATTTTATGTTGTTTTAGATTTTATGTATTAGAGTTTTAAGCTAATTTTGTAAGTTTTAAGTAATAGTTTAATCCATAATTAATCATAATATGAATTTTAAGTAGTAATTGTTTAGTTCGTGGTAGCTACTTATTTATATAAAATTTAGTTTTAGAAAATTAGTTTTTGGTTGTGATAGTTCTAAGTGAAAATATATGTTTTAGTTTATTCTTAATTTATAATAGACTTATGTAATTAGTGTAAGAAGTAATTAATTAAATTTATATATATAGTTGAGCGTAGGTTTAGAAAAAACAATACTTAGGTTATGTCAGGGAAAATATTATCAAATTGGCGGATGATCACGTTACTAAAAAAAAGGTCACGTGTTTCAGAAGCCTAAGGTTTTGGCCAGTTTTATGAGGCCTCTAGCTCTAGATCACGCTGATGATGAAAATCTGGGTTGATGTTGATTAAGGAAAAGCCAACAATTAAGGATGTCTCACTTAGAAATCACTTTGGCAAACTAATCTTGGCAAGGTTATATCTATTTGTCGTCACTTCTATTTACCAGTCCTTTTGGTGATTGAAAATGAATTTCCTTTAAATTCTGGAATTGTGTGCCAAAATTTGGACAATGTACCATAAAAATGGTTAGAATTCCTAAAGCAAATTCTATTGTTAGGTTTATTTAAATTAATATTGTAAACCAAATTTTTACCTTTTTAATATTCACAAAGGATGAAATTATAAAGTTTTGAAGAATTATGTATGTACAGTCTTATGCACATTTAAGTTTAACACAATTTTATTGACTTGAACACTTTTTGCTTTATTTTTCTAATTTAAGCGAGCTTATTACCGCACTGTTTTAAATCTTGATTTCAATTAAACGTTCAAGAAGTTGAATGACAAAATTAGAGTCAAAGTGGAGGAATAAATAGTGTACATTAAAATATACATATAAATTTAACGGGATTGACATTCTTTTTGTAAACGATCTCTTTCTCACAACTTATTTATTAGTCTACATGCCAATTACGACGTAATTACCCAAAAAAATATATGATCTCTCACTATAAAAGTTGTATGTATAAAAAAAAATCTCTCATGCTATAAAAAGTAACCTATAGATAAGTATAGGGTTTTTGATAACTGAATTTATTTGATTCATAAATTTGTAAGTGTTAATTTTTATAACAATTTTACCAATAAAAAAAATCCGTAACACAGCACTAACCCACAGTGTGGTAGATCCCAAATCTAACTGAACAAAATTAATAAATATGAATTAAATATGAAATGAGTTCAAATATATTAGGGACTAGCTGAATCCAGTCAACGTTGCTGGCCCTTAGAAAACATCTGTTTTATATTGCATCTCGATCTCGATTTGAATATACAGTGTCGGACAAAGTCGGTAATCCGACCTTCAATGTTACTACATGTGGTGGCAGTCCGGCTGGTTCTAATGAATTCAAAAATTTAGTAGGATAATTTGTGGCGTTATCAATAAGTATTTTTCCATATCCGATGTCTAATTATTGTTTTGAGCAGGTTTTGGCATAAGGGTATTACAGCAAATGCAGACACATAACGTTCGGCTTCTGTAGCTTCATTTTCCAGTGAAATAAATTTAAAGGAAATTCGCATTATCATTGGGAAGCGGGAGCAATGATTCAATTCTGTGGTACATTTGGCCTTGAACTTTAAAGGTAGGCATGCATCCGAGGTCATTTGAATTTTATTAGTGGTATAGTATAAAAATATATTTTGCCACGACGAAAATCAAAAATCTGACTTTACAGTGTTACTCGCTAGGCTTTTCTGAAGATTCCGTGAAAATGTTATCAAAATCGGTCAAGCCGTTTTTGATTCCATACGGAACATACATAAACACATCTGTTTTTATAGACATATATATGGCATTAGCGGTATAATGTAAAAATTTGATTTTTACACACCCCTCCTCCCACAGACCGAATATAAAAAATTTGACTTTACAATGTTTCCGCTGGGCTATTCTGAAGATTCTATGAAAACTTCATCCAGCCGTTTTTTATATATATAGATGGAATTAGCGGTATAATGTAAAATTTATATTTTGCCACGCCCCTCCGCCCACAGACCGAAAACTATCAGAAATATCTCCGCCATCTGTAGGCCGATTTTCTCGATTTCAATTAGCAACCGAATTGGAAGAATTCCCGATGTATTGATGTAGAAATCATGTTTGTAAGTTATTTACGGGATTTGGAAAGTTGATTTCAACCGACAGACGGACATGGCTCTCTATAACGATTCAGAATATATACACTTTATGGGGTCGCAAATGAAAAATGTAGATATTACAAACGGAATGACAAACTTATATATACCCTTGCCACTAATGGTGAAGGTATAATTAGGACAAAAAAATCACAGTAGCCTTTAAAATAATAAACCAAAGTCACGACAAAATATGCTTCTATTTGAAATCTGAATGTACGTGTTGACAACAACTGACTTTAAAGCTTACTTTTTCCTAATCAGAGCTAAAAACAAAAAAACAAAACGGGAATTACAGTTACCTATTGTATTGAGAAGGATTGTTGCCAGACATTTTTTTATTTTGTCCAGCTAGTTTTTTTTAATTTTTAGAGTATACTGCGGTAGTGTATAAATATTGTTTTCAATCTAATAAAAATCTTGCTTAGTAATTACACCTAACTGTTTACAACGGCTCTATAGCGTTTAAAATAAGATTTTAAGGGAATAATTTAGTTTGAAATTCTGTTCAGGATGTATGAGCGAACACATTAACAAACTGCTGTTCTACAATTTATAAAACTTATAAGTATTCATTTAGGCATATAATATTTATTCTCCAGCTATTTTCTACACCAAAATATAAACAATTTTCTTTTAATCACTCTTTATTTTTTTTCTTATAAAAATTACGAGTATTATTTGAAATTTTACATTTTGCACCGACAAAAACACATATCTGATGTATAATATCAAGTCTATTTATACAGTGAAAATCTCTGGCTGCAAAATAAAAGTAAATACAAAACTTTCAGGGAGGAATACAATTGAAGAGAGAAGACACACTGAACAGATTCTCAACTGAGTATAAACTGATAAAGCTGCTATTTTTGTATTTATTTTTATTATTTTTTAATGTTGGCTTGATATGAAAAACGAAATTTAAATAACAAAAACATCATAAATCTATTCATAGTATAAAAATGTTAATGAAAAAAATTGAATTCTGGAAGTAAGAAATAAAAATCTAAGAAGAAAAAAATTTTACAATAAAAACAAACACTTTAAATTGCAAACAAACAAAGTATAAGGAATCCAATGGAAGTATTTATGACAAACTAAGTTATTTTGAATAAAGCCTAAACGAAAGTGGAATACCGCTACAGGCGAGAAAAACAAAAATTAAAAAACAAAAGGTTCTTCTTTTAAAATAGTACGTATTCCACAAGGTACTAAATTTAGAAAGGCATTTCATTCAAAAGGTTCTTATTATAAAAGGTACTTCTTTCAAAAAGTATTTTATAAAAGTTCATTTGTTAAAAATGTTTAAAAAAGTATGTATTACAATAGTATTTCTTTCTAGTATTACGTATTACAAAAATTGCTTACGTTTTACATAAGGTACTTTTTTAAATTTTTGAAATTACTTTTTCAACTGCTCATTTTCAAATGTAGTTTTTAGAGTGAACTTTTTACTACTATTTTAAAAATCTTTCTTTAATATATGGGCGATTTGAAGGCAAGTGAACCAATTTTTGAAACCGATGTCATCCGATCGAGATGAAATTTGCACCAAGGTTAGTCCTCACAATTTGAGTTACAAGACATTTATTTTGGTATATATCCCACTCGTATCTCACTAAACGACCAAAGAGCTCTTAAAGGAAAAAAAGCTAAGCTTCTTTTGAGAAAAAAAAAAAACACTTGTCTGCAATATCGAATTTGATTTATGAACGGGTGTTGGAAGAGACGGAACTCAGCTGGTCAGCTATTATCACTTGTAGAATATCCACAAGCTCTGGCCCTCTACGTGAGAAAAAATTACAATTCTCGTATAAGTACTGGGCAATGTATGTTTGGATATATGCCGGAACATAACAGTTACTGCAGAAGTTGCTCATATGAAGATAATGAAGAATCGGTCAACACCTCTTATGTGACTGTATTGAAATACTGGAGCGCAGATCTCTTTGGTAGTCGGCACTGTCTCAGAAATGCATCACTAGCCAATAGGGACTTCCAAACATTGACAATTGCTGAAGCTACATCTATCTGTCATTTATTCAGTTTGTTTTTCCAAATTACCATGTACAGATATAGCGTTTAACTAGATAGACTAGACGATAGTGTGCTGAACTATTAATCTGAGGGTTGCGGGCTTGATTCCCGCCAGAAACTTTGGGTGTATCTGCAGACAAGCAAAATGCTTCGCTGTTTGTATTTGTTTTAAGCAAACAAATGATAAAATTGTTTTATCAAAATCGGTTTTCTGTTCAAACAATGCTCCGCACGTTAGTTCCATTTTTCGCTGGGGCCCATTTCTGAATAAATGGGTAAGTCAGCAAAGAAAATAGTTGAATTTGGGACAATACGTTAAAGGCATCCCAAAAAAAAAGTCACAGTTTGTTGTGGATTTTTTGCTGGTGGCGTCATCAGTTCATATTTCTTGGGCCAGGCCATCACTGTCAACGGCGAGCGCTATAGTTCAATGATTACCAACTTCTTTTGACCTGAATTGGATGATATGGATACCAACGATATGTGATTTCAACTGAGTTCTCATATGATTCTAAGATGATATAGCTATGTCCGGCTGTCTGTTGAAAACACGATAGAGCTCAAACGAAAGGAGCTAGCTGGCTGAAATTCCGCAAATACGTTCTGTTGATAATGTTTGTTTGATATTGAAAATGGATAATATGATTTCACCTATGATTTCACTCAGCCCCCATCCAAATTATATTGTAAGCGAAAATCTTGCAACAATTGTCCCTAGTCCCCATATAAGGACTCTAAATAGAAAGGTACTTTATCTACTTAAGGTACCTTTTGAGCTATCGCAACCATGACATTTGTTACTTTTGTTCCTAAGTCGTATAAGATTCCAGCAGACAAGGAATTGTTGAGTACTTTTCGGTTTTTCAAAATGTAGTTTTCAAAAAACAAATTTCTCTTTCTCTTTTTTTCGAAATTTAATTTTTAAGTAGAATTTTCAGTTACTTTTTGGAAAGGTTGAAGTTTTACCAAGAATTTTTTCTTTAAAAAGTATTTTTTGTATCTACTTAGATCCTAGAGAATTAGGTGAACTTTTTGTTACTCGTAATTAACTTAGAAACATTAAATTTGATTTTGGCTCTGACTTTTAACCCTCTAATAAAAATTTATAAAAAAATGGCTAAAACCGTTGGTCAAGATGGCGCAAAAGTAATCCTCCTATCAGAAAATGCGATTGGCCCCTAATGTCAGTTCTGTTTTGACATTTGTGTAGTAAACACATGCGAAATACAAGTTAATAAACAATGTTATGCTACACTGCTCCAGAACGCGGAATATTGCTGACTATTTATTTGACCAATAATCGGTCGGTGACTTTGGCACAACGTGAATTTCGTCGCAGATTTCCTGGCCGTCCAACGCCTACTGGTGAAACACTGCGACGTTTAGCCGCTCGCCTCGAAGAGACTGGCACGACACGAGATGCTGCCAGGTGAGGCAGACCCCGGAGTAGCCGTTCTGCAGAGAATATTGGAAGCGCCGTCGACATCGACCAGACGACGTGCCACGCATATAGGTATCAGTCGACGGTCTTTACAGCGAATTTTGGTACAAGATTTGAAGATGTTTCCGTACAAAGTCCAGACGGTGCATCAGCTGTTAGCTGCTGACCGCCAATCGCGTCTAACATACGCTCAAGCCATCCTTAATCACCATCAAGAGGAAGATGATTTTTCATTGAAAATAATAATGAGTGATGAGGCCCATTTCCATCTTAGTGGGTACATAAATAAGCTAAATTTACGCTTCTGGGGCACTGAAAATCCGCGTGTAACCCACGAAGAGCCATTACACCCGCTTAAAGTCACTGTATGGTGTGCTGTTTTCGCTGGAGGAGTCATCGGACCTTTTTCCTTCGAAGACGTCGCGGCCCAAACGGTTACTGTGAATGGTGAGCGCTACAGAGCAATGATCAACGAGTTCTTTTTGCCGCAACTTGATGAATTGGGTTTGGAAATCATGTGGTTCCAACAGGACGGTGCAACGGCACACACTGCACGTGCCACAACCGATATGCTGAAGGATGCATTTCCCGGGCGCCTAATCTCCCGTTTTGGCGATTTGCACTGGCCAGCAAGATCGCCTGATTTGACCGCTCCAGACTTCTTTTTGTGGGGCTTTTTGAAGTCGCGGGTTTATATCAACAAGCCTCAGACTCTTGCAGCTCTTAAACACAATATCCGTCAAGAATGTGAGGACCTATCGCCGGAAGTTTTGGCCAAAGTGATGGAAAATGCCATAAAAAGGGCTCAAATGACAATCAACTGTGGCGGCGGCCATTTACATGACATCATATTCTCGACTTGATGTAAAAAAAATTAAAAGACCAAATAAAAATAATCCACAAGAAGAATCAAAGTTTTTCATTTTTTTTTAATTACAGCCAAAAAACATTGGAAGTTTACTTTTGCGCCACCTTGTATATGGTAAATTTTGGCATCTGATTTCAAGAGAAACATGGTGGGGTTTAATTAGTATAGTATGTAAATTTTTATTGAAAACAACTTTTCCAACTGTTCATCTCTCAAATCACATAATTTGAAACGATTGTTCACTCGACTAGCCATTTCTTAAAATTTTATGTAAAAAATTCCAAAATCAAAGCAAAGAAAACAAAACAACATTATGCTATATGAGGAAAATACTGAGGCAGCAAAACAAGTCTGCAATGCCCAAGAGTGCCTCAAGGCACTCATCAATAAAACACGTCTCTAAAGATTAGCTTACGTTTTTTTACATAAATATAAGTATTCTTTTTAGGAAAAAAAATATGGTTGCAATCGGGAAACTTTTAAACACTTTAATCAACATTTGATAACACTACTTCCCCCTACTACTTTTTTGGTTGCTAATCCACTTAGTTTGCAAAAAGTGCAGTAAATAAGAAAGAAGCGAGCTTTCAAGGCTTATTAAAATATTTATGTGTGTTTTTTAGAAACTGTTACAAGAGTTTTTGAAATGAAAAATCAGTTATACTTGCATTAATTGGCATTTAGCGATGAGTGCCTTGAGGCATGCTTAAATATTAGAGGGTTAATGTATTCAAAACATAAAATATTTAAATACGTTTTTTAGAAACTGTTACAAGAGTTTTTGAAATGATAAATCAGTTATATTTGCATTTATTGGCATTAAGCGATGAGTGCCTGGAGGCATGCTTAAGCATTAGAGGGTTAACATATTCAAAAGATATTTTTATGTTTTTGTCAATAAATAAAACGCAGTTAAACTGAAGTAATGGTATTTTAAGATCCTCTAGAGTTAAATTTCTTTATTAAGTATCAAACTAAAATTAATTCTTTATTTTCTTCATCCATTAAGCAATACAAATGATAACAACAAATTTATATACCTCCCTATTTTATAGCGTACTTAGAAAATACAACAAAACACCCGTCAGACAAACATATAACGAATAAATAGATGAAAACAATTTAAATAGATTTTATAGACTCAGATTTTGAATCCAAAATGAAACAGAGATTAGTTTAAAGCAACAAGTACTTGGACGAGGAAGATTATATAGTGCAAATATTTAAAATCATAAATAAGCAAAAAATTAAGTAAAAAAAAACACACAAAAATTAAAACATATATTTTAAAAACATATAAAAAAAAAAGAAAATAAAAACTCGCATGCATAACCAAGACAACACAAGATTATATCACAGAAATTTATAACCAAACTAAGAAAATAAGAAAAAGTACCAAACAGCTACAACATGTTAAAGTTGAGCATTGTCTTTGGCTTGCTGGCGTCTATAATCTGGCGTACAACGCCGACAAATTGTCGCCAGACCCACAATCAAACACAGAACATCAATCAATTGGCAGCCTTAAATATTGAACGTTACATGGATGCAACGGCACGACCTTGTGACAACTTCTATCAATATGCTTGTGGCAATTGGTATCAGCAGCATATTGATGAATTGGATTATGGTGATGTCTTGGGCTTAATGGATTATGAATTAAATCGTAAATTGGAACATTTATTACGCAAACCCAGCGCAGAGCTGCTGATGGGCGTTGATGGTAATAGGACGGAAGAAAATTTAACCGATCATGCCTTCAGTACCACAGAAATGTCTTCAGCGGCAGATGAGGAGTCTTGGGGCATAGGACAATCGGCTAGTGTTTATGATAAAGTTTGGACATACTACAAGTCTTGTAAGAAAGTCAAGCCCTATAATTTGAAAAAGTATTTACAACTTATTCAGCCCGGTAGGGGAGTACACTGGAGTGTGTTGGCCAAGCAGGGTGGTCGTAAGTGGAATTCGGAGAAATTTGATTGGTTAGAAAGCATAGCTAGATTGAGATTGTATGGTTTAAATGGTGTTTTGCTTAAGGAGCAGGTTTTACCACGATGGGATGAATCCACTTCCATGAGCATTTACCTGGACAAACCTGACCTGGCTGAAACATTGGCCATGGGAGAGGGTGTCATCATTGAGTTGCTCATGGATATAGGTCAAACTAAACGTGTGGCCAATGAAATTGCACGTGATGTCAATCGTTTTGAGTTCCAACTGCACAAGCTGCAAGAACTGGAAGATGAAGAGGGACCCAAAGAAATGCAATTGAGCTATTTGCAGGAATATATGCCCCAAATCGATTGGTTGTCGTATCTCAAGGAGCTTAAGGGACCCGACACCGATTTGGCCACCACGGTCATAATACAAAATATACCTTATATGAGATCTTTGGTTAAACTGCTCAATACAGTTGATTCTTCTACTCTGTGCAACTATATCATGCTGAAATTCCTTATCTATCTGAAAGCCCAAGGGCCAAATGAAATCACACGCCAAGAATGTATAGCCAGCTTGAGAAGATCTATGCCTTTGGCTTTAAGCTATATGGTGGGTGTGCACTACTATAAAGATGCCGAGAAAAATGATCAGCAGCTGGAGAAAATCTTTAAACATCTCAAGCAAAGTTTCCACAATGTTATACAAGAAAATCGTTTACAGTTGCCCGAAACTATAGTACAAACTCAGCTGCAGAAAATCGATACAATGCAGCTGAGAGTGGGTTTTGCTCCCAGGAATTTATCCCATGAATACTTTGACATGTACTATGAGCGTGTAACCTTAGATCCCAATAACTTCTATGCCAATCAGCTGAGCTTGCTAAGACTTACCGTGGAGCATAGTCATGAAACTCTTGATCCTCTCTCCAATCCTGATCTGTTGGCAGATGAGGCTGTTATATCAGCTGAATGGCTGGGCAGCTCTTCCTCTCCTTTGTATCTTAAATCACGTAATGTGGTAATTATACCGTATGGCTTTATGCACATGCCCATCTATCACCGGAATTTGAGAGACATATTTAAATACTCGGTATTGGGCTTTTCTCTGGCCCATGAAATGCTGCATGGTTTCGATTCCTCGGGCATTGACTACGACAGTGCTGGTAATATTATGGGTCCCAGTGAGGAGATCTCGGCCAATCAACGTTTCATACAGGGCCTGCGTTGCATGCAAAACGAATTGGCCACCGGCTCACGCAGTCTCAATGAGAAACTGGCCGATTATGAAGGCATACGTTTGGCCTATAATGCCTACTTTACGCTTAACTCTTCCAATGACATACATCAACATTTCTCCAAGGCCATGCGTTCAAGATTTCTGGTGCAGTTTACTCCTCAGCAGCTGTTTTTCCTGAATTTTGCACAATTCTTCTGCGGTAAGGTGCATCCGAAATTGACTCATTCTGCCTATTTGGATCATGCTTTGGATGAGCTAAGAGTCTTGCAGACATTGGCCAATTTTGAGGAGTTCGGTAGAGTATTTAACTGTGAGAAAAAGGATAAAATGCAGTCCAGACATCGTTGTAGACTGTGGTGAGATTAATAAATTGTATTTATGGATTTAAAGATATTTATACAAATGTAAAATAAATATGAAATTTGAAATGAAAGAAAGAAAATGTGATTATTTTGTGAAAAAAAAATGGAAAAATTAGGGAGTGTGTTTTGATTTTGAGCAAAATTTTTTTAGTTTGTTTAACAAATCTTGGTCTAGTATTAAATTAAAATCGATTATAGTTTCTAATGGGTTTGATTACAAAAACAACCTTAACTTAGTTGTTTTAAATTACTATCATGGTTTTATATTCAAAATATCGATTCGGACCCAAGGCTCGCTCTTTCAAAGTTTGTTAAATAAGCTGCAGCTGTGTATACCGGAGCTCTTTTTTTCTTTGGACAAAAGTCTACCAATATCTCAACTTTGGTTTGATTTCTAAATCACACCTCTTGGTCTGGCTATTTAAACTTAGTTTAGTTTGCTCAGCAAACCTTGGTTTACTAAACAAATCTCGGATTAGTTACTAAATAAGATTAAGTAACTACATCGCGGGCTAGTTACTAACTTTTGGAATATTTACTATATACTTATCAGTTAGGAAAACTTGGTTTTGATAAGTAAATTTTGGTCAGTTGTACAATCATGGTGCAGATTCTAAATTTAAAAATGGGGAATTTACAATATATCAATCCGATTGCTCACAAATCTTACAATGAATGTGTTCCACCAGTTTCAACGTGCGAGAGACGGTTGGTGATTTTGACGAGGAAGACAAAAATTGAAGGCATTACTCCATGAAGATTTATTATCAAACTCATCAAGAGTTTGCAAAATCATTATGAGCTACTAAAGCTGCAATATTAAAATGTTTGCGAGCAGCAGAATTCATCTAAAAGCTGGGAAATCGGGTACCATACCAATTGAAGCCGAGAGA
This sequence comes from Calliphora vomitoria, assembly GCA_942486065.2. Taxonomy (NCBI): domain Eukaryota; kingdom Metazoa; phylum Arthropoda; class Insecta; order Diptera; family Calliphoridae; genus Calliphora; species Calliphora vomitoria. The sequence continues at coordinate 17,735,708 of OW818030.2, read as the reverse complement.
CTTCAAAGGACAATTTTGCATGTCCGAAATGATGCTTGATCACTATAAAAGAAAATCATTTTCTCCGAAAGGAAAATAATCCATTACTATTATCTGAAACGTACGAGATCGTATGTGAAGCACGACCATCCAGACGAATCGGCACCAAAGCCAAATATTTATGGCGCTAAGGTAATGCTCACTATTTGGTGGGACCGAAGTTTCCTAGCTATTATGAGCTGTTGAAATCTGGTCAAACCAACACAGGGAACTTGTAACGAACGAAACTTGAAGCATCTAGTCAGTAAGAACTGTTTAAGTTACTAAATCTTACTCTGTGTTGATTTAGTTACTAAATCTTACTCTGTCTAGTTTTAGTTACTAAATCTTACTCAGTGTTGATTTAGTTACTAAATCTTAATCTGTCTAGTTTTAGTTACTAAATCTTACTCTGTCTAGTTTTTGTTACTAAATCTTACTCAGTGTTGATTTAGTTACTAAATCTTATTCTGTCTAGTTTTAGTTACTAAATCTTACCCTGTCTAGTTTTAGTTACTAAATCTTACCCTGTCTAGTTTTAGTTACTAAATCTTACTCTGTCTAGTTTTAGTTACTAAATCTTACTCTGTCTAGTTTTAGTTACTAAATATTACTCAGTGTTGATTTAGCTATTAAATCTTAGTCTGTCTAGTTTTAGTTACAAAATCTTACTCTGTCTAGTTTTAGTTACTAAATCTTACTGTGTCTAGTTTTAGTTACTAAATATTACTCAGTGTTGATTTAGTTACAAAATCTTACTCTGTCTAGTTTTAGTTACTAAATCTTACTCTGTGTTGATTTAGTTACTAAATCTTACTCTGTCTTGTTTTAGTTACTAAATCTTATTCTGTCTAGTTTTAGTTACCAGAACTTACTCAGTGTTGATTTAGTTACTAAATCTTACTCTGTCTAGTTTTACTTACTAAATCTTACTCTGTCTAGTTTTAGTAACTAAATCTTACTCAGTGTTGATTTAGTTACTAAACCTTAGTCTGTCTAGTTTTAGTTACTAAATCTTACTCTGTCTAGTTTTAGTTACTAAATCTTACTCTGTCTAGTTTTAGTTACTAAATCTTACTCTATCTAGTTTTACTTACTAAATCTTACTCTGTCTAGTTTTAGTTTCTAAATCTTACTCTGTCTAGTTTTAGTTACTAAATCGTGCTTTGTCTATATTAGGTACTAAATCTTACTCAGTGTTGATTTAGTTACTAAATCTTAATCTGTCTAGTTTTAGTTACTAAATCTTACTCTGTCTAGTTTTAGTTACTTAATCTTACTCAGTGTTGATTTAGTTAGTAAATCTTGCTCTGTTTAGTTTTAGTTACTAAATCTTACTCTCTTTAGTTTTAGTTACTAAATCTTACTCTGTCTAGTTTTAGTTACTTAATCTTACTCAGTGTTGATTTAGTTACTAAACCTTAGTCTGTCTAGTTTTAGTTACTAAATCTTACTCTGTCTAGTTTTAGTTACTTAATCTTACTCAGTGTTGATTTAGTTAGTAAATCTTACTCTGTTTAGTTTTAGTTACTAAATCATACTCTGTTTAGTTTTAGTTACTAAATCTTACTCTGTCTAGTTTTAGTTACTAAATCTTACTCAGTGTTGATTTAGTTAGTAAATCTTACTCTGTCTTGTTTTAGTTACTAAATCTTACTCTGTCTAGTTTTAGTTACTAAATCTTACTCAGTGTTGATTTAGTTACTAAATCTTAGTCTGTCTATTTTTAGTTACTAAATCTTACTCTGTCTAGTTTTAGTTACTAAATCTTACTCTGTCTAGTTTTAGTTACTAAATCTTACTCAGTGTTGATTTAGTTACTAAATCTTAATCTGTCTAGTTTTAGTTACTAAATCTTACTCTGTCTAGTTTTTGTTACTAAATCTTACTCAGTGTTGATTTAGTTACTAAATCTTATTCTGTCTAGTTTTAGTTACTAAATCTTACCCTGTCTAGTTTTAGTTACTAAATCTTACCCTGTCTAGTTTTAGTTACTAAATCTTACTCTGTCTAGTTTTAGTTACTAAATCTTACTCTGTCTAGTTTTAGTTACTAAATATTACTCAGTGTTGATTTAGCTATTAAATCTTAGTCTGTCTAGTTTTAGTTACAAAATCTTACTCTGTCTAGTTTTAGTTACTAAATCTTACTGTGTCTAGTTTTAGTTACTAAATATTACTCAGTGTTGATTTAGTTACAAAATCTTACTCTGTCTAGTTTTAGTTACTAAATCTTACTCTGTGTTGATTTAGTTACTAAATCTTACTCTGTCTTGTTTTAGTTACTAAATCTTATTCTGTCTAGTTTTAGTTACCAGAACTTACTCAGTGTTGATTTAGTTACTAAATCTTACTCTGTCTAGTTTTACTTACTAAATCTTACTCTGTCTAGTTTTAGTAACTAAATCTTACTCAGTGTTGATTTAGTTACTAAACCTTAGTCTGTCTAGTTTTAGTTACTAAATCTTACTCTGTCTAGTTTTAGTTACTAAATCTTACTCTGTCTAGTTTTAGTTACTAAATCTTACTCTATCTAGTTTTACTTACTAAATCTTACTCTGTCTAGTTTTAGTTTCTAAATCTTACTCTGTCTAGTTTTAGTTACTAAATCGTGCTTTGTCTATTTTAGGTACTAAATCTTACTCAGTGTTGATTTAGTTACTAAATCTTAATCTGTCTAGTTTTAGTTACTAAATCTTACTCTGTCTAGTTTTAGTTACTTAATCTTACTCAGTGTTGATTTAGTTAGTAAATCTTGCTCTGTTTAGTTTTAGTTACTAAATCTTACTCTGTTTAGTTTTAGTAACTAAATCTTACTCTGTCTAGTTTTAGTTACTAAATCTTACTCTGTCTAGTTTTAGTTACTTAATCTTACTCAGTGTTGATTTAGTTACTAAACCTTAGTCTGTCTAGTTTTAGTTACTAAATCTTACTCTGTCTAGTTTTAGTTACTTAATCTTACTCAGTGTTGATTTAGTTAGTAAATCTTACTCTGTTTAGTTTTAGTTACTAAATCTTACTCTGTTTAGTTTTAGTTACTAAATCTTACTCTGTCTAGTTTTAGTTACTAAATCTTACTCAGTGTTGATTTAGTTAGTAAATCTTACTCTGTCTTGTTTTAGTTACTAAATCTTACTCTGTCTAGTTTTAGTTACTAAATCTTACTCAGTGTTGATTTAGTTACTAAATCTTAGTCTGTCTATTTTTAGTTACTAAATCTTACTCTGTCTAGTTTTAGTTACTAAATCTTACTCTGTCTAGTTTTAGTTACTAAATCTTACTCAGTGTTGATTTAGTTACTAAATTTTACTCTGTCTTGTTTTAGTTACAAAATCTTACTCTGTCTAGTTTTTGTTACAAAATCTTTCTCAGTTAAAACTTAGTTTCCTGATCTTCCTTAGTCTATTTTTAGTTTCTAAATCTAAATCATTTAAGCTCTAGTTACAAAATCTTACACAACTAAGATTTTGTTCCCAAATCATCTTCAGTAGGGACTTAATTTTCAAATCTTTCTCAGTATAGATTTAGTAACTAAGTCTTAGTGTAACTACTCAGTCAAGCTTTAATTTCTAAGTCTTACTCAGTATATTTTTAGACATAAAATCTTACTGCGTCTGGTTTCAGTTACAAAATTTTACTTAGTCTAGTTTTAGTTACTTAACTTAAAGAAATAAGATTTAGTTTCCGTACCATAGTCATCTATTTTTAGTTTCTAAATCTTACTAGTTTAATTTTAAGTTGTTTAATCTTACTTAGTCAAGTTTCAGTTGCTCTATCTTATTCACTCAAGTTTATACTGTTAAATCCTACTCAGTCTAGGTTTAGTTACTAAATAATAATCAGTCTAGTACTAGTTACTAAATCTTAGTTAAACAGGTTTTAGTAACTAAAACCAGATTTAGTTCCTACAACCTGTTTTATTTATAAAAACCTAGTTTGGTTACTAAAACCTGATTAATTTATTTTCTAAAACCTGGTTAAGTTACACAATCGAAGTTTACTACAAAAACCAGTTTTAGTTATTAAAATATGGTTTATTTTCTAAAAAAAAACATTTTTGTTTCTAAACCCTAATTTAGGTACTAAAAGCTGATATCACTACTAAAACCTGGCTTTGTTACCAAAACCTGGTTTAGTTTAAATATCCTGGATTAGTTGCAAATAACTAGTTAAGTTACTAAAACCAGGTTTTTTACTTAATGCTGGTTAAGTTACAAAAATCTAATATAGTTACAAAAACCTGGTTAAGTTAAAACTTGGTTTATGTACTAAAGCACGGTTTAGTTAAAAAAACATGATATTACAATTAAAACTTGTCTTTGTTACTAAAACCTGGCTTAGTTACAAAAACATGGTTATTAGAACTTCTTTAGTTTCAGAAACCAGGTTTATTTTTTAAACCTGGTTTATTTACTAAACCTGGTTTATTTATTAAAACCTGGTTTATTTACTAAACCTGGTTTATTAACTAAACCTAGTTTAGTTACTAAAACCAGGTTTAATTACTACAACCTAGTTTGTATATTAAAACCTGCTTTAGTTACAAAAACCTGGTTTAATTACAGAAACCAGGTTTACTTTCCCAAACCAATTTAAATTGCGTACAATTCCTTTCAATTAGACCTACTCTAATGCCATTCACCTCACAAATGCCAGCAAGTTTCAGCATTATTTATTGCTTTTATTAAATTGTTTACTACTTTTATTTTACATCTACTATATATGTGTGTATCTGTATTCATATTAAAAAACCCCTTGCTGCCATTTAATGATTTAATTTATCTTTACTCCCGACGAATTCTAGTGAACCAGCAATCATATTGAGTTGCGGATTATTTGCTTAACGCAGTTTGATTATCAAATCCACTTGAAAATTATGAAAATTATGCAAAATATTTGCAATATATTTCTTTCTCTGACAATTCTTTTGTTCAGATTTCTTTGCACGTATAAGCAAAGAATAAAGTAATACGAATGCAGAGACGCAAGCCAGTAAAGAATATTATAAAAGACGCAGTATTCAGTTTATGATAACCTTGGCCTTGGTATTATAAATACTAAGAATAAAAGAAAAATTAATTCAATTCTGGTGGCAAAAGAGAAAAGAGATTTGTAACGTAAAATTTCGTATACAATATTTATTTGATTTTTTCTATATTCGAGCCAAATGCAAACAAAAAGAGAAAACACTGAGAGAAATTGTGTGGAGAAAGGGGATTTAATGTATAGATTTTCAGAAGTCCAGATAAAGACAGAGTTGTGTGAATTAATACACATGAGTTCAGGTCATTGGACCTGATTAGTTTTAGAAGTTATGAAGTGATCTCAGGCTAATCTTTCTTAGCAAAATTCTTGTCGTAATCTTAATAACCAATTAATCGCACCATAAATTTAAAAAAAATCTCTAAACTAATAATCTTTTCATTAAATACTATTTTGTATTAGAAATAGTTTATAGTAAATTAGCTTGATAGTAAAACGCTTGAATTAAAACAAATTGCGCTAAAATTGGGTCAGTATTGATAAGAGATATGTTAGGAAGATTTATTTATACTAACTAAGTACTTAAGTATAAAAAGAAAAATATGTTTAAGTACAAACTAACTATTTATACATAAGACATGAAAGAGAACATAAAGAAACTTAAACCCTCTAATTAAGATTACAAAATATAAATATTTATGTCTTCCAACCCAAGTTCCATGATATAATTAATTATTACTTTGTTCAGATTTATAGGAAAATCTGTCATAACAATACTAGCAGTAATTTAATTATCAATATACAAAGTATATAAAGATTTATTGTCACACTTTCTCATGCAGTTTGTCTCAACTCCCAAACCCCCCCCCCCCCCCCCAAAAAAAAGCTTTACATCTTTATGACCTCTTATACATACCACTCATGTTTGACATTCTCTGGTTACATGGTTGGGGTTGGCTCCGACGGCATTTATTAAATGTATTCATACGATGACTTTGTTTCATGTCATACATACATTTTCTTTTAAATTTTTAATAATTTCTTTTTTATATTCTCTTTTACAGAACTGAAACAATACCCGGTAATCCTTCATATAAGGCAACAATGCGTTTACACATAACGAATGTACAAAAAAGTGATTATGGCAGCTACAAGTGTGTCGCCAAAAATCCTCGTGGTGAAATGGATGGAACCATAAAACTTTATAGTAAGTTTTAATATACAACATACATACAATAGTACACATACAATTTTTGTCTTTCTTAAAAAAAGAAAATATGTATGAAAATATCATACAGATTTTGTTGCATATACTCATATATGCCTGTACAAATCATAACTCTTTTCTTGCTGTTTCATTGTATTATGGAAACTGACAATAGTGGGTTGTACTGTCTCCCTTAAAAATGGGGTACAGTTGCAGGACAGTCTCAAAGGACTTGGGTTTACTGCTATTCCCTAGTGCCATGCAAGCAGAAGATGTTTTAAATAGGCTTTATGCAAAAAAAAAAAAATCAAAATAAGTATTTTAATCATATATGCCAGCAATTTTTAATGAAAATAAATCTGAAAGTACAAATTAAGAATGTGATAATACAGGCAGACAGGCGGTCTGGAGAAACAGATAAAAAAACAAAGTGAGGAAAGAGGAAATGTTAAAGAATAAGTAAATGAGAAAATGTGAAAAAATATTTAATAAAGAACACAAATTTTAAAATGTATGCCAGGTACTAGTAATTAAATCCAATCATACACCAATCATACACCAATCATACACATAATCATACACATAGTCATAGTCTAGTCATAGTCTAGTCATAGTCTAGTCATAGTCTAGTCATAGTCTAGTCATAGTCTAGTCATAGTCTAGTCATAGTCTAGTCATAGTCTAGTCATAGTCTAGTCATAGTCTAGTCATAGTCTAGTCATAGTCTAGTCATAGTCTAGTCATAGTCTAGTCATAGTCTAGTCATAGTCTAGTCATAGTCTAGTCATAGTCTAGTCATAGTCTAGTCATAGTCTAGTCATAGTCTAGTCATAGTCTAGTCATAGTCTAGTCATAGTCTAGTCATAGTCTAGTCATAGTCTAGTCATAGTCTAGTCATAGTCTAGTCATAGTCTAGTCATAGTCTAGTCATAGTCTAGTCATAGTCTAGTCATAGTCTAGTCATAGTCTAGTCATAGTCTAGTCATAGTCTAGTCATAGTCTAGTCATAGTCTAGTCATAGTCTAGTCATAGTCTAGTCATAGTCTAGTCATAGTCTAGTCATAGTCTAGTCATAGTCTAGTCATAGTCTAGTCATAGTCTAGTCATAGTCTAGTCATAGTCTAGTCATAGTCTAGTCATAGTCTAGTCATAGTCTAGTCATAGTCTAGTCATAGTCTAGTCATAGTCTAGTCATAGTCTAGTCATAGTCTAGTCATAGTCTAGTCATAGTCTAGTCATAGTCTAGTCATAGTCTAGTCATAGTCTAGTCATAGTCTAGTCATAGTCTAGTCATAGTCTAGTCATAGTCTAGTCATAGTCTAGTCATAGTCTAGTCATAGTCTAGTCATAGTCTAGTCATAGTCTAGTCATAGTCTAGTCATAGTCTAGTCATAGTCTAGTCATAGTCTAGTCATAGTCTAGTCATAGTCTAGTCATAGTCTAGTCATAGTCTAGTCATAGTCTAGTCATAGTCTAGTCATAGTCTAGTCATAGTCTAGTCATAGTCTAGTCATAGTCTAGTCATAGTCTAGTCATAGTCTAGTCATAGTCTAGTCATAGTCTAGTCATAGTCTAGTCATAGTCTAGTCATAGTCTAGTCATAGTCTAGTCATAGTCTAGTCATAGTCTAGTCATAGTCTAGTCATAGTCTAGTCATAGTCTAGTCATAGTCTAGTCATAGTCTAGTCATAGTCTAGTCATAGTCTAGTCATAGTCTAGTCATAGTCTAGTCATAGTCTAGTCATAGTCTAGTCATAGTCTAGTCATAGTCTAGTCATAGTCTAGTCATAGTCTAGTCATAGTCTAGTCATAGTCTAGTCATAGTCTAGTCATAGTCTAGTCATAGTCTAGTCATAGTCTAGTCATAGTCTAGTCATAGTCTAGTCATAGTCTAGTCATAGTCTAGTCATAGTCTAGTCATAGTCTAGTCATAGTCTAGTCATAGTCTAGTCATAGTCTAGTCATAGTCTAGTCATAGTCTAGTCATAGTCTAGTCATAGTCTAGTCATAGTCTAGTCATAGTCTAGTCATAGTCTAGTCATAGTCTAGTCATAGTCTAGTCATAGTCTAGTCATAGTCTAGTCATAGTCTAGTCATAGTCTAGTCATAGTCTAGTCATAGTCTAGTCATAGTCTAGTCATAGTCTAGTCATAGTCTAGTCATAGTCTAGTCATAGTCTAGTCATAGTCTAGTCATAGTCTAGTCATAGTCTAGTCATAGTCTAGTCATAGTCTAGTCATAGTCTAGTCATAGTCTAGTCATAGTCTAGTCATAGTCTAGTCATAGTCTAGTCATAGTCTAGTCATAGTCTAGTCATAGTCTAGTCATAGTCTAGTCATAGTCTAGTCATAGTCTAGTCATAGTCTAGTCATAGTCTAGTCATAGTCTAGTCATAGTCTAGTCATAGTCTAGTCATAGTCTAGTCATAGTCTAGTCATAGTCTAGTCATAGTCTAGTCATAGTCTAGTCATAGTCTAGTCATAGTCTAGTCATAGTCTAGTCATAGTGTAGTCATAGTCTAGTCATAGTGTAGTCATAGTCTAGTCATAGTCTAGTCATAGTCTAGTCATAGTCTAGTCATAGTCTAGTCATAGTCTAGTCATAGTCTAGTCATAGTCTAGTCATAGTCTAGTCATAGTCTAGTCATAGTCTAGTCATAGTCATAGTCTAGTCATAGTCTAGTCATAGTCATAGTCTAGTCATAGTCTAGTCATAGTCTAGTCATAGTCTAGTCATAGTCTAGTCATAGTCTAGTCATAGTCTAGTCATAGTCTAGTCATAGTCTAGTCATAGTCTAGTCATAGTCTAGTCATAGTCTAGTCATAGTCTAGTCATAGTCTAGTCATAGTCTAGTCATAGTCTAGTCATAGTCTAGTCATAGTCTAGTCATAGTCTAGTCATAGTCTAGTCATAGTCTAGTCATAGTCTAGTCATAGTCTAGTCATAGTCTAGTCATAGTCTAGTCATAGTCTAGTCATAGTCTAGTCATAGTCTAGTCATAGTCTAGTCATAGTCTAGTCATAGTCTAGTCATAGTCTAGTCATAGTCTAGTCATAGTCTAGTCATAGTCTAGTCATAGTCTAGTCATAGTCTAGTCATAGTCTAGTCATAGTCTAGTCATAGTCTAGTCATAGTCTAGTCATAGTCTAGTCATAGTCTAGTCATAGTCTAGTCATAGTCTAGTCATAGTCTAGTCATAGTCTAGTCATAGTCTAGTCATAGTCTAGTCATAGTCTAGTCATAGTCTAGTCATAGTCTAGTCATAGTCTAGTCATAGTCTAGTCATAGTCTAGTCATAGTCTAGTCATAGTCTAGTCATAGTCTAGTCATAGTCTAGTCATAGTCTAGTCATAGTCTAGTCATAGTCTAGTCATAGTCTAGTCATAGTCTAGTCATAGTCTAGTCATAGTCTAGTCATAGTCTAGTCATAGTCTAGTGATAGTCTAGTCATAGTCTAGTCATAGTCTAGTCATAGTCTAGTCATATTCTAGTCATATTTAAATTATGACATATAGTAGAAATTATGTAGCAAAACAGTTAAACGATTACTTTATGTTAACAATTGTTGTCATCCTACAAAATTTTTATTTAGAAATTTCTAAAATTGACAACATTATGTGGTATATAGTAGAACATATTTGAGATTTTGAAGCCATTGCAAAGTAACATTGCTGCATTTAATAATTACGGTTAAAAATTCAAGTTATTTTTACTTTTTTGTATGTCAAAAGTTCATTTCATTATCGGAACATAAAAGCAGTTGAAGCTGCCATTTTTTTATCTATATAGTTTTCATATGAATCACTAAATAATCAGACACTGCAGGAGAATAAAACCTTATTAATGTTTGGCGAAACGATAAAAATATCCATAAATAACTGGCAGAAATACACTCACACACAAAAAAACAATGACAACGGACAATTATTATAGGAAAAAATGGTTTACAACAAGTGCTTTAATATATATACATACATATGTGTAAAAAAATTAGCCATATTTATAAATATATAAAAGGAGTTGCATACAAAAATGCCATAAATAATTTGCTACGACAAATGAACATTTCATTTGTGTTTTATTATTATTTTATGTTTTTCGTTTGAAAAGCTTCAATTTCAGACAAATTGAGGCTAAATAAAAATGTTTTTGTGTTTTTTTTTTTTTTTTTTGGCTAAAAAACAACCTTTATATAACAACCCAATCAATACACTTGATTGTCGTGTAGTCTCTGCTGCAAACCTGCAGGAAAAAAAATTATAATTTAGTTTTTTCATAAAGTATTAATTTTCTGTGGAGCAAAAACAAAACATATTTTTATTTTCGTTTAAAATTATTTTTTACGGAAAATTTTTATTTTACTATAAACGAAAACAGACTACACACACATCCGTACAAAAACAAAGGACGACTGTCAATTTTTATACAGAAATTCATATAAGTTTTTATAACTTTTTTCTTGCTGCTATTTTTCATATGCCAGAAAGTATACTATACTTTTTTGGAATTTATTCACACACACACTCTCCCACATGCAGTAACAACTCTCTCACATATATTGAACAATCATTTCAACAATAAGCTTAAAAAAACTGAATTTATGTTTTTGAATCCTGATATTTACGTGCAAAAGTTAAGTGTCGCCTGTGTTGTGACGTTATGACACCCCCTTTTAGCCCAACAACACTTTGACTAGATAGTAAAAAAATATGTTTTATGCGTTTTATTGCAGAAACGTAGCTGAGTGTGTGTTTAGAAAGAAAGCAAGAGGCGGCAAGGAGGCGGCAAGGACTGACAGAGATAATTTTGTGAGCAATAGGTGAAAATGATATTATTGTAAACGTAAATGCAAGACTGTCTGTCCTTGAGACTGTGTTGAAATTATAGGTAATATATTTATAGAAAATAAATATTAGGTTATTTGATATGTATTTGAAAATGTAGCTTTTTAGCTTCAAGTTAATAGCATTATATTAGCTTATATTTCAATAAAAAACATCCTTTATTAAAGTGAATTGAGGATTAAATTTAAGTTTTTACAAAAATCTATTCCAAAAGATTATATAATATGACGCGTTATCAACTAAAAAATAATATAATACCTAAAATATGTAAGCAAAACTTTTATTTTTAGACGAATGCGGACAAAAACTATTGTATATCATTTAGACAATTTTTTTTCTAATTAACATAATGTCACAAAAATCTAAATCCAATAGAGATTAATATATTACTGTATAAAAACTGTACATCTTATTATTTTAATTTTTACACAAAAATTTTTAATATTAATAAATAATTAACTTTTAGCTTGAGTTGTCCTCCCATCAACTGGCATTTCACCGCCAACCTTTATTAAACAAGAATGTTGCTTTGTGCTTTTGAACTTTTTTAATTAAATTCCATTTAGTTTTTCATAATTTTTAATAATAATTGCATAACGCGAACACACTATCATTGTTCGAACAACAACTGCAGCAGCAGCTGCAGCAACAGCTACACTTACTTGTTTTTATCGCATAAGCTTTTAAATTGTTTCAAAATTTTCACAAATTAACCACAAAGTATTTAATATGTATGATATACATTGTATCTATATTTAATTTTTTTATAGGTGAGCGCTCATTTTCCTCGTTCGTTATTGTTTGTTTGGTAACCTTAAATAGGGCATTATCAATATGGTTAAAAATTGCATATTTGTGGTTTTGCCACCTCCATAATATATCAGAAAAACGTGCATGATTTTGTTCGTTAAATTGTTCACAGTTTAAATTTTCATTGTAGCGAAAACTAAAAGAAAACTTGTTAAATTGTAAAATAGTTTAATGCTAGCAGCGACAATTTAATAAACGTTTTACGTTAAGGTTTTTTTACAGAAATTATCTCATTTAAGTGAAATTATGTTGTAAAAACAAAATATTAAAGAGAAATTTAATGTTGAAATTAAATTTATAAAACGGGTTCAAATAGTAAATCTAATTGAGTGAAACATACTCATATTGGCTTAACTAAACAACACTCTTATTGACTTTAAACTCTGTAAAATGACTGACAACTATGACTAGACTCTGACTATGACTAGACTATGACTAGACTATGACTAGACTATGACTAGACTATGACTAGACTATGACTAGACTATGACTAGACTATGACTAGACTATGACTAGACTATGACTAGACTATGACTAGACTATGACTAGACTATGACTAGACTATGACTAGACTATGACTAGACTATGACTAGACTATGACTAGACTATGACTAGACTATGACTAGACTATGACTAGACTATGACTAGACTATGACTAGACTATGACTAGACTATGACTAGACTATGACTAGACTATGACTAGACTATGACTAGACTATGACTAGACTATGACTAGACTATGACTAGACTATGACTAGACTATGACTAGACTATGACTAGACTATGACTAGACTATGACTAGACTATGACTAGACTATGACTAGACTATGACTAGACTATGACTAGACTATGACTAGACTATGACTAGACTATGACTAGACTATGACTAGACTATGACTAGACTATGACTAGACTATGACTAGACTATGACTAGACTATGACTAGACTATGACTAGACTATGACTAGACTATGACTAGACTATGACTAGACTATGACTAGACTATGACTAGACTATGACTAGACTATGACTAGACTATGACTAGACTATGACTAGACTATGACTAGACTATGACTAGACTATGACTAGACTATGACTAGACTATGACTAGACTATGACTAGACTATGACTAGACTATGACTAGACTATGACTAGACTATGACTAGACTATGACTAGACTATGACTAGACTATGACTAGACTATGACTAGACTATGACTAGACTATGACTAGACTATGACTAGACTATGACTAGACTATGACTAGACTATGACTAGACTATGACTAGACTATGACTAGACTATGACTAGACTATGACTAGACTATGACTAGACTATGACTAGACTATGACTAGACTATGACTAGACTATGACTAGACTATGACTAGACTATGACTAGACTATGACTAGACTATGACTAGACTATGACTAGACTATGACTAGACTATGACTAGACTATGACTAGACTATGACTAGACTATGACTAGACTATGACTAGACTATGACTAGACTATGACTAGACTATGACTAGACTATGACTAGACTATGACTAGACTATGACTAGACTATGACTAGACTATGACTAGACTATGACTAGACTATGACTAGACTATGACTAGACTATGACTAGACTATGACTAGACTATGACTAGACTATGACTAGACTATGACTAGACTATGACTAGACTATGACTAGACTATGACTAGACTATGACTAGACTATGACTAGACTATGACTAGACTATGACTAGACTATGACTAGACTATGACTAGACTATGACTAGACTATGACTAGACTATGACTAGACTATGACTAGACTATGACTAGACTATGACTAGACTATGACTAGACTATGACTAGACTATAACTAGACTATGACTAGACTATGACTAGACTATGACTAGACTATGACTAGACTATGACTAGACTATGACTAGACTATGACTAGACTATGACTAGACTATGACTAGACTATGACTAGACTATGACTAGACTATGACTAGACTATGACTAGACTATGACTAGACTATGACTAGACTATGACTAGACTATGACTAGACTATGACTAGACTATGACTAGACTATGACTAGACTATGACTAGACTATGACTAGACTATGACTAGACTATGACTAGACTATGACTAGACTATGACTAGACTATGACTAGACTATGACTAGACTAGACTATGACTAGACTATGACTAGACTATGACTAGACTATGACTAGACTATGACTAGACTATGACTAGACTATGACTAGACTATGACTAGACTATGACTAGACTATGACTATGTTCTTCGATTTAAGTTGGTTTTGCCCCAATGCAACAATCATGTTTCATTCTCTTAAATATAATTACATGTCACTTTAGTTTTTATTGCAGCTTAAACAAGTTATATTGTACAAAATTATTAAAGTTTTTAACATAATCTCATCCATTTGCAGTGTCAAGTCCCCCAACAACAATACCGCCTCCCACAACCACTACATTGGCAACCACAACAACAACATTCTGGAATGAATTGGACATGGATTTCAATGGCATTCAGCCAACAAACTCCATAATTGTTATCGATAAATGTAAGTTCGTTTTTATAAGGCATATAATTTACAATAAAACGGAAAAAGGAAAGGAAAAAAATAACATCCAACAAAGTCCAAAAATTAATAGCAATGAAAAAACGGTTACTTCCTCATTGCTACTACATACTTAACATAGCGAACATAGCAAGCAATCATTCATTCCTTCCATTTCGATTTTATTATAAAATATTTATTGAAATTTTTATTATTTTCTGTTTTCTCTGTTAACAAATTTTTCATTATACATTCACAGTGGGCATTAAATATCAATCAAATTTAAATGAAATTGGCAAATCAGAACAAAAGCTTATGGGTGATACACCAAAGGGTTATGATTGGTCAAAGGATAAACAAGCATCAGCTGCAGCTACATTTAAGCCGCTACTGCTGTGTCATCATGTCTGGAACTATGAGTGTTTGGCATTAATTTTAATGCTGAGGTTTGTATGGTTGAAATTTTGGAATTTAAAGGAAACGTAAAAGTTTAAAGAAATAATTTACATAACATAATCGCTTGAGTAAGCTACTTATATACAAAAATTAAGTTTAAGCCTAAATAAAATTATTATACAATAGTTAAAGTATGAAACTTACAAATAAACGAGATATAAAGAGCTTTTGTTTTTATTAAATGTTGTTAAATGTAAGACGGTAAAAATGTATGAAATTTATAATAAATTATACAAAAACAAATGAGAAGAAAATAAAAGAAAAAATAAACAAATGAAGAAACGGAAGTTGGTTTAGAAAAAAAAGTGCCAAAATTATAATAAACAAAAAGTATTAAGATATCAAAAGTACTTTAAAAGCTTTTTGAGTTAAACAAACTTTCCCAGAATTTAAGTTTTGTAATTTTATTTTATAAAGTTCTGTTCTAGTTCTGTTCTAGTTCTGTTCTAGTTCTGTTCTAGTTCTGTTCTAGTTCTGTTCTAGTTCTGTTCTAGTTCTGTTCTAGTTCTGTTCTAGTTCTGTTCTAGTTCTGTTCTAGTTCTGTTCTAGTTCTGTTCTAGTTCTGTTCTAGTTCTGTTCTAGTTCTGTTCTAGTTCTGTTCTAGTTCTGTTCTAGTTCTGTTCTAGTTCTGTTCTAGTTCTGTTCTAGTTCTGTTCTAGTTCTGTTCTAGTTCTGTTCTAGTTCTGTTCTAGTTCTGTTCTAGTTCTGTTCTAGTTCTGTTCTAGTTCTGTTCTAGTTCTGTTCTAGTTCTGTTCTAGTTCTGTTCTAGTTCTGTTCTAGTTCTGTTCTAGTTCTGTTCTAGTTCTGTTCTAGTTCTGTTCTAGTTCTGTTCTAGTTCTGTTCTAGTTCTGTTCTAGTTCTGTTCTAGTTCTGTTCTAGTTCTGTTCTAGTTCTGTTCTAGTTCTGTTCTAGTTCTGTTCTAGTTCTGTTCTAGTTCTGTTCTAGTTCTGTTCTAGTTCTGTTCTAGTTCTGTTCTAGTTCTGTTCTAGTTCTGTTCTAGTTCTGTTCTAGTTCTGTTCTAGTTCTGTTCTAGTTCTGTTCTAGTTCTGTTCTAGTTCTGTTCTAGTTCTGTTCTAGTTCTGTTCTAGTTCTGTTCTAGTTCTGTTCTAGTTCTGTTCTAGTTCTGTTCTAGTTCTGTTCTAGTTCTGTTCTAGTTCTGTTCTAGTTCTGTTCTAGTTCTGTTCTAGTTCTGTTCTAGTTCTGTTCTAGTTCTGTTCTAGTTCTGTTCTAGTTCTGTTCTAGTTCTGTTCTAGTTCTGTTCTAGTTCTGTTCTAGTTCTGTTCTAGTTCTGTTCTAGTTCTGTTCTAGTTCTGTTCTAGTTCTGTTCTAGTTCTGTTCTAGTTCTGTTCTAGTTCTGTTCTAGTTCTGTTCTAGTTCTGTTCTAGTTCTGTTCTAGTTCTGTTCTAGTTCTGTTCTAGTTCTGTTCTAGTTCTGTTCTAGTTCTGTTCTAGTTCTGTTCTAGTTCTGTTCTAGTTCTGTTCTAGTTCTGTTCTAGTTCTGTTCTAGTTCTGTTCTAGTTCTGTTCTAGTTCTGTTCTAGTTCTGTTCTAGTTCTGTTCTAGTTCTGTTCTAGTTCTGTTCTAGTTCTGTTCTAGTTCTGTTCTAGTTCTGTTCTAGTTCTGTTCTAGTTCTGTTCTAGTTCTGTTCTAGTTCTGTTCTAGTTCTGTTCTAGTTCTGTTCTAGTTCTGTTCTAGTTCTGTTCTAGTTCTGTTCTAGTTCTGTTCTAGTTCTGTTCTAGTTCTGTTCTAGTTCTGTTCTAGTTCTGTTCTAGTTCTGTTCTAGTTCTGTTCTAGTTCTGTTCTAGTTCTGTTCTAGTTCTGTTCTAGTTCTGTTCTAGTTCTGTTCTAGTTCTGTTCTAGTTCTGTTCTAGTTGTGTTCCAACATATTTCTTGATATAAATCCCAACTAAAAGTTTTTTGAATTTAAATTTTTTCCTTTATTTTATTTAATATTTTTATTTAATTATAAAACAGCATTCTTTCCTATTTGTTTAAGACTTTTCTATCATATTTAACTGTTTTTGTGTACAAATAAAAACTAAACATATATCAAAACGCTTCAATGCATATTTGTATTGTTATTATTATAATATTTTTTTGTAAATAATTTTTGCCATTATTTGAAATTATTTTATAATAAAAACAAGATATTTAAATATAAAAATTTAATGTAAATATTATCAAAATCCATAAACAAACACACACTTATTCATAAAATATTTACACTAAAAACGGAGACAGAGTATTTGCTGAATTTGTAAAATAAACAAAAAAGACCAGAGTTTTTGTTTTTAAATGGTTGTTATTTTTAAAATAGCAAATAATAATTATTTCGAACAAAAAACATTACTACAGAGAGGGAGATAGAGCAAATAAAATAAAAAAAAAAAAACAAAATTATAATCTAAAATCATAATATTCGCAAGCATTTAATAAAGAGTTTAGAGACTATTTGTTTACAAACGGCAAAAAAGCGTTAAATAATTTAAATAAATTGTTAAAAATGTTGGCGTGAAAATGAGAAAAACAACAGCAGCAACAACTATATATCGAAATTTATATAATCAAAATATAAACTAAAGCAAAAACTAATTGAAAACCACTAAAAATAATTGTAAAACATAATAATAAATATTTACACATGTAATAAAATGAATTGAAAAATAAACACACGGCTTAAATAAACATTTAAGTGAATAAAACTGTGAAACTTTTAATAGACAACTATATAAATTTTCTGGAAAAGTAATTTATTTCGAATTAATTTTGAAAAAGTGTTTTTTTTTTTCTTGTGTTGTTTAATACTGGTAAATCACTGAAAGTAGAGTAATTTTTTTTAAAGCTTTTAAGTTGATTAGAAATAGAAGTATAAGAAAGAATATTTTTGCAGGTGCTTAGAAAATAGTGTAGTTTTACTTATGTGTGTGTAGTTTTTAATGCAGGTAATATTCCAAAGAAAACATAATCAAAACTAAGAAAAAGTATTAGCAAAGAATGGAAAAGATAAAGAAAATTGCTTTCATTCATTCTAAAATGTAAGTAAAGCCGGCTTTTAGCTAAATGTAAGGCAAGAAATACAACGAACTAGATGCTGTATTAGTACTTAAAAACTTGCAAGAGATTTAAGTTTAGATGAATATGGCCACTATGCAAGAAATGTAATAAAGCCTTGTCAGCAAGGCCACAATCCTAATATTCTTAGATGTTTTCCAAATAAGAAAATGCATTTGAGTAAAAATAAGTTGTAGTGTATAATAGGGTGGCACTTATTTGGACAAGTTTTGGATTCTCACTGCTGCCAAGAGATCCCCTCATTGTTTTACTTTGACTTATGAATTGTTAGTCATACAATGGCTTATAATTGAGGAAAATCTTTAGAAAATGGAAGTTCAATGCACATTTTTTACTACGAGATCAATGTTGTAGAATTTGGATACGTGGTTACAATGTTATGTAGAATTGACAAAACAAGACAAACCAAAGCGAATTTTAAAAAAACTTAAAATATTTCATGAATATAAAGAACCTGTTAAAAAAACTCAAAATGGGTAAGGTTTTTCACAATTTTTAGTGTAGAGTTCTAACTTTACTGTACTGGACAGTTTTGATCTCAGATATAAAAGCTTTAACAATAAGCTAGAGATTTAAAATTACAAACATTATCTTCAACTAAGTATTAGCAAATAGTCTACGAAATGTATTTTTAAGAAATATTTTGAAAACATTTTTTAAAAAAACTAAATTTCCTCGAAATCCGCCAATATCAAATCGATACCCATGCTAAACCATAACAGCTACAATCTTTAAACTTTGCATTTTTACTACCCATTTAGTATGTATTGGATTCTAGAAAATAATTTTGAATTTTATGAAATTTCGTTTAAAAAAAATTTTGAAAATTTGAAATTTCGGATTTGAGATATGCATTTAATTTTATTTTTTTTTTATATGAAATTATAATGGGTTATCGAGAATGTGAAAATGCTTTAAAAATAAATAGAAATCACACCAAGGTTTCCAAAGCTGCTTTTCGTTTTCTGATTCCAGCTTTGGGATTTTAAAAGATGTGGTCCAAAGTTAAAATTTTGATAAAAAATAGGTCGAATTCCGAAGAACGTAGGGTCAACATATTCGAAAAATGTGACATGTTTTTTATACCAAAATATTTTCCGTAAATATGTCTTACAGAAAAACATAAAACTGTTATATGTTCTTAAAGAAAGTTTTATTTTAATGAAAAAAGAGTAAAGTCACCTTTTCGCCCAAAAAACAGCAAAAATATAAAAATGTTTGAACTTTTAAATTGAAAATCGTTTATTTTCGGATCCGTAATAGATATTGTTCTGAAATTTTTTGCATATTATTAATAATTTAGTTATCTAACTAATGAAAGAAATTCGAGTCCATTTCGTTTAAAAGTACGCCCTATATTTTTAAAAAAGCGTACCAAGGTATGGCAAAATTTGAAAATGTAAATTTTTAAATGCTTATAACTCGGAAATTATAAGAGATAAATAGCACGCAAGCATGTTTTTGCAAGACATAGCCGAACGCTTCCCAAAAATTTAAAAATCTTTGAAATCGGATGAGAAACAAAAAATGGCACGTGTTAAAATTCGAAGGTACCCTACTTTGAGCCCCATAGCGCCGCGCCTAGAGTATTTGTAGGGTCCATTTTAATAACTTAAACTTGAATACTCCTTGGCTAAGCCCATGTCATGTAACCCGAAGCGTAAGAGATCTTATGTTAAGCCCGACTTACCAGCTTAATCGACACCAAAGCCAAGTTTCCATGGCACTAAGGTAATTCTCTGTATTTTGTGAGAGCAAAATGGTCCCACAGGCCGATAAAATATAGTTGTGCATGTTTACTGTAACCATTTCAGCATTTTTAACAATATTATAGTCACAGTAACTATATATATGATTAATTTACGATTCACATGGTTGTATCAACCATATATATATTGTTACAGTAAACAAGTATATGTTTATGACAACCATTTTTATGATGAATAATTTTATCATAATATGTTGTTCTCAGATTATGATATCCATAAGCCGAGAGCAACATAATATTGTAAGTCATTCATCATATAAATGGTTGTCACAAACATATACTTGCTTACTGTAACAAAATATCGCTCATTTGCTGCAACAACGTCATAATTCAAAAAAAGTCGTTTCGAGAAAAACGGATTTGAATGTTTTATGCCATTTTATTGTTTATTAAATAAATTTTCAACAAGTCATGAGATTTCAGAAATAAAACCTGATTTAAATAGTAGACATTAATATCATTCTAATCTGTATTTAACACAAATTTTTTCTTGTCAAATATACGAGAAAACATGAATTTTGATTTTGATGTTTACAACAAAAAAAAAAAATACTCTCACGCCAAAAATAATTGACTTTTTTAAAAACTGATAAAATTATATGAAATTCAGCAGCTCATAATGTATTCACGCAAAAAAAAAATATAGTTGTGCGTCTTTACTGTAACCATTTCAACATTTTTATAAATTTCTTAACAATATTATAATCACAGTAACTATTTATATGATAGTGGTAACAAAAATATGGTAAACTTACGATTCACATGATTGTATCAACCATATATCGCTCATTTGCTGCAACAGCGTCATAACTCAAAATCCGTGTTCCTTGAACCCGGTAATACAAAATATGCGCCGTTCATATTTTATTGAGCTGCTGAAATGTGACCTTCACAAAAAATCTGCACCGAATGCAACTGATTCGTTTGAAGTCAGCATTGGCCGAAAATCACCCAGAATATGAGGCCAGACATGAAACCGTAATATTCCATCATGAAAATGCTCGACCACAAGTTGCAATATCTGTTAAAAACTATTTAAAAAGAAGTGGTTGAGAAGTTTTGCCTTACCCGGCTTATGATCCAGACCTTGACCTGTCCGATGCAGAACGCTATCGCTGGGATACGCTGATTGATGCAGAATGCTATCATTGGGATACGCTGCTCTTCAAAACAGAGTAGCCGAAATAGGCTTGATTCGTTGTTGGTCTCAAAAGATGAGCAGTTCTTTTGGCTCGGTATCCATATGTTGCTAGAAATATGGAAAAAGTCGTAGCTAACTTTTAAAAATAAAAGCTAAAAACTTGGAAAAATTTCGCATTTTTAAGTCATTAACCCAAGACAAAAGGTATTTATAATTGGAGTTATTCAACATTTATTAATTTTTTTTATTTTGACCACAGATTATGAAACAAATGACAGATATCAATATGTGAAATATTTTTGAACGAAGGAGTTTTAGAGTGAAATATTTTTGAATCAGATTGAGATATTGACTTGAAATTTTTTTTGCAAGACCAAAAATTAACTTGTCTAAACAAAAAAAATTAGTTTGGAATAAATGTGGATCAAATTGTTCCTAATATCTGCAATCCTATTAAAATTTTGATACAATTTTTGGTTTTAGAAACTCAGTAAATATGTAATATGCAATAAAATCTTTATTTATTAACAAAACTCCATGAAATTTTTAAAGTTTTTTAAATATTTCATTCTAAATAACAGAATGTAAAAAAACTTGTTAAAAGCTCAAAGGTCATTTCTTAAAATTGGAGCGAAAATTCCAAATTTGGCATTTTTTACAATTTTACACATTTTCTTTGGGGCTAGGAAAATGCTTTGGGGATTAATAGGGAACACATCAAGGTTTTGAAAGCAGCTTTCCGTTTTCTGATCCTAGCCCTAGCATGAGGCCCAAATTTAAAATTTTATTCAAAAATAGATCAAATTCCAAAGAGCGTAGGGGTGACATGTTGAAAAACTAGGGCATGGTCCTATATGCAGAAAAGAAATATAGTTGTGCATGTTTACTGTAACCATTTCAACATTTTTAACAATATTATAGTCACAGTAACTAATTATATGATTGTGGTAACAATAATATGGTTAATTTACGATTCACATGATTGTATCAACCATATATATATTGTTACAGTAAACAAGTATATGTTTATGACAACCATTTTTATGATGAATAATTTTATCATAATATGTTGTTCTCAGATTATGATATCCATAAGCCGAGAGCAACATAATATTGTAAGTCTTTCATCATATAAATGGTTGTCACAAACATATACTTGCTTACTGTAACAAAATATCGCTCATTTGCTGCAACAACGTCATAATTCAAAAAAAGTTGTTTCGAGAAAAACGGATTTGAATGTTTTATGCCATTTTATTGTTTATTAAATAAATTTTCAACAAGTCATGAGATTTCAGAAATAAAACCTGATTTAAATAGTAGACATTAATATCGTTCTAATCTGTATTTAACACAAATTTTTTCTTGTCAAATATACGAGAAAACATGAATTTTGATTTTGATTTTTACTACAAAAAAAAAAAAAAAATACTCTCACGCCAAAAATAATTGACTTTTTTAAAAACTGATAAAATTATATGAAATTCAGCAGCTCATAATGTATTCACGCAAAAAAAAAAAAATATAGTTGTGCGTCTTTACTGTAACCATTTCAACATTTTTATAAATTTCTTAACAATATTATAATCACAGTAACTATTTATATGATAGTGGTAACAAAAATATGGTAAACTTACGATTCACATGATTGTATCAACCATATATCGCTCATTTGCTGCAACAACGTCATAACTCAAAATCCGTGTTCCTTGAACCCGGTAATACAAAATATGCGCCGTTCATATTTTATTGAGCTGCTGAAATGTGACCTTCACAAAAAATCTGCACCGAATTTTACACATTTTCTTTGGGGCTAGGAAAATGCTTTGGGGATTAATAGGGAACACATCAAGGTTTTGAAAGCAGCTTTCCGTTTTCTGATCCTAGCCCTAGCATGAGGCCCAAATTTAAAATTTTATTCAAAAATAGATCAAATTCCAAAGAGCGTAGGGGTGACATGTTGAAAAACTAGGGCATGTTTTTTATACCAAAATGTTCTTCGTGAAGATATCTTACAGAAAAACATTAAATTGATATATGTTTTTAATGGAAGTTTTTTTTTTTTAATAAAAAAAGTGTTAAGTCACCTTTTCGTCCAAAAAATTGCAAAAATTAAATATTTTTGGAATTTTTAAATTTAAAATCGTTTATTTTTGGATCCATAATTGATATTGCCCTGAAATCTTTTGTATGTTGTTGGTAGTTTAGTTTTCTAACTAAAAAAGGCAATTCGAGTCCATTAGGTCCAAGAGTAAGACCTATATTTTTAAAAAAGCGGACCAAGGTATGACAAATTTTAAAAGTTTAATTTTGTAATGCCTATAACTCGGAAATTATAAAAGATAATTAGCAAAGGCAAGATTGTTTTTTTAAGACCTAGTCTAGCGCTTTCCAAAAATATACAAATCTTTGAATTCGGATAGTAAACAAAAAAATGGCACGTGTTCAAAATTTTACATGTCGAAGGTACGTTACTTTGAGCCCCCAAAGCGCCGCCCCTGCAGCATTTGTAGGGTCTATTTTAATAACTTGAACTTGAATACTTCATATCAAATTTTATCCCGATCAGATTAGCCGTTTAGAAATGAAAGATTTATTTCAAAAAAATTTTGATTCTGCCCCACTGTGCACAGTAACTTAGAAACATCTTGTTTGTGTAATAATCCGTTAGCTCGTGAACGATTGGAGATATCTTAATGAAATTCTACACAGTTAGTGCCGAAGTATTTCTTAATTGATTTGCATAGAAATGGAGGCTAATGGGCGGCCCCCAAAGTTGCCCACCTATGTCCCACAAAATTAAAAAGAAAATATTTAGAAATTTTATTCTTAGAGAGTACTTACAAATATTTACAAAAAGTACGCTTACTAATAGGGATTTTCTCTTTTATTTCAAGAGATATTTATGTTGATATATTTAAACAAAAAAGAAACCGACTTCTATTTGATTTTTTTAAATGACAGAATTATCAAGGGTCAACAATTTGTTTTGTAAGATATAGGTTATATTTCTGATAAGATTTCTGATTAAAATAGATAAGGTCCATGCGGTTACCTGGGACCTATAAAAAGCTATACGCCTCCAAATTCGAAGCATCTTAATTAAAATACAATATATTTTTTTAATTTTTTTTCCCTAAAGGTTTTCATATTATTTCACTTATAGAAAATCAAACTTATTCAGGTTTGTATGCATATATTTTGTATATATTTCTGAAAGAAAACTTAACTTGAATGCTTGTAAAATAAAAATTGGCTCATTTAATGAAACAGAGCCTTCCTCAGCCCTGTCCAAACTTGGCCAACTTTTAAGAAAATTTTTTGATTTTTCTAAAAATTTCATAAAAATGCAAAACTCAACTTGTAAAAAAAAAATACTATTTTTAAATTATTCTATATGTCATCTTAATTTGTCGAAACCAAATAAGATATCACAGGGTAAGTAACGGCATATCGGTCTCTTTTATGCAAAAAACTAAATTTTTGGAACATATTTTCCCCGTTTTAGGAATTTTGTTATATAAATGCAGATAATGGCAAAAGTTATGAAGCCATTGACTAAAAGACCTTCTAATCTAAACAAGTTATACATTTTATTACGATATCTTAAGTGGTTCAAATCTTACGCTAATGCGTAGAAATGTATATTTGCCTACCAACATTTTGAAATGAAAATAGCAGTGTTAGGTAAATTCTCTGAGAGATGTTAAGTTTTCTCTAATTAATTTGCCACACAAAACACATAAGGTAGACATGTTATACATCAGTGGATAGAAGATTTTATCTACTTTTTAAAAATATATATAACTTTTGCCAATTAAAAAATTCATGGAACACTTTTTTGAAAAACATGAAAAAATAAGATTTTTATTGAGTTTTTGCAAAGACACAAATTTAACAAATTGATATTAAGTTTTTTTTTTAAAGAATATTTTTTAATGAAATTTCTTAGTTATAAAGATTTTTCTATTGAAAATGTAAAACTAAAAACAAATTTTAAAATTTATTATCAGAAATCCCTCAATTCTTAAAAAAATTTTGAAAAATCCAAAAAAATGGGATTTTTTAGTTTTTCAGCTATAATATCCATACCAAAGGCAGAGTTATCGGATGCCCTTACAAAAATAATTAAAAACATATTGGGTCATTTAAACTGGGTTATTGCATTTTGATATCGATTATGAGATTTGAGAATCTTTGCCCTAAATTTGAATTTTACATAAAAAATAAGCGTTTTTTGGATGGACCTGGTCCCCTCGCTATTAAAAATTTATAATTTTCTTTTCATTTAAAATATTTTATATAAAGTTGGCTTTTTAAAAAGTATAAATTCTTTATACAGCTTCTAAGAAAGTTTTTAGATAACTTAAAAATCGCCTGTTTGAAATTTGTTTAATTTCAAATGCTTATAACTTTGAATTCAGTTAATATTTTTAAACAAATTTTTCTTTATTTCTTACATACATTTATTGTTAGTTTAATAAGGGAAAAGCAGGGAAAATCGGTAAATATTTTGACCCGATGTTATCAAAGAACTGCAGTATGGTGGGTAAAATGTTTGAAAATTTAATTTTCAAATGCGAATACCTCCTAAGCTATAAGAGATAACTGATAGTTTTTTGTAGTCCTCGACGAGGAGATTGTCTATGTATAATTTATTTTAAATCGGAACACTAATGAAGAAATAGTATCAAAGTAGGACACCCGAGGTGTTCTACTTTGGGCACCCCTGGCTGCGCCCCTGGTAAGTCCATGAGGTTAAAATTAAAAATTTGAACTCCAAAACACTTCCTCTTTGTGCGTGTGAAATTTCATTTAAATCTCACTAACCGTGTAGAAGTTACATATTAAATTCCCTCTTTTTTCTATACCACTGTGCAATCAAATTTTCTTTGAAAATCAGTCAGCGATTCGCGCTATTTATGGACAATTTTTTCTATGCGCAAAATTGTGTTCATCGATGATGCTCATTCTTGGCTTAACGGGTTTGTTTATAAACAAATTTGCCGCGTATGGCGTGAGACCAATCCACAAAAGACTCTACAGACTCCATTACATCTAGAAAAATGTATCGTTTGCTGCGGTTTACACGCTGTTGGCATCATCGGATCTTATTTCTTCAAAAATTAAGCCGAAACTCACGTTACGGTCAATGGTGATCATAACGGCACCAAGATCAATGATATGGATGACATTGCTTCGGGCGAGTGGTTTTCAACAGGATGGCGCTAAGTGCCATACGACGACAGTAACCATCGATATGAATGCAAAAATTGGTGATAACCGGATTTCGAGAAATAGAATTACCAATTGGCCTAAATGGTCATGCGATTTAACACCTCTCGATTATTTCCTGTAGGTCCACATGAATGCACTGGTGCACAAAATCGTTCGTGTTATTCATGATATATGGCCAGCAATACTCAAAAAATTGGATCAAAATTGGCGTTGGCTATATGCCCAAAATCATTCTCTTATGTTAATCTCATGTATTAATCTCTCGAATAGAAACATTTTTTTGGATTTAAATTACTTTTTTGTGTTATTTTATACAATATCAAGTTCTATCAAGCTTAAAAAATACCCTTTAAATACATACCATTCTGGGAACTCATAAACCTTGCTATCTCTTGAGATTTATAATTGAATTTAATAAAATTTTCAGCATTTGGTTGTAAAATGGAGACAAATTTTTAACTTTGGGAGCAACGAAACTCCAAAAAGGAGCAAAATATTTTACATATTTGACCTGCAATTTTCAAAACAATGGATTTGAGGTGGTTTTTTAAAGATCGATTTAATACTAGGTGGCGCAAAAGTAATCCTCCTATCAGAAAATGCTATAAATTTTGCCGATTATTGGTCAAATAAATAGTCAGCAATATTCCGCGTTCTGGAGCAGTGTAGCGTAACATTGTTTATTAACGTATATTTCGCGTGTGTTTACTACACAAATGTCAAAACAGAACTGACATTAGGGGCCAATCGCAAAACTTATAGCATTTTCTGATAGGAGGATTACTTTTGCGCCACCTGTTATTTTAATGATTGTGAGTTTGAAAGTCTCAACAAAAAAGTTTCGAAATTTCGAAGTTTTTATTTTTCTATACAAATTATTAAGGCTTATCTAAGATCTCTGACAAAATATATTAAAATATTGCTTATTAAATCTAAGAAAAAAAACTCCTGCAAAACTTACCAAACTGCCCTCGTAAGCACTCTTAAACAAAATCAAAATCAAGTACTGCAAAAACACTAACGATTTAATATTAATATTTAATAACTATCGCTATAATTAATATGTAAACCATTAAAACGTTTCACATACATAAATGCTGGGCAAACATTTTATTATTTATAAGTTTAATACATATTTCATTTAAGTACTTCAACAAACAAGCATTTAGTGAAAAAAAAATACAAAAATTTATTAAAAATTTCAACATAAATTAATAAACAAATAAATAAGTTTTAAGTTTGTAACATAAACACATAACAAAAAAAAAAAAAAAAATCAAAAGTATTAATAAACAGAGATTAAAAACTATAATAAAAAATCAAATTAAATTAATAGGAAACAATTAATTTCATATTTAAGTATGTATGTATATTTTTTAAAACAACATAAAGTAAACATTATAGTAATAAAGAGCAAAACATTAAGGAAAACTAATAAAAAAAAATATATCAATTAAATTTAAATGAAAGTATATTTATGGTTTAACAACAAATGCTATTGTAATTAATAATAAATCAGAATAAAATCAAATCAAATCGAACACACACACACACAAACAAACACAATTAAAATATATTTAAACATAAAAATTATATTATTAATATAAAAATAAAATTTGTTAAATGATGCCAAAAAAAATAATAATAATAATAATAATAATAATTAAAATAAAAAATCGTATATATAAATATATAGTAATAAAATAAAACCAACAAATTATAAAAAAAAACACATAAAAATAACATGAGGAATTTGAATATTTAATTTAAAATTGTTTATTAAGGTCAAGGGTTAAAATGAATTGAAAAGAAATAAAAAGAAAAAAAGTGAACAAGACAAACAAACGAAATGCTATTTTCAGCCTTAAGATATGTGATAGATTTTTCACGATTTGCTTTACTATCAAAATCACTTCATTGCTGCAACAACAACAAGTGTAGTTACAAGAGAGTGGCAGCCTGTGAACGACTGCTACTAGTGACTGTTAGTAACCGCCGTAAGATTCCTTAATAGCAATTTAGACATGTTAATCACGCGTTCTTTGCATATCTATATTATAACAGTTTTTTTTGCCATGCAATGACACTAGAAATGGGCCTTTTATGGGAACCATGGTCATTTATGGACCGATCTGCAAACAAATTTTAAATGTGATTTTCTTTTATATAAAACGGTGAGGAATTTGTATGCAAATCAGATATTTATGACATTTGCATAAGGGCCAGGTAAAATAATTGACCGATTTCAAACAGTTACAGCTCTGTCCATTGGCCAAAAAAATGAACGTGCCAAATTGTATCGGTTTACATGGACAATCAGCCAGCCAGACCGACGGATGGACATCATTAACCTTAATCAGAAAGTGATTTTCCTAAATCGTATTTTTATTTACGACTTTACATTTGGTGGCAAAAGGTGTACGTAAGGAATTTCATTTCGAAGTTTCTTATTTAGCCTATTTGTTCTAAAATCCCAAAGAAGGGAATACCCCACCGAATACAGTATAGACATTTCTTTGTGATATGCTAAAATAATCATATTATTACCTATAATACATATTTATAGTTTCTCCAAAAAAATAATTATAAGCTAACATTTTGGACCAAATTTTTAGCTATTTTTTTCCAAGCTGTGCCAACGAGTTTTGTCAGGCTTATATGTTTGAAAAATAGTTATTTTCTGCAAAATGTTACATTTACAAAACTTTTTATTATTTAAGGTAATTATTTAATGAAAATTGTAAAATTAAACATAAAATATTCATTTAACGTTTGAACGTCATTGGAGATCGATGATGAGTCATTGAAAGTCGAAACTAAAAAATTATACAATGAAAATGTTTCCGACATTGGAATAGTTTAGAGTTGGGCATAATCGTTCTTTCTAGCGACTGTTCATTTTTGTTCATAACAAATAAATGAATACGTTTGTTCTTTTTGTTCAGTTGTTAATTTTTAGTCTGCGGTGTTTGGCTGAACAAAGTTATTGAATAATTTTTGAGTGAATGTATTTACAGATAGATGACAACTGCTTTTGGAAACAAATTTATTTTAATAATGATGAAAACATTTTTAATAATGCTATACAGAAATGTCAAACGAACAAAAAGAATAAGCGAACAATAAGACTGAACCCCTTCACATTGTTCAATTGACTGAATTGTTTATGAACAACCCAACTCTAGAATAGTTATTTCTCTCAAAAATATTTATTTTACATTTTATTCATTAGCAGCTAAAAATTATTAAGAAGTTGCCAAAGTATTATAAGTTTTAAAAACTACATTTCATTACCTTTCCATTGATATATAAAACATTATATATTATTCTTTATTATACTTCAAAACAATGCATGCAAATCACACACCTTGTAAAAAATTCTCTACTATTTTGTTCAAATCAAAGACTGCTTACTATGCACTTCTCATTTTTTCATGTACCCTTTCTTTCACTTTTGCTTATTGTTGATTGGTCAGTTGCATGTGCGAATTTATTTCGTTTATTTCGTTTATTTATTTAATTTCCAAAAATTCATTTTTTACATATTTTTCTTAAATTACGTGTTCCTATGTTAAAATTCTCCAACATACAATGTACTCTTCAGAGACCCATTTACATTCATGTTCGTTAAATAACAGCTATGCTGTTTACATTAATATAATTTGAACAATTTAAATAATTTCCGTAAAAAAGGATAAAAACAGAAAACATTATTCTATAAACTAAATAACACTTAAAACTAATTAAACAGAGAAAATAATAAGTAAAAAATAAATAAGAAAATAATATCAATAAGGCACAAAAGAAAAGAAAACTAAAAATAATAATAATTCAATACAAAAAATCAAATTTAACCTCATTGTTCGGTGCTGTACACCAAATTTTCAATATCAAGAGTATGGACCCTTCTGTGATAAAATGAGAGATCTGCACCACTATAAAGCAAACCCCCATTATTCAAAGCCAAAATATCAACCGGCGAAAGGTATCGATGATTATGCAAGGTGTCCAGATCATAAGCCCTCTGGAAACATTCCGCGACAATGCCATTATCCAAAGAGGATGCCCGTTCAAGAAACCTAATGGCAGAGCCCATAAGATACGCGTCAATCCTCTCAAAATCTATGGCATCATAGATAGACCTATTCGTAGGTCTACGAAATGTTCCATCAGGACACATTCTAGGGCGAAATCCCAGGCATGCCGACAATATCCTTCTCTCCCAAACCCTAAGCCTCTCCATCTGACACGAGGATATCCCCGACCAGACTGGAAAGGCGTAGGATAAAAGTGGTCGAATGATCTGTCGGTATATGAGGAGTCTGACCCCAGTGCTGAGTCCAGCCCGTCGACGAATTATCCCATTGTACATATAGAATACCCGCTTAAGTCTCTCCAACACAAAGTCAACGTGCCTATAATACTCGAAATTCTCATGGAACACGACACCAAGGTATCTAATCCGATCGGATGTCCTCAAACGTTCACCACCAATCCTCAGGTCAGGAATAAAACCCATAGCATTAGGGTAAAGGCGGCCACGCCTGCCCTTTATCATTACGCCATCCGTCTTGTCCATGTTGACCCTAAGACCCCATTTATCAAAATACCCCCGTAGAACACCCAGGTAAGAATTCATCCTCCGATTGAGAGTCACCGCCCTCGGACCCTTCGAAGCAACCAGCATATCATCAGCATACACAAGCAAGATATCCCCATCAGGGGGCTGTGGTATATCAGAGACAAATATATTGTACAGTACCGGACCCAAAAGAGAGCCCTGTGGTACACCGGCATCCACCGTCCGCACATCAGACAGGTCACTAGCCACCCTTACCCGAAAAGTCCGATCCTTCAAAAAATCGGCCACCGTCCTGCACGTAGTCCTATCAAACCCAAATCTGCCCATCTTGTAGATAATGCCATCCTGCCATACCGTATCAAATGCCTTCGCAAAGTCCAAACTAACAGCAAGGGTCGGACACCTGTCATTCAATCCCCTAGCAACATAATCCGCAAATACCATGAGGGCATGGGAGGTCGAGTGACCGTCCCTAAATCCAAACTGGCAATCCCCCAAAATACCACCATCCAAGATCCTGCCACGTATCCGCGATAGGATGAACCACTCCATCAGTTTCCCAAATGACGACAATAAAGAAATAGGCCTATAGCTACCGGGATCCTTAGGATCCGAACCAGACTTTTGAATAGGGACCACCAATGCCTCCTTCCATCTTACCGGAAAATATCCGATATTCAGACAGTGATTAATCAGGATCGCCAAATATCGCCATGCTGCAATATCCGTCCTCTTGAGGACAAAGTCTGGAACCTTATCCCCACTACTGGACTTCTTATTTGCCCTTCTCTTCAGGGCGTAGCCGACATCACTAGGAGTTACAAAATCACATTCCTCAGAGCGAACACTCACATCAATCATAGTGCCATTTGCCAACATTTCCCGACCGAAAGTCAGAAGTGGCACATGATCCGCCATTGTTGCGACTTCCCGACCCACGACATCCCCAAAAGAAGATGTGCGCATGTCACACCCACTTTTGTGAACATCTGAAAATTGGTCAGCCAACAACTCAGCTTTGTCAGTATCCACCGTCAGAAGTGTTCCATTAGAGCCAATCAACTGCCCAATCGGTGCCCTCCTGCGAATGCCAGCACCCCTTCTCACCTGACTAAAAGTCTTGTGATTCAGACGAATCTTCCGCAAATAATCAGTCCAGTAGCTCTCCTCACATATGGCAATGGCACCCTGAATAATCCTATCTAAATTCCGAATATCCGCCTTCAGAATAGGATATCGTGCCGGATCAGGACTCCTCCACAATATCCTCCTGAGTCTCTTCTTCTCAGCTATAAGGTGCAGTATATTAGGCGGAAGCCTAATCAGCCCTCTATTCCCCAACGGAACCCTTGGAATCGATTCCTCCATCGCATTCACAAATACCTCGCTCATCGACTCAATACTGGCATCAATCTCCCGTGAAGTGACATTACGGTCCAGGGGAAGCTCACTACCCGGCAAATCCCTAGACAAAACCCTATTAAATAGCCTCCTATCCATACGATCAAAATTGAAGCAAGTAGGTCGAGCCGCATGTCGCAGATCCCGACTCGCAATAATAATCTCCACCGCGCGATGGTCCGATTCATAGGACAATGTCCGGAGTCCGCCGACGGACGATGTTGCCAGAGAAATATCAGATGATGACATAAATATATCCAAATAGGAGGACGACATCCCAAAAACACGGGTGGGGCCCTCAGTACGGTGTATGTCCAAATCAGGGCATGATAGCAGAAATTCACGGAGATTGTGGCCACTGCGATTGCAAAAATCACCTCCCCAATAGGAATGCCTAGCATTCAAATCCCCCCCAATAAGAAGACTCCCCCTCGCAGATAAATCCAAAATAGGATCAAGATGGGTTACAGACAGCGTTTCCTGCGGCCGAAGATACATGGAAATCACCGTAATAACACTGCCGTCAGCCCTAGTAATCCTCACTGCCGTGTTCTCAATACTACCGAGATCAATCATAACCCTATTGGAGCATAAATTATCCCTCACAAGTACAGCAGTACCTCCCCCACGTCCGCCCAGTCTGTCCTGCCTGAACGTCCTGTAGCCCACCAGGTCCAGTGTATGTCTGGGGGATAATTTATGCTCCGCCAAAAGAAGCACATCCGGTGAATGTTCCCTCAAAAATAAATCCAAATAATGACGCTTGTGCCTTGACACAATCGAATTGACATTAATAAATATAAACTTAACCTGACTATCCATCATGATGCAACGACATTAACATTCCGAGCAAAGCCCGAGATCTCTCCTCATCATTGCCCAGCGACCTATATTCACGAGCAAAGCCTCTCATCCTTCCCAAACACTCCATCAAACCACCACCCAGCAGTCTCCTACAGTCAACATCCATGGCATCGTATCCAGCCCCTGCCGAGGCCAGAGTCACATGACCACCCAAAGAAGATGAACCCTGAGAAAACCCAGTCACCCTACGATCAGTCGGGGAAGTCCCATTAGTTGCCGTCCTAACTGCAGCGGCATAGGAAAAGCCATTGACCGTTGCGGACATTCCCATAGACGCACGATCCGCCCTCGCCCGATTAGCATCTCTCTTCGCAGCCAACTTACCCAGAAGCTGCACGCGCTTAGGACACTCCCTGGAGCTAGCAGCGTGGCCCTCATTTCCGCAGTTAACACATTTGACCGGAAGACCAACCTTCCTAACCGCCTGTCCCGTGACAGGATCCGTCGACAATATCTCAACAATGTTCTCACCCTTCGGAGGAACCTGACAATTGCCGGGTCCATGAGAATCACCGCATTTCACACACCTATAAGGCATACCACAATTTATGGCTAGTCTATCCCCGCCTAGTTTGTGCAATCCCACAATCCTAATATCGATCTGGAGACCCTGCATATATCCCCGCACCTCATCCACATCAAAGGACCCCGAAAGTCCCTTAACAATAGTCGAAAAAGGCCTCTGGGCCTTCGGAGTGTGTGTATAGTAACTCACACCCAGTTCCCTAAGTAAAACCTTCAATTTCGAAAAATCCTCAAGGGTGCAGACCCCTAAATTAGTCACATTCCTACCTAAAATCTTAACGTTATAGTC
Source organism: Calliphora vomitoria (assembly GCA_942486065.2). Lineage (NCBI taxonomy): Eukaryota > Metazoa > Arthropoda > Insecta > Diptera > Calliphoridae > Calliphora > Calliphora vomitoria. The sequence continues at coordinate 17,701,936 of OW818030.2, read as the reverse complement.
CGTGTGGCCCAAAATGGCCTCTAATTTCGTACAAACATCTTTTACATTTATATTATAAGTAGTTATAATTGGTACAGACTTACTATTTTTGTTACCATTTTTACCATCATTAGTTTTTGTCCCTTGGCTGGTACTGGGAACTTCCTTCATTACATTCGATTTCTTAGGCGCCTCCTTCGTGGTCTTCACTGCAGCTGATGAGCCAGCTTTGGCATTAGCCTGGCGTTGTTGATCATTATTTGCTGAGCCAGCTATGGCATTAGCCTGACTTTGTCGTTCATTAAATGTTGAGCCAGCTTTGGCATTAGCCTGGCTTTGTTGATTCATATTTGCTGAGCCAGCTATGGCATTAGCCTGGCTTTGTTGGTTGGTATTTGCCGAGCCAGCTATGGCATTAGCTTGGCTTATTTCCATTGTACTTGTTGAACCAGCTGTAAGATTAGCATGGTGCTTCACGGATTTATCTTCAGTTGAAGTTTCAGTGGAAAATATTTCCTCTACAGTGTCCATTTCGTCGCCACTAGTAGAGCAGTATTCACTACATTGGTTTTGCTTAGCCAATATCAATAATTCATCGACATGTCTCTTTAACTTTTCATTCTCCTCAACTACATAATCGAATTTTCTATTAATGATATCCAATTCATATTCGTTGTCTTCAATAATTTTTTGGAGTTCCTCGACAGTAACTCCAACTCTAAGCCTCTTTTTTGGCTTCCGGCTTTCGCCGTCCTCCATTTTAAAGTTTATTCTTCTTCCTTAAGGGGTAATATCTATCCGCATTTGGGTCGGAATAATTGATATTTACCCATAAGGTTCCAAAACACACAGTTCAATTCGTTTATTACCACTTTATTGCTTTTCAAAAGTCAATAGGCTACTTATATATTCTTCACCAATTTGTTGCCTCCAATGGGCTTCTCATAAAAGCATATAATGCAATTTCAAAAACACTAAGTTCGCTGCCTACTATCGATTCTCAAAAAATCAATAGACACTTAGCTATTTTTTACTTTAACACTTTAAGCTCACTGCCTACTATCGCTTCTCAAAAAGTCAATAGACACTTCAAAAACTATATTGCCTACTATGGCTTCTCATAAATACGTATTAACTTGTCCCTTTTCAAGTATTTATTTGAGATTTTATCTTCAAAAATTTTTTTTCAACTTTTACACTGTTCACTTTTTAAAACAACTTCACACTCTGACTGTTGCACAAGGAATATTGCATGTGCGAATATTTAAAGTGAGCTTAAGTAAACTTGTATTAACCTAACATTCAACAAATTAGTGACCTTATGCGCGTTCATAAATTTGCAATTGTTAGGTTCATAGACTCCATGGCAGAGAATTTTCATATAAAAAATAAAAAATTTTTCACAAACATTTTTTTTTAACAAAAATTTATTTTTTTACTAAAAAAAAATTTTTTTTACTAAAAAAGTAAATTTTTACTAAAAAAATAATTTTTTACTAAAAAAGTATTTTTTTACTAAAAAAGTAATTTTTTACTAAAAAGTAAATTTTTACCAAAAAAGTAAATTTTTACCAAAAACGTAAATTTTTACCAAAAAAGTAAATTTTTACCAAAAAAGTAAATTTTTACCAAAAAAGTAAATTTTTACTAAAAAAGTAAATTTTTACTAAAAGTAAATTTTTACTAAAAAAGTAATTTTTTACTAAAAAAGTAATTTTTTACTAAAAAAGTAATTTTTTACTAAAAAAGTAATTTTTTACTAAAAAAGTAATTTTTTACTAAAAAAGTTAATTTTTACTAAAAAAGTTATTTTTAACTTTTTTATTAAAAAATAACTTTTTTAGTAAAAATTAACTTTTTTAGTAAAAAATAACTTTATTTTAGTAAAAAATTACTTTTTTAGTAAAAAATTACTTTTTTAGTAAAAAATTACTTTTTTAGTAAAAAATTACTTTTTTAGTAAAAATTAACTTTTTTATTAAAAAATAACTTTTTTAGTAAAAAATTACTTTTTTAGAAAAAATTACTTTTTTAGTAAAAAATTACTTTTTTAGTAAAAAATTACTTTTTTAGTAAAAATTTACTTTTTAGTAAAAATTTACTTTTTTAGTAAAAATTTACTTTTTTGGTAAAAATTACTTTTTTGGTAAAAATTTACTTTTTTGGTAAAAATTTACTTTTTTGGTAAAAAATTACTTTTTTAGTAAAAAAATACTTTTTTAGTAAAAAATTATTTTTTTAGTAAAAATTTACTTTTTTAGTAAAAAAAATTTTTTTTTAGTAAATAAATAAATTTTTGTTAAAAAAAAATTTTTGTGAAAAATTTTTTATTTTTTATATGAAAATTCTCTGCCATGGAGTCTATGAACCTAACAATTGCAAATTTATGAACGCGCATAAGGTCACTAATTTGTTGAATGTTAGGTTAATACAAGTTTACTTAAGCTCACTTTAAATATTCGCACATGCAACTGACCAATCAACAATAAGCAAAAGTGAAAGAAAGGGTACATGAAAAAATGAGAAGTGCATAGTAAGCAGTCTTTGATTTGAACAAAATAGTAGAGAATTTTTTACAAGGTGTGTGAATTGCATGCATTATTTTAAAGTATAATAAAGAATTATATATAATGTTTTATATATCAATGGAAAGGTAATGAAATGTAGTTTTTAAAACTTGTAATATTTTGGCAACTTCTTAATAATTTTTAGATGCTAATGAATAAAATGTAAAATAAATATTTTTGAGAGAAATAACTATTCTAGAGTTGGGTTGTTCATGAACGAACAATAAGACTGAACCCCTTCACATTGTTCAATTATGTGAAGGGGTTCAGTCTTATTGTTCTTTTATTCTTTTTGATCGTTTGACATTAAACATGTTTTCATCATTATTAAAAGAAATTTGTTTCCAAAAGCAGTTGTCATCTATCTGTAAATACATTCACTGAGAAATTATTCAATAACTTAGTTCAGCCAAACACCGCAGACTAAAAATTAACAACAGAACAAAAAGAACATTGGTTTTCATTTATTTGTTATGAACAAAATTGAACAATCCGTAAAAAGAACGACTATGCCCAACTATAAACTATTCCAATGTCGGAAAAATTTTCATTTTATAATTTTTTAGTTTCGACTTTCAATGACTCATCATCGATCTGCAATGACGTTCAAACTTGAAATGAATATTTTATGTTTAATTTAACAATTTTCATTAAAGAATTACCTTAAATAATAAAAATTTTTGTAAATGTAACATTTTGCAGAAAATAACTATTTTTCAAACATATAAGCCTGACAAAACTCGTTGGCACAGCTTGGAAAGAAATAGCTAAAAAGTTGGTCCAAATTTTGGAGAAACTATAAATATGTATTATAGGTAGTAAGATGATTGCTTTAGCATATCGCAATGAAATGTCTATACTGTATTCGGTGGGATATTCTTTTCTTTGGTATTTTAGAACAAATAGGCTTAATAACAAATTTCGACACAAATGTCGTATCGCAATGAAATTTCTTACGTACACCTTTTGGTACCAACTGTAAAGTCGTAAATAAAAATACGATTTAGGAAAAGCAAATCCTAAAATTCCCAAAAAGTAAAAAAAAAATTCCAATGCAGTTTTTCGAACAAAAATTTTCGAAAATCCTACATATTCTCAATTTTAAAATTGATTAATTTTGTACTAGTAAAATAATGCTTTGATATTTTTTATTGGTTAACTAGCAGAAATAATTCAAATTAGCACGCCCTGGCATGCTTTTTATAGATCTATTAGAGAAATGTAATAAAATCAGAGCTAAAAATGAATCATTCTTTTTTAATTTTAATTCATTATGAATTAGCTAAATTTTGAATTAATTCATTTTACAACAAAAATGAATTGAATGAAATTTGAATCGATTCAAACGATTTTCAATAAATGATTTCAATTCATTTCCAATTCAAATAAATTTGGTAAAAATTAATTGAAATTCATTTACAATTCATTTGAATTGAATTGATCTTGAATTAATTCAAATGAATTAGAAAAAAGAATTAGCAATTCAAATGAATGAAATCAAAACTGAGTTGCAATCAATCAAATTCAAGAGCAGATCTCTAGGGGCAATGCAAAATTTCTCCTACCAAAATTAAAATATTCAGTACAAATATTGAAAAGCCTGATCAAAGAAACATGATGTTTGGAGATTGTTTCTTCAAGAAGAGCTGATTTTTATATTGAAATACGCTGAATGATAAAAAAATATTGTTTTTTTGAGCAATCACAAGAAACTTTAAACAAAATATTGACTCTCAATCACAAACAATAAACTTTAAAAAAAGCCATCTTTGACGACTCAAAGACATTAGAATCTTTAAAATTCAATTGAAAATTTTTCAAAAAAGAAATTTTCCACAATATACAAATATGATATTATTTAAACAAAAAAAAAAAAAAAATGATTGCTAAAGTTTAAATCTAAGACTATATTAGGTGATATACAAAACGAAAGTAATGCTTGCTGTTTTTTACATAAAAAATTAGTTGAATAACAAAACAACAGTGATGCTTACTGAAGATTTACTTACAAAATTAATTCAAAATCAATTCAAATCAAATGAATTGCAGTTAATTTTTACCAAATTCATTTGAATTAATTCAAAATCAATTAAATTCAAATGAATTGCAATTCATTTGAATTGAATTCATTTGAATTGACTCAAATTTCATTCAATTCATTTTGTTGTGTGAATGATTCGCGAATTACTTCAAAACTGAATGATACATTTACAGCTCTGATGTATGTAAGTATAGTATATTATGAATTTGAAGCACTTGCTTTAAATACATACATTCCAAATAATCCATGTCACCAGGTTAAATGTAAATTCTTAATACCACTTTCCCAGCATCAAAAATCCCCAAAAGCCAAACAGTTTTATGCCGTGTCAGTGAAATCCTCACTTAAATGCATATAAATATATATTATATGTATGTATGTTAAGATATGTAACAATATCTGTAATAATCTTATAAGAATTTTATATTTATTCACTTCACTTTTTCCATTCGTACGTTATCATTTAAACATTCATATGCTCTCATCTTTTACCTTTTTGCAAAGCGATGTGATGTGTGCGCTGAAGAACGTATCATGCATCTGCATGCAACATATGTCAATATGCCAAAAATGTGTTTGCCCATTTTATGCAGAAATAACAAACATGTAAAATACTTAAAACCTAGACGAAGGCACGTAATGATACGTTTACAGTTGTATAAATAGCTGTAGTAGAGGAGAGTGTAGTGAACTTTGGTGTATGTATGCGAAATTATGTGGGGAAAAATTTAAGCACAAAAAGGGAAATTGTGACATAAATGAAAAGTTTGAAAGAAGTTTAAAAAATCAGTGTTTTTTTTTGCTTAATTTAATAATAAAAAGTAAATTATGAATTTGACCAGAAAATTTCAAGTGGAAATACTTTTGTTACTAACTGTACTTCAACTTCAAACACTAGATCAATTTCAGTGACTAAATTTTGCGTAAAACTAATTTTCTAAACTCAATGTTCTATTACAATTCCTATATTACCCTCAATATTTCTAACACTCACAATTGTAACTGGCATTGCAAAACAATTTCACAACCTCCTCGGGGAGCGAACAGCAAAAAGCTAAAAGAGAAATTTTATATTAAATATAATTTCTTTCTTTGCACATGCTTTTTTAATGAAACATTATTCTTTTTTTTTTTGTCGTTGTTAAAAGTTGCGAGAAGCTGAAGAAAAAAACTTCCTCCCATGATGTTGTTGTTGTATTCGTTATAACTATTACGTGATGTGTAAAATGCATCTGATGTTGTCAATGCACATGATGTTGATTTTGATGGATATGCAGATAATATGGATACAAAAAAACACACATACAAATATACATATAGACATTAGGGTGGCTCTTATTTATCAAGTTTCTCACAAGGTCTAAAATCAATTACTGCCATCTAAAAGTCAAATACAAAGAAATCTTTTCAACATCGTATAACGTTTATAGCAGAGTATCCAAAACATCTATGCAAATTCTTGAAATACCAAATTTGAAAGGATTTAGTACATAATTCTTAACATATATTTTATTAGTGTCTACAAAACTGAAATAGGATGGCAAAACAATAACGTTTACATTTTTATATTACTATTTAATGGTAAATGTAAACACATTATGTATATTACAGACTAATTAAAAACCAGACCTGTCGCGAAAACAGAATCCAAAATTGTATTAAAGAAATTTATGTAGTTTTTAAAATTACTCTACAAAAATAATCTACTCAACATGCCCTTTCAGTTATGTTCCAAACAAAAAGTCTCAATCTGTTGATGAAATTGGAAATAAACAAGTTTTATATGTACCTAAATCTCTCTACCAACTATATGAGGATCGGTCCATTATTGACCCTACCCCTATATCAAAAAAATATGTTGTTGTCCATAAATAATTAACATGTAATGATATTAACATAAATTTCGACATAAGTCATTTAAAGTTTTAATAAATTAGTCAATCTATCAAATTCTGTACTGTTCGATCCAAAGTTAATTCAAGTCCTTATAGAAGGCCAAAACTAGACAGAAACCCGAGTAATTGAATACTCGGGTTTCTGTCTTAATAGGTTAATCGAGCATATAATTAATCGGGGTTTATGTTTGATCAGTTAATAATCGGATAATTTTAAATTATTTGATTAAACGAATAATTTCTATTTTAAATTTAAATTGTAAATAAAACCATGAATTTTGTTTACTCATTTAAGCATTTAAAAAAAAAAAAAATAAACAATAGGAAAAAGATATGGTATTTGAGACCCTTCTTATACCCTTCACCTTCGTGAGAAGGGTATATATAAGTTTGTCATTCCGTTTGTAATTTCCATAACATAATTTTCCGACCCGTCTGTCTGTCTGTCTGTCTGTCTGTCTGTCTGTCTGTCTGTCTGTCTGTCTGTCTGTCTGTCTGTCTGTCTGTCTGTCTGTCTGTCTGTCTGTCTGTCTGTCTGTCTGTCTGTCTGTCTGTCTGTCTGTCTGTCTGTCTGTCTGTCTGTCTGTCTGTCTGTCTGTCTGTCTGTCTGTCTGTCTGTCTGTCTGTCTGTCTGTCTGTCTGTCTGTCTGTCTGTCTGTCTGTCTGTCTGTCTGTCTGTCTGTCTGTCTGTCTGTCTGTCTGTCTGTCTGTCTGTCTGTCTGTCTGTCTGTCTGTCTGTCTGTCTGTCTGTCTGTCTGTCTGTCTGTCTGTCTGTCTGTCTGTCTGTCTGTCTGTCTGTCTGTCTGTCTGTCTGTCTGTCTGTCTGTCTGTCTGTCTGTCTGTCTGTCTGTCTGTCTGTCTGTCTGTCTGTCTGTCTGTCTGTCTGTCTGTCTGTCTGTCTGTCTGTCTGTCTGTCTGTCTGTCTGTCTGTCTGTCTGTCTGTCTGTCTGTCTGTCTGTCTGTCTGTCTGTCTGTCTGTCTGTCTGTCTGTCTGTCTGTCTGTCTGTCTGTCTGTCTGTCTGTCTGTCTGTCTGTCTGTCTGTCTGTCTGTCTGTCTGTCTGTCTGTCTGTCTGTCTGTCTGTCTGTCTGTCTGTCTGTCTGTCTGTCTGTCTGTCTGTCTGTCTGTCTGTCTGTCTGTCTGTCTGTCTGTCTGTCTGTCTGTCTGTCTGTCTGTCTGTCTGTCTGTCTGTCTGTCTGTCTGTCTGTCTGTCTGTCTGTCTGTCTGTCTGTCTGTCTGTCTGTCTGTCTGTCTGTCTGTCTGTCTGTCTGTCTGTCTGTCTGTCTGTCTGTCTGTCTGTCTGTCTGTCTGTCTGTCTGTCTGTCTGTCTGTCTGTCTGTCTGTCTGTCTGTCTGTCTGTCTGTCTGTCTGTCTGTCTGTCTGTCTGTCTGTCTGTCTGTCTGTCTGTCTGTCTGTCTGTCTGTCTGTCTGTCTGTCTGTCTGTCTGTCTGTCTGTCTGTCTGTCTGTCTGTCTGTCTGTCTGTCTGTCTGTCTGTCTGTCTGTCTGTCTGTCTGTCTGTCTGTCTGTCTGTCTGTCTGTCTGTCTGTCTGTCTGTCTGTCTGTCTGTCTGTCTGTCTGTCTGTCTGTCTGTCTGTCTGTCTGTCTGTCTGTCTGTCTGTCTGTCTGTCTGTCTGTCTGTCTGTCTGTCTGTCTGTCTGTCTGTCTGTCTGTCTGTCTGTCTGTCTGTCTGTCTGTCTGTCTGTCTGTCTGACTGTCTGTCTGTCTGTCTGTCTGTCTGTCCGTTTGTCAGTCTGTTGAAATCAGACCCCAGTTATCTTCGGGATCCAAACACATACATACAAAAGGAGAAAGAAATATGCAAGAAACTCATTTCTTAAACTTTAATATTTAGTTTTTTTTTATAAAATTTTAGTTTACAAATCACGAAACAAAAATCAGAAACACCAATACTGCAATGTACAGTATTGTTTTAATAATCCGGGTTGTTATATTTATTTTTTTGATAACCTTGTTTTTATTGTTTAACGTAGCGTTGCCGCTCTTAATTAGGTATGACATTTCAGCATTAAAGCTAAGCGGAAAAAAACGTTCCTCCTTACGCCTTTATTTAGGTAGGCCTGTAAGAATTATAAATCAAACACACGCATGCATAATTTGTATGTATTTGAGTGCGTTTCGTTTCGTTTATTTTAATTTTGGTGTTGTTTGTTGCATACAATTGTGCAAAATAATTGTTGTGTTTATTTGTTTAGTTATCAGTGAGCACTCAACGTGTGAATATGATTATCGGATGTTTTGAAATTGCATCTGATATAATATTATGATTTTTTCTTGTTGTTGTTGCTATATGAAGAGTTTTGCATGGGTAAAGTGAATGTACGTAAATATGTATACTTAAGTGAAGGGTATATAAGATTCGGCTCAGCCGAATTTAGCTCTGTTACTTGTTTTGTTTTTGTTTTTTATAGATGGCGTATTCGATAAAGATACAAATGTATGTATTTTTAAATTATCTTTCGAAAAACATTAAATAAGTAATAATAATAATGCGGAGATATAAGCAAAAAAATGTATAATTTTTTAATTCCCGACTAAAAATCCCTTGAATAGCGTAGTGAAAAATTGGCAAAATTCCCGGGAAATATGTCCCGGAGGCCACCCTAATGTACATACATCCATTGATGTTGCTGTTATTTTTTTTTTTTTTGGTTTTGCTGTATGTTGCTGCATCCACATGTAAGCAAGCAACGGTCGTTATGAATGTGGGGAAATTTATGTATCAAATGCACGACCAAAAGAAATAAAATAAAAATAATACAGAAAACAAAATTACAAGTGAGTATGAAATTGAGAAAATATAACAAATGTTGTACATGGTCTCTTATGAGTAAACATGTATGTGTGTTTGTATCTAGGAATGCATGATTATCATATATACAAATACACTTGCATATATGCAGTATATATTTTTTTTATATATATTTAAATAGTATATAAAAAATATGTATGTATATTTAACAAATGCATAAAAAATAAGATAGACGTGCTTTTTAAATAAGGTCCACACTACAGACGTGTATTGAGTGGGGGCAAGATAATTTTCTTTATTGCCAAAATCAAATGCTTCAGGATAAATTTCTACAAGAAGTTGAGAACGCAACAGATTTCTATTGCTCTTTGAGATGTATACAAGACTGGCTTTTACTTTATCCGTAACTCATTTTAAACCAACTTCAGTTGAGTTCTTCTCAAAGTTGGACATGTCTATGAAGACAATGTTGGTGGATGACTTAAATCGTCTGGCTATATTTATAGTTTCTTTGTGTGAGTTCGTGAGTTATTGTGAAAAAATCAAATGCTTAGCTGTTGTATTTCTACAAGGCTGTAGTAATAGGTATAGGGGCATACATCTTATTGTGAAATATACCTTTATACTTAGATTTCTATTGTAATAAATTTTTGCTCTATGCCCAATAAAAGTAAATATTAAAGTTAAAATCTTACTACGTTTGCAGTACTGCAGTACAACAATATATCTATAATAAGTAATATATTTACATATATGGGGGATTTCATGTGAAGTGAACCAACTTTTGAAATCAAAGTTTTCCGATCGAGATTTGATAGTAATTAAGACACAATTTTATAACAGGATCAGTCAAAAACTCTCTGAGTGGAGGTGGGTCAGAATTTTACATTTTTGCCAAACCGGTGATTTTTCTCATCCATGTAGCTTACTACCAATTATTCTTAGCAAAATATGTCCCAAAATGGTTAAGATAGTTATTTTTACAATCGTTCAAAAAAAAAAAAAAATTAAAAAAATAAATTTTTTTTTTTTCAAAATCAAAAACTTTTTTGACTTTTTTTTCAAAATGGGCCCTTTTTTCTCAAAAGAAAGCTTAAATCTTTTCTTTTGTAATGCAGCTGAAATTTCCAGCTGAGGTATGACTCAGTCTATCCAGGTTCGATTCAGAGGTCTGTGATGAAACGGTCGATGATGAAACGGCGGAGCCGGTACACAAGGTGAGTGGTGAAGCGATGATGGAGAACGGTTGATCCTCGGCTTAGAGAAAAGAGCTAACAAACGGGAGTTTGGTGTGAATATAACAAATAGTTCGGGTTGTTATGCAGTCTAGTATCTACAGTCCGTTAAACTACACCGAAGTCAATGTAGTTCTTGAGTTCGGCTACAGATCCAAAAATACGATTGTAAGTAGAATTCGCGTGTGCTTACAATCGGCTTAAACTACAACTAATTCAAGGAGAATTCGGAGGTTCTTGAATTCGGTTACGGATGCAAAAGTACGATTGTAAGAAGAATAATAAATATTTCAAAGACCTTTGGAACGGCGTATATGAGGCTAAAGTAAGGCGGAATTACAACTGGTCAAAATCGGAAAAAAAAATTTTAATCAGATTTTTTTTTAACAGAAAAAATTTTTGTTGTAAAATTTTTTTCACAAGTAAATTAAAAAAAAAAAATGTTTAATTAAAAAAGAAACAAAAATAAATGAAAAAAATTTTGAAAAATTTTATTTTTTTAAATTTTGTTGGTTCACTTGGCATGAAATCGCCCATATAACAGTACATGTATGTATGTGTGTTTGTATTCTCACACACACACACACATAAATACATACATGTGTGAAGTTATTTATAATGTCCATACATATGCATTGATATTTTTCTTTCTACATTTAATACATACAGACAATTTACAAATACTCACACAGAAATTGAAAGCAACCACTTTCATCATGTGCATTGTAATGTAAGTGAAAATATATCATACCATCATAAAATACAAGCATACCCAGTGGTTCTAGAAGATGGTAACGAACTTCTGATTTTACTTATCATTTAAACTGACAACTCGTTACATAACTAGCTACGTAACTAGTTATTTTAAAACGTGCATGTCCTAATCAGGGGTTCATTTGACCATTTAGAATTAAACTTTCTGATAGCTGGTTCAAAGTAGTCTGATAGCCGGTTACATAAAGTTAGTTACCTTACTAGCTACCTCATTGGTTAGTTAATAAGTTACATTACTACTCGTTTTATTACATTACTACTCGTTTTAGCACGTACCGGAGCTAATTGACCTCAAATAGTCAAAAAACATCTCATAGGCAGTCAAATAACCAATTGCTTGTAAACAACCCTTCCTCCGACAACTCTCTAATAGATTACTTGTTTTGGGTAAAATTCGTAATTTCTAAAGTTCAATGCAAAACAAACGTTTAAAGTGACTACACTCTAGGTTACTTAGATACACTAAAGTGACAGTTGATTCACGCTAGGTTACATAGGATGTATAAATAACAAATTGACTTATCTCTACACTACAAAGAATGCGTGTCAAGTGATCCCAAATATATCAATTGTGGTCAGCCAAGTAATCAGTCATTAGTGACAATAACTGTCTCTACGAGCTACATTGACTACTGCTTGCTTAACTACTGGGTAGATACATACATACATACTCGTACTATGTATCTTTGTGAATGTAAGTCTTTATTTGTATAATTTCTGATCATCATCATTGCCATCATTGCTGATGAAGTGATTGTGATGTCCATGATTCCGATGATGATGTTGTCGATGTTGATGTTGATGGTAACAAAAACATAAAAGCAAATCAAATACGAAAGTGATAGAGTGATAAAGAGACATGAAGAGAGAGAGAGTCCTGTTATTCTTACTGTTATGTTGACCAATATAAATATTGACTTTGGAGCAACAACATTGATTGTATTTTCTTTTTTTGTACAATACTTTAAACAAACTTTTCTTGTTAACTTGTGTTCAAACGTTGTGTATTAAGGTGGTTCCTATAAAGGAGTTTTTCCAATTTCTGTGCTCTTAAGTTGAAAATTGGGATTACCGAAAATCGAAAAAATTTAGTTTTAGGTACCATCCTAATGTCTATGCAGTACATATAAAGTCTTAGTGTATGTATAATGGATATTTTTAGGATTTTCTCCGTCATTTAGAAACCAACCGCTGAGTTAACGAAAATATAAGTAAATACATTATGAAGCTGTACAATTTATTTGAATTTGCGAGTTTTTGGACAAAGTAGCTATAACCCAGCAAAAACTGGTCAATGACTTGCAATTACTGAACAACATACTTCATACCATCTGCATTACATAGAAGTAGTTTAGTAATGACTGACGTATAATAATAGCTCCTCATCTTTTGATGCCAAGAACGAATGAAGCCAATTTCGGATGCTCTGTTCTGAACTGAAGCATATCCCAGAGAGAACGTTCTGTATAAATCGAAACAACTAGTAGTCGGATGGGGCAAGGTCTGGACTATAAAACGGGTGAGGCAAAACTTCCCAACCACTTCATTCTAAATATTTTTTAACAGGTAATGCAACATGTGGCCGAGTACTGTCATGATGGAATATTATGGTTTCATGTCTGGTCTCATATTATGGGCGTCTTTCAGCCAATGCTCGCTTCAAACGGATCAGTTGCTTTTCCTGTGATTTTTTGGATATTTGGCTTTGGTATCGATTCGGCTGGTTGGCCGGGCTGCACGTACGATTTATTACGCTTCGTAATGAATCGGTGCAAAAAAGACTTTAAATACTAAATCATCTTTCTCAGCTTCAATTCGTATGATACCCAATTTCCCAGCTTTTGGATGAATCCTGCTGCTTAAAAAAGTTTTGAAATTGCTGACTTTTTCAAGCTCTTGTTGGGTTTTTCAACAGTCTTCATGCAGTAATTCCTCCAATTCTTGGTATTCAAAGTTATTTGACTGGCCTGATCGATCTTTGTCTTACGTGTTAAAATCGCCACTTCTGAATCGCACAAACCATTTCTCGCACTTTTAAACCAATGGAACACATTCATCATTAGTTTTCGTTAGCAATTGGTGTGCTTAAAAGCCACCGTTTTTTAAATTAAAGAAATGAAGCAAAATTTCCCGCATATGACGCTTTATTGGTGCAGAATTTTACCATTTCGAAGCAAATAAAACATTGTTGTTAACACTATAATGTTCAATAACTAAGTGAGTATATATGACAGACACATACCTTTCAAAATGACATACAAGTTATTTTAAACAAAAAACCATGTTCAAAACATACGCCATCCCGCATTCAATAGACTTCGTTCAAAAACAGTGATTTGCGCACAAGGTTTACGAGGACATCCAGACAGCCAGCCAGACGGATGGACATCGTTTAACGGTGTCAGAAAGAGATTCTGAGTCGATCGGTATTCTTTAAGCTGGGTGTTAGTTAGGCTAATATTTTTGGTCATAAACATCAGTCCAAACGCCCCACTATGGTGATGTAGCGTATAAAAAGCATTTAAGTGTCTTCCAGTAGGGACTTCCAAACTTTGACAGTTGGAGTTGCATCTGTAGAATTGGCTATAATTTATTCAGTTTGTGTTGCAAAATTACCATAGACGGATATAGCTTTCAAAAAAACGTGCAAATGATAAAATTGTTTTATTAACAATCTAATGCTTAAGCATGCCTCAAAGCACTCATCGCAAAAATGCCAATAAATGCAAATACAACTGATGTTTAATTTCAAAAACTCTTTAGTTTCTAAAAAACGTATTTAAATATTTTAATAAGCCTTGAAAGCTCTCATCTTTATTATTTACTGCACTTTTTACAAACTAAGTGGATTAACAACCAAAAAAATATGGAAAGTCCAAGTTGTGTTTTCAAACGTTGATTAAATTGTTTTAAACTTTCCCTTTTGCAGCCATATTTTTTTTTCTTAAAAATAATACTTATATTTTATATATGGAGTAAAAATGTATGTAAAAAATGCAAGCTACTCTTTAGAGACGTGATTAATTGATGAGTGCCTTCAGGCACTCTTGGGCATTGCAGGCTAGTTTCGTTGCCTCAGTTTTTCCTTCATATAGAAAAAATGTGGTTTGGTTTTCTTTGCTTTGATTTACAATTTTTTACATAAAATTTTAAGAAATGGCTGGTCGAGTGCACTAACTTTTCAGATTATCTGATTTGAGTGATGAACAATTATAAAAGTTGTTTTCAATATAAATTATCAAACTATACTAACTAAAACCCTGTTTCAATCTGTAAAGGCCCAAGGGTGCCTTAAGGCACTCATTTAGTTTTTCCCATCTGACAGTTAAACCATTGATTGTACAAACTTTAAAATGTTGTTTTTGAAATCAGATGCACTAATTTACCATAAAAAAATGATTACCAACGTCTTAAGCCATTTTTTTTTTTTTTAGAAATTGGCACGTTCGACCAACGATCCGCGCATTTTTCCTGGATGAATGGTTACCTCGACAGACAAAATTGTTGAATTTGGTACAATACCAATCCACTTGACCTCCAATATCGTCCAACGCATACCGAAAAAGTAACTATTTGGACTGATGTGGATTTTAGTCCATATTTCTTTAAGAACGACATTGGCCAGGCCATTCATTACCTACTTCTATGGCCTGAATTGTATGATATGGACACCAACGATATGTGATTTCAATAGTACTACGCTACGTGTCATACAGCTCTTAAGTAGCATGTCTTTGCAAATATGTAACAAACCATCGAGGCCTTCAAAGCCAACATAACCCAAGCTTTCGGTCAAATTCAGCCTGATTTATGCACCAGTGTTATGGAAAATTGGACATTTCGGAGGCGTACCACCCAGCGAAGCCGCGGTTATATTCCATATATAATGTCATCGATAGTTCTTTCAAATGAATAATAAAAGCAACGAACATCGAAAAATAAGCAAAATTAATGCCACCCTAATATGTAGGTATTTGTGTTTGCTGCAAGTTTGTTAAGACCATAACAATATTTTCATATTTTAGTAACTTAATATTGGATAAAAAGGTAAATTATCTTGGGTTCTACTAACATCATATGAAAAAATATGTTTAAAATAAATAACTATTGATATAGTAGTTGTAAGTGTGAGTAATAGTGAATTAAAAATCAGATAGAATTAACTCAACAAAAGACAAGAAAAAGAAAATAAAATTGGAAAATGGGAAAAAAATTTCAAAATTTGTTTTTCAAAATTTAATTTAATTTGAAAACAAATTTATGACAAAAAAAATATATATATTTTTTTAAATTCAGGTTTTAAAAAATATTTTTCCTGATTTTGACCCATTGTAAGACCAAATTATATACACATCTATGCAATGAAATTTGAAATATCTATCATTAGATATCCATTTTCTCTATATTAATGACTTAGTAATCCAGATATAAATGAAAAATAGGCCAAAACAAAAATCGAGGTTGACCCGGTTTTTTCCTTCTCACGAAGGTGAAGGGTATAACAAGTAAGAGAGTTTTATTCGGCTCTTCCGAACCTTATATACCCTTCACCAAATTATACGTCGAAATACAAATTTTAAATACTTTTAGGTAAACAAAATTATTTTTTTTTTCAAAATGAAAAAAAATTGTTTTTCAAAATTTAAAAAATAATAATTTTTTTCAAAAATTTTTTTTTCGATTTATTTTTTTTTTTAATTTTTTTCAAAATTTTTTTTAGTGAAAAAAATATATAACAAAAAAATTTTTTTGGTAAAAAAAAAAACGGGTTAAAAAATATTTTTCCCTATTTTGACCTATTTTAGGTCCAAATTACTATAGCCTTATATAAATCGTTGCAATGGACTTTGAAACATCGATTATTGGATATCCATATTGTGACTTAGTAATCCAGATATAGATGAAAAATAGGCCAAAAATCGAGGTTGCCCTGGTATTTTCCTTATATAGGCCGATTTTCTCGATTTTAAATAGCAACCGAGCTGGGAGAATTCCCAAAATATTGATGTATGAATCAAGTTTGTAGATTATTTGGGTAGGTATTTTTGACGGACATGGCTATATCGGTCCAGAATATATATACTTTGTGAGGTCGCAAATGAAAAATGTAGAAATTACATACGGAATGACTTGCCACTCATGGTGAAGGCTATAAAAAGTTAAGCAAATGATTGTTATCTAAACTGGTAATGGAAAAACTACAAACTTTACCACTTCATCACTAATCCAACCATCAACGATCCCTTGCTTCCACTTATACTCCTTTCAATTTATTAAATTCCCCATTAAATTTCATTATCTGACTATTATCATAAATACATGAATTAATATTAACAACTTGTGCTGTATAGTATTCAAGATTTGTTTAAAAAAAAAAAACTCCAAAAATAACCAAACCTTTTCAATAAACTAATTATTACTCAAATATTAATGTCATCCTATGTATAAACTCTAGAACTTATATATTTCGAGCAAGTATTGAGGGCTTTTTATTGCATTGTTTTCCTGCCATGTCATAACAATTTACATATTTATAGTTTACATATGTTTCTGTAAATACAAACACATGTAGAATAGCATATATGTATATATACATTTAGTTATTGTATAACAAATTTACATAGTTCATAACCTTAGTTCTGGAGGGGTTTTTTTTCTGTTGTATTTTTAACAAATATACAGTATTTTTGTTTTAAATAAAATGAATTTTAATGAATATAGATGTGTGTGTATGTGTAGATATAGGCAACGGAAACTATTTAAATATGAAGGTGATGTGAGAAGTTTTAAGACTTTAGAAGATTAAATTAACCCAAATAATTAAAGAGTTAGGTAAATGACTTTGTATCTATTAGTCATCAAAACGAGTAGAACGATGTTGAAATAACGGGCATTAGAGTCGGAAAACACTTCCCTTTACACAACACCCTCGTTTGCATCTACATTTCCTATGTTATGCTATACTGAAAATTACATTAAAAATTTAAATTTAATAATAAAAAAGAGACAAAAACAATATTTTTGATATACATACACATATGTATTTTCAATAATATGAAATGCAAATTACTGCATATTTCATAAATAGCTGAAAAAGTAGTTTTGAATATGACAGCAAATGTTTTTTCGTAGGAAAAGTAAAAGTGCAAATGTTATTGGTGGAGGTTCCAAAAAGACTTAATTAAAATAAAAAATCATACAATTTCATTGGCGATTGATTGGAATTCTCCTTATAAATTACCGAAACCTGATAAAATTCTACCACGAAAGTGGTCCATCCATCATTCTATTGCTACACAGAATATCTTAACTCAGGACAATCCGAAAAAGTTCAGTCCAATGAATCTGTCTTCTGTAATGTAGAAAACCATGGACTAATAAGACAAAAGCTGGAGGTTTTTTTATCGACTATGAAGCTGTCTATTTAAATGTTTGATCAAAGGAGACTAGTATGTATTCAGATGATTGGGAGGTCACTTGAATTTAAATAAGAAACTATCTCAACTATGCTCCGTTTGGTTGGCAAAGTTATTTGTTTTCCCAAAAATGTCAAGGATCTCTCGAGAGTGAAACCTGCTTCCGCCTAATAAGCTTATCATGTTCTTTGTAGAAAATCTTGGACTTATCTGGAGGTGACACATAAATGACCATTGAATGGTTACTTTAATTTTTCCCTTTATTGCAGAATAGTAAACGTTATTTTATTCCCAGAATGTAAGGAGAAATTAGGAGAGTGCAAAAGATTTCCGTCCGTTCTTTGCCTGGATATAGGAAGAGCCTTCAAAAACTGGTCTAAAATGTTTAAACACGAGCCATTTTTATGTTTCCCATCCGATATCAAAGATTTCTCGGCTAGGTCTTGAAAAAATATGCTTACGTATGCTATTTATCTCTTATAATTTCCTAGTTACAGGCATTTCAATACCTTAAATCGAATACTCCATGGCTACGCCCATATCAAATTTTATCCCGATAGGACCTGTCGTTTAGAAATGCCAGATTTATTTCCAAAAAATTTTGATTCTGTCCCACTGTGCAGCCGATGTTGGGATAATCTCTACTCTGCTATGGCTAATTGTAGTAAACTAGATTTTTTCTGGTTTGCACAATGTAGGAATTAAAGCAGTCTTTTATGCGTAAGATGTTATATTGATGTTTCCGCAAATGATTTTGGATGTGATTGTGGATATAACTTGAGAAAGCTCAGCAACTGACTTAAGATGGTTACGATTGCGTACTATTACTGTCAAAATAGTGCCTTTGAAAAAGGCACTTGGGTTCCTGCACTTGATCTAGTTCATCGCCCACTCATTGAGAGTGTGGTCTATTCAAGACGTAATCATATCGATTATATAAAATATATAATACTTAATTGCCACGTAAACCAACGAAACCATTCAAAAAGTGTATTCCATAAAATCATTACTGAGAAATTGTTTGGCTTCAAAAATTCTTTGGAGATTTTTCAATAGTATGAACAGTTGAGTTTTTAAATAAAGGGTCTTTCATTAAGCGCTTCTTATCTTTAAATGTAAATAAAACAAAGTGTATGTAAGATGTAGACATTTTTATTAGCTTGAAAGTCATATCGATGCTTTTGTGTATGGGTGGCATTAATCAATAATGTCCAATTTTCCATTACAGTGGCTCTCACATTAGGCATAATTTGGCTTATTCGCATCAAGCCGCGAGCTAAGAAAATCCCACAAGAAAAAGTCTAACGGGTTCCAATCGCACGATATCGATGGCCAGCTCACATGACAACCACGTGAGATGTCCATACCCTCAAATAGCTCGTGCGGAATGTCCAAAGTAGTGTTGAACCAATGTAGCCTATTGAAACAACATGTTGTTGGGGTCCATTTTATCCAATTCAGGCCAAAAGAAGTTGGTAATCATCGACCTATAATGCTGACCATTGCAGAGATGGTCTGGCACATGGCGTCTCAAAGAAAAAAGAACCGATGACGTCCCCATATCCGAATCCACTCCAGTCCAAATAGTGACTTTTTCGGGAAAAATTTTACGCTCTTGGTTCTCATGTTGACATACCCATTCATCCAGAAATTGTCATCGTTGCAGAAGATGATCTTTTGATGAACATTAAGGTCAGTTTCCAACTGCTCCAGGGCCTACTTAGCGAACATGTGTCGTTATCTATGTTCGTTTACCTTCAGTTGAATTTTATAAAAAATTGTATAAGGAAGACCTTACTCAAAACTCGTCATGTAGAGGTCTGTGAAAAAACGAGCTATTGTGAGCGATGCCAAATAAACTGCCTCGGACTCTCCTGCACACTCTCATGGACAGCGATGGTCTTTTCGGCAGATCTAGCGTGTCGTCATCGTACGGATGTTGGTTCATTGGTTACAGAACCAGTCGACTCAAATTTTTCCACCACATCGCAAATAGTCTTTTCGGTAGGACGATTTTGGCGACAGTAAATGGCGTTCGTAATGTTTTCCAAACAGGACACCTATTTTGATAAAAGAATTGTGTCATTTGCAAGTTTCGTTTAAATCTATATCAATGCATGGTGATTTGGAAAAACAAATTGAATAAATTACATCCAATTCGACATATGCAGCTTTAACCATATGGCCGCTATCAATTGTCAAAGCTCAGAAGTCCCTATTAGAATACCTTTTATAAGACATCCATGGTTGAAGCTAGAATTCAGGTATACAAGCAACCGAGATTGAAGCTAAAATTCAGGTATAGATGGAATCAAGATTAAAGGTAAAATTCAAGTATTAAGATATCCATGATTGAAGCTAAAATTCAGGTATAGATGCAACCAAGATTATAGGTAAGCCCAGAAAAAGGCAAGTATAAAACAAATCATGATTAAAGCTAATATTCAAGTATAAAAGGAAACCACGAGCGAATATAATGCCCTTCGAGTGTATCAATAGTATGGATGTATCCGCTGTTATCTAATGTGGATACCAAAAGATAATGATGATCACTGCCAGGGTCTTTGGGACAATACATTCAGGAGTACTTATTACACGATGGTGGATCAATAAATCCGTGACATTTTAAATATCTCGCCTCTTAACTGAAAGGACAACACTGCTCCTATTAACAAGCATCTGTCAGTCGACTCCAATTAAAATTTGAACAAGCTGCGTCATTTAGTTTGTGTTTGAAAGCCACTGATAGACGACTACCACTTGACTTGAGATGAAAATGGAAAAAATTTAAATTAGTGTGCTCATTAAGCATTATTATTGGAAGAAAAAATCCATAACTCAAATCTTAAACCATCACTTAAACTCTGCACCATCAATTTCAATGGTAAAAAGTGGTTAACTAAATGTCGTTGTGGCCATATAAGCACGGAAGATGCCGAACGTTTAGGACGCCCAGTTGAGGTCTCTACACCCGAAACAATTGACTAAAATTACGATGTTTTGTTGGCCGGATGGAGATTGAAATTGCGATATATTGTGGAAGCCATAGGCATCTTATATGGCTCAGTGGTTTAAATTTTGTATGATTACTTAGTTATGAGAAAGCTTTCCACACACTTATTGTAGTTTCATTGAAAAATAGCCATGAATTAGGCTATGAGTAGCTCCCTCATCCACTCTAATCTCCGGATTTAATCCCGGGGTACTATTTCCTGTTTCCAGCCCTGGCTCGGCGGAAGGAGATCTGACTCCAATGATGAAATCATCTCACAAACAAATTCCTATTTTGATGACTTAGACAAATCTTATTTTTTGGAAGGGATAGGTTAGGTTAGGTTATAAAGGCAGCCAGTGTTAACCAGCTTACTTGCGTCCATAATTTGGTCCCTTTATGATACCCTAAAGATCATGATCAGGTCCTCAAGAGGTCCTTCGCATGTCGGAAATGGGTTCAGCGCCGAACCAACCTAGTGCACGAATGAACGAATCTATCTTCTTGACATCCACAGTGGATATATCCGCTAGGCCAGGCAAAAAAGGACTGCCTATTATAGCAGAACGAGCACCACATAGAGCTGGGCAAAGACAGAGGAGGTTGAATAACCGTTTCCTCCTCGTCTTCATCATGGCAACTTCTACAGAAGTCATTATATGGAGTGTTCAGTCTCCTAACATGTGCACCAATCAAGCAGTGCCCAGTAAGCGCTGATATCAAAGCTCGCAGCCTAGTCCGTGATAGACCCGTTAGGGACATTGACCTGTGATGGTAAAAAACGGGCCATGTATGCCTCGATATCGAGCAATTTGTCAGATTAGTCCATGTGAGCTGAGCGGACTCAAGTAAGTTACGCTGTAATGTAAACCGACATTGAGATCTATATCATCAACTTGTAGACGTGAGCCTCTTTTGGCCAGTTCATCCGCAATAGCATTGCCAGGTACACCAAAGTGACCCGGCACCCAGAATAACTCCAGGTTAGAATGTCTCGCCATCTCGTTAAGAGATACCCGGCATTCATGTGGCAATCTGGATGTCGAGCAGACACCAGATAGGGATTTGATAGCAGGCTTACTGTCAGTACAGATTCGGATATTCACACCATATAGCATATAGTACTTCATCCAGTATATTGAACTTTTGATCGCTGAAATTTCAGCTTGAATTACACTACATTGATCCTGTAGCCTGAAACACATCCCCTTCCGAATATGGGGAATATAGAAGCCACCACCCACCCCAGCCGCAGACTTTGAGCCATCTGCATAGATGACAAACATGTCCCTAGAAGAAAGTAACTCTTCCACCAACGATACAGAGAAGCGTCTGTCGATAAATGGTAAGGGAGTGCAGTAGTCAATATTAGCAGGAAGAATGGACGCATGGCCGGTACCAGACCTCCATGCTCCTACAGTGCTTAGCCTGACCGCCGAATTTATGGCCAATTGTTTGGTCATGAGATCAGCCGGTAGCCAGTGCATCATAATGAACAGAAGACGAGATGTAGTGCTTCGTTGCGCATCCGTAATCATTAGTGCAGAGATATGCAGAATTCTCTCAATCATCCCACAGTAGGTGGATTTACTTACAGCCTTCCACCATACTAGTACTCCATACATTAGTATGGGCTTTACCACCATATCAAAAAGCCATTTCGCATTCCAAGGGCTTATTCCCCAGGCTTTCCCAATGGCCCTTCTACAGGCATAAATGGTGATAGCCGCCTTGGAAGCACTCGCATGGATGTTCTAGCTTCAGGATAGCTTAGAGTCTAGAATAATTCCTAGATACTTCGCACCATCCGCGAGCTTAAGTTCCACTCCGTTAAGGCGTGGTAATGGGAACGAGGGGATTTTGTACCTTCTTGAAAAAAGCACAAGCTCCGTTTTCCCAGGATTCACACCAAGTCCACTAGCAGTGCTCCACTGGCTTAGTGTACTAAGTGAAGTTTGTAGGCATGGTGATAATGTTTCAAGATGTTTCCCAGAAACGGCTACAGCAACATCATCAGCATATGGAACAGTTTTGCACATCATGGAGTCTAGTTTCATGAGTAGTGTATTAATGGCAAGATTCCACAATAGTGGCGATAGAACCCCCCCTCCCCCTGTGGAGTGCCTCGGTTCCCTAATCTAAAGATAGATAAGCAGTCCTTATAGAAGAAATTATGACTCTATTGATCAGAAGTCTAGCTATAAAGCAGATAATAGACTGATCTATATCCAGGCCGCCTATAGTCGAAAGAATCATCTCTGGCGTCACATTGTTAAAGGCCCCTTCAATATCCAAGAAGGCCACCAATACAAATTCCTTCTGCTCGAGTGATTTCTCTACAAAACCCACAAGCGAATGTAGAGCCGTCTCAAGAGATTAGATGTAAGGGATACACAAATTGAAGAAATGTTGGACAAAGAATATAGAGCTCAAAAGGGACTATATTGAAAAACTAATTGATTTTTATCCAAAACTCTGTGTTTCTTTCAAAAAGTCACGGGCTTTCGTTGCCTTGGTATGTAAGATTTTTCAATGATTTGGGATTAAGATTGCATTAAAATTACTTTTTGCCAAGTTAAGTATGATCCTTCAGTACGTTCGTGTTCGAAACATTAGTGAATAGCAGGAGAATTGTAGTGAATGATTGAACAAACGATATATTTGAAATTCATTAAGATGCATAATGAAATTTGGATTAAAAGTGCTGAAATTTGTATGAACACTTTCTGATATTATAGCATTTTACCTGGCTCTTAAGAGATAATGTATAATGAATCTACATATAAAAAAAAAAAACATTTTAATCAACTGACTCAAATTGATAATAAGGTTAAATTATTTAGCACTCCAAACATTAATGGTTTATTTGATACATAATCTAAACATGTTGTATTCATTAGAATTTCAAAAATATAAATTATGATAACGTTCCTCTCCATCTTATTCACTTAGGCTACTTTACTGAATATAAAAATAGCAAGAGTTGTTGTACTCTTGCTATTTTTATTTTCACAAGAACCTGCGAACACAAAGATTTACGCCTTAACCTAATTTCCTTAAAATTTCGTCAATATTTCTACAACCCTAACAAAAGATTATTTGTAAATCACATGTATCATGGAGACCATTAAAAAGTCATTAGCATAAATTAAGACGTTCATAAAATTATGTCAAACATTTCTAGCTACACTGGCATTAAATGAAGTGAGAAGAAGAAAAAAAAAGTACTTTTTGGGACAGTCAAGTTCATTATCAGTTCATAAACCTTCAAATAATGTGGAAGAGATCAGTGATGAGGTGAGGTTTCAAGAGATAAGACAAAACTGGCAAAGAATTAAAGACATGATTTTATAAATTTTGAAAATAAAACTGATTCTAAATTAGTAACAAATTTTAGAGACAAGTGAACGGTGTTAGCAGCAATGAAATTTAAAATTGATTAACGGCAAAAGAAAATAATAAAAAAACCAAGTTGAAGCTAAATTAAAAATCTTTGAAATTTGATCTCTTGTGAATAAATATATCAAAATGTTTAATTTAAAAGTATTAAAATTCTTGATTTTATGTATGTGCTTTCACTTCGGTTTGGGCCGCTCCTGGCCTCAAAAAAACATCAACCGGAAACTGTTGCAGACCATGAAAAGTTTCATGCAATTCGAAGTGAATCCCTGTGAAGATTTCTATCAATATGCCTGCGGCAATTGGGAAAATTTACTGCCCAAAAACATAGACTATTTGGATACCATTGGCAGTTTGGAGTACGAAATCAATCGCAGACTAAAAGATATTATTGAGCAAAGAATTTTGAAACACAAAACGGAATCCAATCAAATTTACCACAAAGTAAGGGAATATTATGAAAACTGTAAGCAACAGCAACAATTTGATGCCAAGGAGTATTTGAGAATAATAAAACCCACCGAGGAGGATGAATGGCCAGCAGTAGAGGATTTGTGGTTGCCTGAGAAGAACTGGAATATATGGACTTCTTTGGGCCGTTTGCAGGCAGTGGGCTTCAATGGTTTCCTTATAACCCTGGATTTGAAAAATCGCAATGCTACCCATTTCCATATGCACATGGATAAACTGCAGGAATTGGGTTTCTCCGCCTTTGAGCAGAGACTTTTAGATGAAATGGATGGTTCTTTGAATAAAAAATCACGTTTGTTGTCACAGAATATACAAAATTTTATAAAGAAATTGGCCGCTTTACATAAAAATCACAACCTTAACTATGCTGTTGAAATGACAGTGGAAGAATTGGAACGTAAAGTTTTGCAATTGGATTTCAAGGGCTATTTCTCTGCCATATTAGGAACAAATGTACTGGAACACGTGCCTTTGGTAGTGGCCAATTTGGCCTATTTTCGCAAGCTAGGTGATTTGGTGCAAAAGACCTCATCGCAGACTTTAATACACAGCTTGAAATTAAAGTTTTTGGGTTACATGGAAAAACAAATGCCCAGGTCCAGCTCACCCTTAAAGTGTCTGCAGCATATGCGTGATTTAGTGCCTCTGGCCATGGATTATATATACGAAAAGGAATTCTATCAATATAAACGCAACTCCAGTGATTTGGTCATACAAAAACTATTCAAAACCATGCAGCAGAAATTTGCCCATATAATAACCGAACATTCACAGGAGTTGTCTAGCGAGGAAATGGAATTTCTTTTGCAAAAGATCTATTTAATGAAACTAAATATCGGCAATTTGCCCTTAGATACGGATGATAACTATTATCATGAATATTTTGCTTCCTGGGAGGTGTTTGAGGGATTTTTCTATTGGAATCATTTAAATGCTTTACAGCATCAGCACACCGAAAGATTTAACATGTTAAACTTGCAATGGTTTACACCCATACATACCTACTTCCATTGGCCCTTTGGTTCACCCGCCTATCAACCCTCCGCCAATCTTTTAATAATACCTCACACTTATCTGCAGTATCCCATATTTCAGCCAGACTTCCATGAGCTATTCCTCTATGCCGAACTGGGCAATACTTTGGGCCATGAAATGTTGCATGCCTTTGATACCAATGGCCTGCAATATGACAGCCAAGGCAATCCTTCCACTCTTTTAATGAAATCTCTACCCGAAAAGACAACTTTTATGCGCTCTCTAGAGTGTCTCAACAAACAAAGACCTTCCAGCTTAAATGAGAAAATTGCAGACTTTAGTGGTTTCCGCTTGGCCTACGACTCATATTTTCAACGTCCAAAGGTGCTCAAGTTTCGCGATGAGCCCTATTTGTCCAATAAGCAATTGTTTTTCATTAAATTTGCTCAATTCTTTTGTGCTGTCAATCCCAAGCGTATTTACTATGATAGCACCCATGATACACCATTTCTAAGAGTGCCTCAAGTGGTTAACAATCATCCGGAGTTTGATGAAGTCTTTGGGTGTCGGCGTAAAGTGGGCAAAGTTTTGCTGGAGAAGTGTAATTTATGGTAGTTTAACTAAGCTTTAGTAGAAATTTAGTACAAATTGTGTTTAAGTAAGATTAATAGTTTAATGTAATGTGTATAAAGTAAGTTAGTAAATGAATGATAATAAATGCCTTAATAAAAACTATTAATAAAAAATTATAAAAAAATTCTTAAATAAAACTGTATCACAAACTGGCACATAGTCATTTGTTGTCCTAGTAAAGGGCATAATATGAAAGTTTTATAATTGTAGGAGATTTTCTAAAACAGATATTGGACAAAAACATTTGAATACTATCAATAATGTTTGTGTAACACGGATAATAAATAATTTTAATTACAATAGCGGTATTCACAGTGTAGAGTACTTGGCCTAGTAAAAAAGCAGAAAAGCTGTTTATTGACAAACATTTCAATTTCTAATGTATTTTGCTTTTAGTTTTTTGATATTGTGCTCTTTTACTACAGTACCAGGCCAAGTACTCAACATTATGAATACCGCTAATATTTTAATATTTTTTTACTCAATTCGAGCAAATTGTTCTCATTTTTATTGCAACATTATTTAATTGATTCAAAATTTTACAAAATGTAAATGCTACATTATCTTTAGCTTTATTTATTAAAAAAAAAATTAAAATCGCTTTAATTTTATATAAAATATAACTAATTTTGTAAATATCTGAGGCTATTAATATTAATCATACGCTACCAGTAATATGAAATTTTCATTTTTATATCCCTCATCAAAAAAGATGATGGGTATAATGATTTTATCAATCCGTTTGTAACACATGAAACTATTTGTCGCAGACCCATGTTAGTATATACAACTTTGGAAAAAATAATAGAAACGAGAGCTTTTTTTCAAATTTTGTAAAAATATTAGTCAACTTTTGTTTTGTTAAAAAAAAATTATCCTCTTTTCATTTATATTTTATACATTATATGACTATTAATGTAAAGAGTCAATATTTTTACTGGAACAAATAATAGAAACGAGTAAAAGTATTCAGTTTTATTTTAATATTTTGTTGTTCTACCTTTGTTTTTCACAACTTCATTGCGTCTGCGACTCATGGAATCAACCAATTTTTTTGCAGACGTCCTTGTCAATGGACAACCACTCTTCCTGGATTTTTTTCCCACAATTCGTCCTTATTTTTCGGACTGAAACCCTCCAGCTTCCTCTACTTTGTTGACAGCAAACTACTCCCTTGTCAATTTTGAGGAGTGCTTCGGATCATAGTCCTGCTGAAACTCCCATCTCAAAGGCATCTCTTTCTCAGCAAATGGAAGCATTATGCGTTGCAATATATTTACGTAGTCCGCTGCACATATTTTGTTCTGTATCCAATATATTGGACCGACACCAGATGAAGAGAAACACCCCCATATCATGATGGATACAACGCCGTGTTTTACTGTCTTCTTGGTGTATTTTGGCTTGTTGTCTGGGCCCGTAACAAAATGTTTCCCATCGGATCCAAACAAATTCATTTGACCGCAGCCCCAGATACAGTAAAATACGGCGGTGGATCCATCATGATATGGGGGTGTTTCTCTTCATCTGGTGCCGGTCCAATATATTGGATAAAGAACAAAATATGCTCCCCGGACTACGTAAATATATTGCAAAGTATAATGCTTCCATTTGCTGAGAAAGAGATGCCTTTGAGATGGGAGTTTCAGCAGGACAATGATCAGAAGGACTCCTCAAAATTGGCATAGGACTGGTTTGATATCAACAAAGTACCTCTTATGGAATCGCCTTCGCAGTCACCGGACCTTAACACCAATAGAACATCTTTGGGGAGAGCTCAAGAGGAAGCTGGAGGTTTTCAGTCCCAAAAAATAAGGACGAATTGTGGGAAAAATCCAGGAAGAGCGGTTATTCATTGACAAGGGCGTTTGCAAAAAAAAAAAAATTTTTGATTCCATGAGTCGCAGATGCAATGAAGTTGTGAAAAACAAAGGTAGAGCAACAAATTATTAAACTAAAATATTTTTTTAGCAAAAAATAAAAAGATTTGCCTCTAAACACTGAATTGTTTTAAGGGTTTCTGATATTTTTTCCAGTAAAAATATTGACTCTTTAGTTTGTTAGTCATATAATGTATTAAAATATAAATGAAAAGAGGAATGATTATGTTTTTTCTTATGTTGTATGTCTGATAAAAAAAACTGCATATACATTTTTTTAGCAAAACAAAAACTGACTAATACTTATACTTACAAGACTTTAAAAAAAGGTCTCGATTCTATTCTTTTTTCCAACGATGTATATTCTAGGTCATCATAAGACTCTAAGATGATCTACCTATGTCCGTTCGTCCGTTCGTCCGTTCGTCCGTCCGTCCGTCTGTCTGTTTAAAATACGATAGGTCCAATACAAGGTGGCGCAAAAGTAAACTTCCGATGTTTTTTGCCTGTAATAAAAAAAAAAAAAATATGAAAAACCTTGATTCTTCTTGTGGATTATTTTTACTTGGTCTTTTAATTTTTTTTACATCAAGTCGAGAATATGATGTCATGTAAATAGTCGCCTCCACAGTTCATTGTCATTTAAGCCCTTTTTATGGCATTTTCCATCACTTTGGCCAAAACTTTCGGCGATAGGTCCTCACATTCTTGACGGATGTTGTCTTTAAGAGCTGCAAGAGTCTGAGGCTTTTTGACATAAACTCGCGACTTCAAAAAGCCTCACAAAAAGAAGCCAGTGCAAATCGCCAAAACGGGAGATTAGGTGCCCGGGAAATGCATCCTTCAGCATATCGGTTGTGGCACGTGCAGTGTGTGCCGTTGCACCGTCCTGTTGGAACCACATGTTTTCCAATCCCAATTCATCAAGTTGCGGCAAAAATAACTCGTTGATCATTGCTCTGTAGCGCTCACCATTCACAGTAACCGTTTGGCCCGCGACGACTTCGAAGAAAAAAGGTCCGATGACTCTTCTAGCGAAAACAGCACACCATACAGTGACTTTGAGCGGGTGTAATGGCTCTTCGCAGGTTACACGCGGATTTTCAGTGACCCAGAAGCGTAAATTTTGCTTATTTACGTACCCGCTAAGATGGAAATGGGCCTCATCACTCATGATTATTTTTGATGAAAAATCATCTTCCTCTTGGTGGTGATTAAGGATGGCTTGAACGTATGTTAGACGAGATTGGCGGTCAGCAGCTAACAGCTGATGCACCGTTTGGACTTTGTATGGAAACATCTTCAAATCTTGTACCAAAATTCGCTGTAAAGACAGTCGACTGGTTCCCATTTGCGTGGCACGTCGTCTGGTCGATGTCGACGGCGCTTCCATGACTACCTCGGCTACAGCAGCAATATTCTCTGCAGAACGGCTACTCCGGAGTCTGCCCGAATGGCAGCATCTCGTGTCTCTTCGGGGCGAGCGGCTAAACGTCGCAGTGTTTCAGCAGTAGGCGTTGGACGGCCATGAAATCTGCGACGAAATTCACGTTGTACCAAAGTCACCGACCGATTATTGGTCAAATAAATAGTCAGCAATATTCCGCGTTCTGGAGCAGTGTAGCGTAACATTGTTTGTTAACGTGTATTTCGCATGTGTTTACTACACAAATGTCAAAACAGAACTGACATTAGGGACCAATCGCAAAATTTATAGCATTTTCTGATAGGAGGATTACTTTTGCGCCACCTTGTACATCGTTGCAATGGACTTTGAAATATCTATCATTAGATATCCATATTGTATCTATTAAGCGTGAAACGTAGTAATCCAGATATAGATCACAGATAGATTTAAATTTATTTTGCTATAACTTCAGAATCTGTTTAAATTTTTGGGAATATATAGGTTATTGAATAGACAATGAATAAGGCTACCAAATAGATCAATACAAAAATGTTATATAAATTACATATATGTAGCTACACTTACACATTTTGATATTATTTCTGTAATTTTTTGTATACATTTTCGCATAACAATTTTATAAATCACTTTTAAATTATATAAATTTTACTTGATTTTATAAATGGTCTGAGTATGTTCTGAATGTTATTATTATATATTTTCAAATTCTGTCTCCTATAAAGGATACATTTAAGAAATGGCAATGATTTATGATTTCAATGATAATGATGTACATATACTTAATAAGTACAAACCAACTTTCCTTCAATTGAATATTAATCATACGCTTAGAAGACCACTGAAATATATATCCATATATATATGGAACTGAAACTATGTACCACCTACAATAATAGCTCCCGGTTTATAATTTGTATGCAACTCATACTCAGCTCATTACAACATTTTAATGCCACAGCAATAATGTATTCGACTCACATAACGTTTGCCGTTGGCATTTAACAGGATCTTATGTTAAGCAAACGTACACATTAGGGTGCTCCTTATTTTGCAGGTTTTTTTATATGAAACTAGCTTGACCCGGTGCGCTTCGCTACCCCTGTCAATGTAAAAATCGGTTCAGCCGTTTAGTAATTATTGTTTAAAAACTAAAGGTACCAATTTTACCCGTTTTTCCCCCTTTTTATCCCTTTCTGCTTCAAGTATTGAACAAATTTATAGCCTATTGACGCTTCCAAGTAAGGATCTATCTACGTTCCAAATTTCAATAAAATCGGTTCAGCCGTTTAGGCGTGATGTTCAAACAAACAAACAAACAAACTTACAAAGACATTTATATATTTATATAGATAATGCTACTAATCATTTTAATCATAGGTCTTTATATAATCTTTATATATAAAGACCTATATATAATCTTTATAATTTTCATACGTTTTTCATGCCGTTTGTAATTTCTACATTTTTCATTTGGAGTCGAGTCGATATTGCCATGTCCGTCTGACCGTCTGTATGTTGAAATCAACCTTCAGTAGACCCCAAAAAACTTACATATATGGTTCATACATCAATAAATTCGCTATAGACCCGGTTCGGTGCCTGTTTCAAATCGAAAAAATCGGCTGTCAAATGGCTGAGTTATTAGGGTTGGGTATAAGTGGTGTAAATAGTAAACAGATCAGATGGATTGAAGTATTTCCTACACCGTTTTAGAAAACTAAGGTACTTGAAAAATGTGTTTTTTTTCAGCGGACATCACACTGAATACTAATGCCTAGAACAACAAGAGCTTCTATTCTTTAATATTTACACCACCCATAAAAACAGATTGAGCAACATGATCTGTTGTGCGTTTGTGTGCATACAACATTCATTCGACTCTATTCGCACAACCCCATTCGGAGATTGTCTGTAGATCTTGATTAAACGTATCATTCATGTTTTGCCTCATTGCCCTAATCTCCGACAGGCTTAGTCTATAACTGAATGAATATGAATTGCAAATATTGCTGTTATCTGCAAAATAATAGATATAGTTGGTAGTTTGACGTAGAAGGACGTTTAGAAAGATAAGAAATAGAGTAGGAGAAAGGACGGTAGGTCTTTATATAATCTTAGTTTAATTTTAATGGTAGGTTTTTATATGGTCTTAGTTTAAATGTACTTGAAGGGTGTCTTTATGTAGTCTTAGATTATATTCAATAGTGGGTTTTCATATTTTCTTAGTTTAGCTTTAACCGTAGTTTTAAATTATATTTAATCTTAGGTTTCTTTTTAGTCTTTGTTTAGCTTTTATCATAGGTCATTATATAGTCTATGTTTAGCTGTAATCTTAGGCCTTTATATAGTCTCAGTTTCGCTTTAATTGTAGGTCTTTTTTATTATCTTGTATGTCTTCATACAATCTAACCGGCGCAAAAGTAATCCTCCTATCAGACAATGCTATAAATTTTGCGATTGGCCCCTAATGTCAGTTCTGTTTTGACATTTGTGTAGTAAACACATGCGAAATACACGTCAATAAACAATGTTACGCTACACTGCTCCAGAACGCGGAATATTGCTGACTATTTATTTGACCAATAATCGGTCGGTGACTTTGGCACAACGTGAATTTCGTCACAGATTTCCTGGCCGTCCAACGCCTACTGGTGAAACACTGCGACGTTTAGCCGCTCGACGACGTGCCACGCAAATAGGTATCAGTCGACGGTCTTTACAGCGAATTTTGGTACAAGATTTGAAGATGTTTCCGTACAAAGTCCAGACGGTGCATCAGCTGTTAGCTGCTGACCGCCAATCGCGTCTAACATACGCTCAAGCCATCCTTAATCACCACCAAGAGGAAGATGATTTTTCATCAAAAATAATCATGAGTGATGAGGCCCATTTCCATCTTAGCTGGTACGTAAATAAGCAAAATGTACGCTTCTGGGGCGCTGAAAATCTGCGTGTAACCCACGAAGAGCCATTACACCCGCTCAAAGTCACTGTATGGTGTGCTGTTTTCGCTGGAGGAGTCATCGGACCTTTTTTCTTCGAAGACGTCGCTGGCCAAACGGTTACTGTGAATGGTGAGCGCTACAGAGCAATGATCAACGAGTTCTTTTTGCCGCAACTTGATGAATTGGGATTGGAACACATGTGGTTCCAACAGGACGGTGCAACGGTACACACTGCACGTGCCACAACCGATATGCTGAAGGATGGATTTTACGGGCACCTAATCTCCCGTTTTGGCGATTTGCACTGGCCAGCAAGATCGACTGATTTGACCGCTCCAGACTTCTCTTTGTGGGGCTTTTTGAAGTCGCGGGTTTATGTCAACAAGCCTCAGACTCTTGCAGCTCTTAAAGACAATATCCGTCAAGAATGTGAGGACCTATCGCCGGAAGTTTTGGCCGAAGTGATGGAAAATGCCATAAAAAGGGCTCAAATGACAATCAACTGTGGCGGCGGCCATTTACATGACATCATATTCTCGACTTAATGTAAAAAAATATTAAAAGACCAAATAAAAATAATCCACAAGAAGAAACAAAGTTTTTCATATTTTTTTTTTAATTACAGACAAAAAACATCGGAAGTTTACTTTTGCGCCACCTTTTATATTCTTATGTATTATCTGTAATCGTTGATCTTTATATAGTCGTAGTTTAGATTTAATCTTTGGATTTTATATAGTCTCAGTTTAGCTTTAATTAGAAATCCTTCAATAGTTAAATTTTCCCAAAACTCGAAGCTTAAGATTTTTATTAGATTTTGCTAAAAAAAGATATTTGGAGCATCGAAAATTGCTAAATAAGGGCTGCCCTAGTACATACCTACAAACGTACTGTACATATTGCTGTAGTTTTTACTATAGTAGAGGTTAAATAAATAGCACACTCCTTGTTTAATAAAGTAGTACCTTTTAAAAGAAGCATACGTTTTTTTTCTATTACAGTTTAAGATACTGCATTTTTTCATAAATCTTTTAAATTATTTGTCAATTGTGCTTTTTGTATGATCCTGGCTGTTTAAATATTACATATTTTATAACGCGCAATTCAGTTTTTCTTTATATTTTTTTGTTTAAGTTGACCACAATGTATATATGTATTTCCATTTCTTTTATGACTCTGGGTTTTAACGGTGTTTAAGTACATGTATTAAATAATTAATTTGTTAATGTTAATTAAAAAAGCACGACCTTTGTAAAGCCAAAAGCAAAGCAGAGGATGAGAAAATGTTATAAAGTTTGAAGTGATTTATTACGAAATAAAATAATGTTTAGTAATAGAATTTAGTTTGTAAATGTTGAAAGAAAATGAAAAGTAATATTTAATAGGGATAACTAAAAGAGAAGTTATTTAGATTAACACATTGTCTGTCTCTTTAGTTTTTAGTCCTTTTTTTCATTCAAACTTATTTAAACATATTTGATACCATCTGCTTTTAAAACATTGAATTTTCTATACGCCTTAAAATAAATTGGAAAATAATTGACATGCTATTTTTGCTGTTTTATTCTGACATTTATTAACATAATGTGTTTTTAAAGAAGCTTGAAAATTACTCATACTATGACCAAAAATATGTCGATTAGACAGACTTTGCATCAGGTATAACTCCAACCTACCAGCCACTACACACTACTTTGTCTTCATCAATGCCATCATCAATCTTTTAAAACAAATGTCGCATACACCTTTTTTATTCTTTCATCAACTAACTAACTAACTAAAACTGAAAGCAAGAAAGGATGTTAAAAAGTAAAGACTATTTTACTCCTTTTTCCTTCTAAATTATAAAAAAAAGCCAAAAAGACCTTATTTTTTCTATCAAGTACTTTTCAAACAATCTTTTTTGCTCCAACAGTTGACAATTTTTTCCCAAGAATTTCATATGGAATTTTAAGCCTTTATTCAAAACCACACATGTGTATTGTAAAACTCTTTTTAGAAATGGCCAAAAAAAAAAGAAAAAAATATTGAGTGTGACTAAGAATAAGATTTGCATAAACTTTTGTGGAAAATCAAATTTTATTAAAATAACTTAAAGTTTAGTAAACGAGTATAGAAATCACCATCAGCATTACCCTGCGTGCCCTTCATCCTTATCAACCCCAGTAGACAATACTTGACTTTTGTTCTCAGAAACTAAGTTGGAAAATTGGATTTTATTGTAAACGCATAGTTGTCATTGTTGAGTTTAACACTGGCTGGTGTGGTGAGGCCACAAGTGTCTTGTTATTGCCACATGCAGCCACAAATACTAACAAAAATATCAAAATATTCTTTTAACACTTTATTGCTCTACTATGTATTAGAGTAAAAAAAATAATTTAAAATAAAAAGAAATGCAGACAAATTCAAAATAACTAGGCAGTCATCTTTAGATTCTATAATATGGCAGTTTTTTGTGAGAGAAAATTTTTTAAGAATGCTGTACCCAAAGCAGCTGGCAAACTTGGTGAATGGATATCAAAAAAACATTCCTAGAAAAGTGTAATCGATAATTAAAATTTATTAAAGTAAATGTATGACTAGACTATGACTAGACTATGACTAGACTATGACTAGACTATGACTAGACTATGACTAGACTATGACTAGACTATGACTAGACTATGACTAGACTATGACTAGACTATGACTAGACTATGACTAGACTATGACTAGACTATGACTAGACTATGACTAGACTATGACTAGACTATGACTAGACTATGACTAGACTATGACTAGACTATGACTAGACTATGACTAGACTATGACTAGACTATGACTAGACTATGACTAGACTATGACTAGACTATGACTAGACTATGACTAGACTATGACTAGACTATGACTAGACTATGACTAGACTATGACTAGACTATGACTAGACTCTGACTAGACTATGACTATAGAAAATTTATCGATAACAGATAATTTTTGAAAAACATGTCTGTTTAGTGTATTATATATTCCCTGTCTACATGATAATTGTTATTCAAAGAATGTAAGTAGTTTTATTATGTGATTTGTCATGCCTTAAACTGGCAAAGAATTTATTTAAATTTTTATTTTTTCATACTTCCCAAGCAATCTCCAACAATACAAAAGAAAACAATTTCGCAAATATTTTTACTCAATGTAGAAATATGCACACAAAATAAATACTACAAAATAATCTGTCGTGACCAAAATCAATTGCTTAAATAATAAAATGGAAAATATAAAACTAAAATATTTACAGAAAAAATGTCGGCTTAAAACAAATTTCATTTAACAAAGGAAGATAAATTATTCCATATAATTTCGAGAATTTACTTAACATATATTGCACAAAATAAGAAAAAAACTAAAATTATTCTATAACAAATATTTAACAATTTCTTTTCTTTCTTTTGTATTTTCTAAATCCTTTTTTTGATGGCAGGAGTTTTGTTAGATACTCCAGTTAAAACACCTCTATAGTAAAATTTCTTTAGTTGTGTTTATTTAAATTTATGAATATTTAACAAAGCCTAAAAGTATGCAAGAGAAATGAGAAATGTTAGAAAGATTTGTTTGCCAAAGCAAAATCTTGTTGGTTACGTTGGGTTTGATGTGTTTTGTTTTTTCTCATGCTCTTTCAATCTCTTTACTTTGTATAAATAATAAACTTAAATAAAAAGTAAGTTTTAATAGAATTCTTTGTTTTTATTTTAAAGGTTTGTGGAGAGGGGGTTGAAGGATATTACTGTGCTTAACCTGCAGGTAAGAATGGACAAAAACAACAATACTTGACCTAAATTAAGGCCATAAAATGGTGTGTGTAAAATTAAATTAGAATTTTTTTGTTTTGAATATTTGAAAAAAAAAAAACAAATTAGAACAGCTTGTTACCTTTTTTGGGGGGGGGTAAAGGTAGCTACTTTGAAGAAATTAGTTAAACAATATTATTTTTAAGTAGCTTTTCCTTATTGCCAACAATTTACTCTGACTTTCAGGGTATATATATGTAGGTTAAACAAAGAAAGTCGAATTAATAATTAACAGTTTAAGGCATAAAACATAAATGTCCTTTTTTAAATTTATAAAAACAAAGAGGTGAAGCAATCCTTACAAGTTTAAATTAAATGATAACTTTACTGCTCAATCTAGAAGAACAGTTTATTAATTTTAAATAGATGTGATCACAGGAAACAGAAGTACTTGTTTTGAAAGTATTTCTTTTGTTTGTAGTAATTATTTTTAATTTTATTTAATATTGTTGTTATTATAGAATTTTTTTAGTCACGCGATAAACAACAGCTATTCACATGCTTCCAATGGGTGTGATCAGTTTGCTGATGACGCCGTTGTAGCTGTATCTGCGGGCCTAAGAAACAGGCGAAACTGCAAACTTTTGCACGTGTTATCAGTAACACATGCAAAATGAGTTTGCAAAAATTTATAAATAAATTTAGCAATATAAGATTTGTAATTAACAAATATACAGAATTCGTAAAAAGTAATAATTCAGTTAAAACTTAATCTTACATACCCTCTAGCGAGGCCCATATTCGACTTATATAAAACATATTTGTGATGAATTTGGTTTGGATATTTATGAGATCTTAACCATTTTCAGAGGGCAATCGTATGGTGACTAGGAGAAATAAAGAACCGATTGTAACCAAATTCAATAAGATGTGTCCCTGGTGCAAAAGAAAATCTTGTATTAAATCTTGTAGAATTATATTTTAAATTGCGACCTGTAGTTTGATTGCAAGGTTTACATGGAGGAACAGACGGACGGATGGACATCACTTAATCGACTCAGAAAGTGATCCTGAGCAGTATACTCTAAGGTGGGTGTTGGCATAATATGATTAGTGTCGTAAACTGTCTTTATAAAACATCCTCCCTAGTAGATAAAAGAAACCACGTTTAATGTTTTAAACGTTGTTAAAATAAACAGCGTTTAATGCCATAAGCTTTCTTTACAAAAAAGACTCACGACTGCTGCTTAAATAAACCACGATTAGCGCCTTAAAGATTCTTTATAAAAGACCCAAAGATTTTGGTTTAAATAAACCACGATTAGTGTCTTAAAATTTCTTTATAAAATACCCAAGATTTTGGTTTAAATAAACTAGGATTAATGTCTTAAAGTTCCATTATAAAATATCAATGATTTCGGTTTAAATAAAAAGCTCTTAATGTTTTAAGTTTTTTTTAATATAAGACCCACGACTGCTGTTTAAACAAACCACGTTTAATGTTTTAAATTTTCTTTGAAAAAAATACCCACGATTGCTGTTTAAATAAACTAGGACTAATGTCTTAAAGTTCCATTTAAACTTTTCTTATAGAAGGTCCACGATTTTTGTTTAAATAAACCACGTTTCATGGTTTAAACTTTCCTTATAGAAGGACCACGATTTTGGTTTAAATAAACCACGTTTCATGGTTTAAACTTTCCTTATAGAAGGCCCACGATTTCGGTTTAAATAAATCACGTTTCATGTTTTAAACTTTCTTTAGAGAAGATCCACGATTTTGGTTTAAATAAGCCACGTTTCATGTTTTAAACTTTATAGAAAACCCACGATTTCTTTTTAAATAAACCAGGTTTAAGGACTTAAACTGTCTTTATAGAAGAATGTCTTAAAGATTCTTCATAAAAGACCCACGATTTCGGATTAAATAAACCACGTTTAAGAACATAAACTGTATTTATAGAAGATCCACAATTACTGATAAGTTGCCCATGTTTAAGGACTTAAACTGTCTTTAGAAAATATCCACAATTGCTGATTAAATAAACCACGTTTAAGAACTTAAACTGTCTTTATGGAAGATCCATAATTGCTGATTTAATAAACCACGTTTAAGGACTTAAACTGTCTTTATAGAAGATCCACAATTGGTGATTAAATAAACCACGTTTAAGAACTTAAACTTTCTTTATAGAATATCCACAATTGCTGATTAAATAAACCACGATTAAGGACTTAAACTATCGTTATACAAGATCCACAATTGCTGATTAAATAAACCACGTTTAAGGACTTAAACTGTCTTTATAGAATATCCACAATTGCTGATTAAATAAATCACGTTTAAGGACTTAAACTGTCTTTATGGAAGATCCACAATTGCTGAGTAAATTACCCATGTTTAATGTCTTAAATTTTCTTTATAATAGACCCTCGATTTTAGTTTAAATAAACCTCATTTAAATAAACCACAACTTTCTTTATAGAAGAAACACGATAACCCAATATTCCCTCTCCACTATGGTGGTTTAGGGTTTAATTATTTTTATGTTGCATTTACCCATATACTTAACTATATTTATATAAAATATATAACAGTTTTCTGATATCGATAACATTATAACTTGTTGCCAAAAAAAATAAAAATAATATAATTTCATGCCGACCACACATCACAACTTTTACATTTTGAAATTTTAAGAAGTTAAAAAAGCTGTTTTTGATTCCAATAATTGCTTTAATAAAAAGTACAACAAAAATGTAAACTGCTGAAACAATAGAGAAATAGACATGGAGCGGTAACTGTCCTGTCAAAGACCTAACTCAGTTGTCAAAAACCTAAGTGATGAGATGTATTAGTAAAAAAAACAATGTGAAAACAAAAACAACACTCGTATGTGTAACTTTTTTTAAATAATTTTTTTGTTTTGAGTTTCTCTATGGATGAAACCTTAAAAGT
The DNA here is from genome assembly GCA_942486065.2 of Calliphora vomitoria. Lineage (NCBI taxonomy): Eukaryota > Metazoa > Arthropoda > Insecta > Diptera > Calliphoridae > Calliphora > Calliphora vomitoria. The sequence continues at coordinate 17,662,806 of OW818030.2, read as the reverse complement.
TTTTGCTCCACAGCAATTGGAAACTGACTGTTTTATCGTAAAATTGGGCTCAGCGATGAGGCTCAATTTTGGCTTAACTGGTTTGTTAATATACAAAATTGCCGCATATGGTGTGACATCAATCCAAACCCGACCCTACTGGCTTCATTACATCCAGAAAAATGCACCGTTTGAAGCGGACCTTATTTCTTCAAAACTGAAACCTTAGCTCGTGTTACGCTCAATGATTTTTTGTTTCAAAATATAGATGATGTAGATTCGGGCAAGATGTGGTTGTAACAAGATGGCGATAAATGCCTGCAGCCACCGAACCAACAATTTTTTTTTTTTAATTGTTCTTATTATTTTATGACGACAATTTCACTTGCATTGTTAAATGTCACTTGAGATATTAATATTTAACAATGAAGCAATTACTTGTTTTTAAAGCAATACGGTGCATCACCTGTTAGCTGCTGACCGCCAATCGCGTCTAACATACGCTCAAGCCATCCTTAATCACCACCAAGAGGAAGATGATTTTTCATCAAAAATAATCATGAGTGATGAGGCCCATTTCCATCTTAGCGGGTACGTAAATAAGCAAAATTTACGCTTCTGGGGCACTGAAAATCAGCGTGTATCCCACGAAGAGCCATTACACCCGCTCAAAGTCACTGTATGGTGTACAGTTTTCGCTGGAGGAGTCATCGGACCTATTTTCTTCGAAGACGTCGCGGGCCAAACGGTTACTGTGAATGGTGAGCGCTACAGAGCAATGATCAACGAGTTCTTTTTGCCGCAACTTGATGAATTGGGATTGGAAAACATGTGGTTCCAACAGGACGGTGTAACGGCACACACTGCACGTGCCACAACCGATATACTGAAGGCTGCATTTCCCGGGCGCCTAATCTCCCGTTTTGGTGAATGGCACTGGCCAGCAAGATCGCCTGATTTGACCGCTCCAGACTTCTTTTTGTGGAGCTTTTTGAAGTCGCGGGTTTATATCAACAAGCCTCAGACTCTTGCCGCTCTTAAAGACAATATCCGTCAAGAATGTGAGGACCTATCGCCGAAAGCGATGGAAAATGCCATAAAAAGGGCTTAAATGACAATCAACTGTGGCGGCGGCCATTTACATGACATCATGTTCTCGACTTGATGTAAAAAAAAAACTAAAAGACCAAATAAAAATAATCCACAAGAAGAATCAAAGTTTTTCATTTTTTTTTTTTTTTTTTTTAATTACAGCCAAAAAACATCGGAAGTTTACTTTTGCGCCACTTGTAGATGTAGCTTTCTTATGATTAAAAATTTAGCTGCCATTTTTTGCCTCAACGATTTTTTTTTTTCATTTAGAGTTTAACATGTCCATTACAAGGAAGGAGCTGTATTTTTATTTTTAAGGTTGGCGTGGCATTTCGTCCACTTAAAATTTTTTAATGAAAGGTAGCCTTTAATTCCTTCCACACATACAGAAAGACGGTGTGAAAATTTCAAGAAAATCGGTCCAGCCGTTTCGCCGTCTATAGGCTTCAAATAAACCCACAAAGAAAAAATTTACATATAAAAACACATTCATGCACAAAAAAAAATGTTTTTCTCAGATTGTTTATATTGATGAAATCTATAAGCGAACCAAGTTTCGTGTGGGTACGGCTTTTCAAAAGCGTATTATGTCCTTTTTTCGGCTAGATTGAGCATTTGGACCACTGTGCGACGCCTTTATCAAAATAATTGTTTCCTCCTAACTTTGAATTAAAGAAACAGTATGATGTTATTTCTTTTATATGAATTAAGATCTTTTTATTTTTTCTTCTTAAGCTATGACTTAACACTATTTAATTTAAATAAATATAAATTAATTTATAAACTAAAATACCATACATTTTCTTATCGTTTAAACTATAAGTAAATTAATTTTATAAGTACAAGTTTTCGTTAAAAAAAAAAAAATATTACATAAAAGTACCTTAATAAGTACATTTGTTAATAAAGAAAATACAAAATTTGTTTTTAAAACTAAACCTTAAAATAACTTAAATACTAGCTAGCAAGCATCACCACAATTTACACTTTTCCACAGGATTCATGGGACTGCCCAAGGGACATTGAAATACCTCGGCAAATTCTGGCATATGAGACAGGGTGTAATTAAGCCTTAAACTATCCAAATCATGAGAATTATCTGCCAAAGAAAAAGTTTCCTTTGAAGCAGCACCACAAAAGAATTGAGCAAATTGCAGGAAAAACAATTTGCCATTGTGCTTGAGGAAGAGAGGATCCTTGATAAAGGTTTTCAAGGCCAAATGAGTGCCACTGATATCAGCTATGCGCTCTGTTAAATATTTGGTGGGCTCTTTACTGAGACAGGCTATATTATGCTGGAAGTTTTTGTTATTAATAATGGCCAACGACTCCACATCATTGTAGTTGCCGGCAAAATCATTTTCCAGGAATTTCGAATCAAAAGCATGTATCAGCTCATGACCCAAAGTATTGGCCAAATCACCAAATATCAATGAAGGCCAGAAACGATGATCATAAAAAGGTAATTGCAAATAGGCAAAGGGTAAAATAATAAAATTGGCGGTACTAAAATAGTAGGGGGTAGTGTCTAAATTATCTAGGAAATTGGGCATGTGTAGATTAAAAGTAAACCAAAAGTTATCAAATTTTGAAGAAGAGGCCAGCAAACGCTGGCGTTGAAAAAAATGCCGCAAAGCCATTAAATGATTAGTGTAGAAATTATGGGTAACATTAAGATCCGCTATAAATTCCGCATAGAAATGTGCTGAAGCATTTTTGGGTAAATTGCCTATGTTTAATTCTAAATACTTGAGTTTTTTCTTTAAATACTGTATGCTTTCGGTAGAGAGTTGCATTTCATTGGTGTCGAGTATAAGAGAAAATTGCTCTTTCAGCTGGTTATATACCTGGTAAATAACACTGTCACTTTGTGGCCTATAACTGCCATAGTAAACTTTCTCATAGAGATAATTCATGGGTAGAGGGAAATGTTTGCGCATATGACGCAGACAGGAAGAGCGCTCCGAACCCTTGTCTATGATGTTGTGGTTGGAAGATTGTAAATAATTGAGGAAACGTGTTAGAGAATATAAAAATAAGGTCTTTTGTGAGCTAAGATCTAAATAGGTTTTGAGTTTTTCTAAATTATGCAAATCATTAACAAATATCTGATCTTTTAGTTCTAAAGGGAAATCGGCCAATAAGTACTCCCAGTTAATAGAGGAGTTGCTGTGTAATAACTCCTCATATGTAAGCCATTGGGTTAAATCACACTCATTGTTCTCATCTACTATGGCATTGAGACAGGAAGTTTTCAAAATATTCTCCAAATCCAATTCCAAATTTTTAAAATCATTTTCCAGCTTCGAAAAAGAATCATTGGTGTAAATTTTCAAAATTTCATATAAATCCAAAGAGAACTCTACTCTCTCCATGAGATTGTGGGGATCTATGCTGAGCATAAAACGGGAGGCATTAAAGCGCTCTATTTGTAGAGAAATAAAGAATCTGCTATTGGAGAATAGATTAAGCTCTCTTAAGGTTTGCAGCCAATTGCTGTGATTGCTCCATTGCAGATAACCCATGTCTCTCAGAGTAGTAATATATTGGCGCCAGGAGGCTTTCTCTGCTCTCTCACTTTGCAGACACACCTCTAAGTAGTGCTGCATTTTATGCATTATCAAATCGCCTCTCAGTAAGTTATGTGCAGACTGCGAGTGTTGGCGAAATATTTCCTCAAATTTATCGTTCAACTGTTGCTCTCCCATGGCCATAACTGTGTGGTGTTGGGGATGCTGCTGCTGCCAGTTGCTGCAGGCATAGGCATGGAAATTCTCACAGGGGTTAATGGCACGATTCATGTGTGTCGCAATATGTTGCAAGTGCTTTACATTCACGTGCTCCTCGCAGTCGTGGCTAAGGCAGGTTTTATTCAAGTGATCCCAATAGGCGAGTTCATTGCCGACTACTGTATTAACAGAGGCCGCTAGCAATGCTGCTGGTTTAGTGGGTTTGGCTGCCGCTTGGTTTACACACATTAAAGTGGTGGCGAATGTTATCAGTTGTATACCCAGCATAATTTATTTTTTATATATTACAATAATTTATTTAAAAATTCACTTTTGTTTCTTTTTTATTTCTTATTTCAAACTTTAAGTTCTCTGTGTATTTTTAGTTAATTGCCAAATTTTTTGTTTTGCCAAAAGCATGTCCAAAATCTTTTTTCAATTTAAGTTCACTTTTATTTTTTTTAAATAAAATTTTGTTTAATTAACATTTATTTATTATTTTTTAATTATTTAAATATTTATTTCCGTTTTACGTCTTGTAGCTTTCGCTGCTCAACCGCGACTGTTACACATTTCATTCACTAAAGTTTTCAGTTTGATTTCTTACTCAGCTTCAAGCTGAGCTTTGATTTCCTTTCTTATCGTAAACTTTGTGAAATACGTCGTTTCAGCTTTTTTTATTTAACAGTTTTTTTTTTTTTTTTTTTGCAATGATAATTTAAAAAAAAAAAAAAATCTTATCATTTAATACGTGCTACAATTCATAAAATTTGGTTTTAAAGACACTGTAAAAATTGTATGGGAATATTGAAAATTTAAAAAGAAGTAGTTTTTTATATAATTCCTGATAAAATCGAGATAAAAATTTTTGGCTTTGGTGTAATGAAACAGATTTTCTAAATCTTTCAATTTCTTTTTTTAAAATCTTATGATTTCCTGGCCTCTGTTGTGCTTATTTATCCTTCACTACGAGATCCTTCTGATTGACATATATTAGGATTATGCTGACCTAAGTGACTCGAATGTGCACAAATCTAGACCTCTTGTGGTAAAGTGTCATTTTTAAGGGAACATATCTGTCAGTGTTTTTTTTTTTAAACGTTTATTATAATATTGTTCCTGCCTTTAATGTCTAGGCCTAACAATAAGTAGTTAAATCTTATAACTAAACAATTATTGTTCTCTCAGTGGAGAATCATATTTGGTACATTAGATGAGTGGTAAATCAGCTCTACACAGCCTTGATCTGTCTTGAGTTAATGTAAGTAGCCTTGCGAGCGGGTTCGAATGATGATGTAATTTTATCAAATAAGCTTCACGAGTTTTTCTAAATTCGTACTTGACCAATGGCCCATCTAAGTCTCTGTGGATGCTTTCATTTCTTATGTACCATGGAGCTTCCGTCATGGTTCCAAGAATTTTGGATTGTGCCCTGTGTATTCGATTGCTAGTGGATACGCCAGTGTAAATTTGAAGCTTTTAGTTTCATGTGGAGCCGTTGGGCTTCTATGTGCCGACGCCAAGTAAGACGTCTATCTAAATGAATGCCAAGGTATGTAACGTGATCAGACTGTGAGATGTTCACACTGTCTAGTGTCGCTGGTGGACAATTTCTTCTCCTAAGTGAAAACGTTATGTGCTTGCTTTTGATTTCATTTACTTGTATTCTCCAATTTCTTAACCACGTCTCTACCTGAGATAATTATCAAGGATTCTAGATGCTTTAAGTCCACATGAGAACTAAAAATTGCAGTGTCATCTGCAAAGATGGAAATGGTTAATACTTCGGACTCGGGCAAATCAGAGGAAAATAATAGGTACAGGGTTGGTCATAGAACACTTCCCTGAGGTACACCAGCATTGATCCCATATTCGCAGCATTTTATCCTAAACAAGCGATGCGATAGGTAAGACTCTAGTATTTTGTGTGTAGTAAAAGGCAGTAGGCATTTAATCTTGTGTATTAGACCTTTATGACAAACCTTGTCAAAAGCCTGGGCAACATCTAGAAATATTTTGCCAAACAGTACTTTTTTAGTTCGAAAGATTTTCGTATCTCTCCAGTTAGGCGGATAACTTGCTCAATTGTTCCGAGTTGCTTACGGAATCTGAATTGATGATCTTTTATACTTAAGAACTTTAGAATTTTCCCTTGGATTATTCTCTCAAATAGTTTAGACAAACAAGGCAATAAGCTAATAGGTCTGTAGGATGATGCCAATGTCAGTGTAAACAACAAAGTTTTGTTTGCTTTAATTCTTTAATTTGAATTAAAGTGCTGCTAAAACACTCCGAAGCTTATAATGAATGTGTTTAATCGATTTCAACGTTTGAGTGATGTTTTGTGCTGTTAAGTAGTGGTGATTTTCACTCGGAAGAAAAAGATCGCCCAGGCTGAGAATTGGAAACATTACTCCATCAAGATTGTTGTCAAACTCAACAAGAGATTGCATCATTAAGAGCTTCTCAATCAGCAATTCAAAACGAGAGATGGCTTCTTCAATTAAGAAGTGGTGATTTTTACATGGAAGACAAAGATCGCCCAGGCCAGAAAAAAAATTTGAAGACCAAGAATTGGAGGCATTACTCCACGAAGATTGTTGTAAAACTCAACAAGAACTTGTAAAATCATTGGGTTCAATTTCAAAACGTTTGCAAGAAGCAGGTTCTATTAAAAGGCAGATAAATTGGGTACCATACGAATTAAAGCTGAGATACTATGAAAATCGATGTGGTATGTCTGAAATGCTGCTTAGACGCAATAAAACACAGTAATTTTCGCACCGAAATATTAGTTGAGATGAAAACCCGAAGCGTAAGAGACCGTATGTGAAGCACGGCTAACCAGCTGAATCGACACCAAAGCCAAATAAACATGTCACTAAGGTAATTCCCGGATTTGGTGAAAGCAAAAGGGTTCTGTTATGAGCTGCTGAAATCTGACTAAACTATCAAACTGTCCCGAATGCAACTGATTAGTTTGAGGCGAGTTTTTGCCGCAAAACGCTCGGAATATGCGGCCAAACATGAAACTGTAATATTCCATCATGACAACGCTCGGCCACATGTTGCAATACCTTTTAAAAAAAGATTCCACAATATTCCAGTGATATGTATCACTTTAGAACAGAGTATGTCATACTTCCAATAGTAATATATTTCACTTTCGGTCTCCATGCTGCAAAACTTGGGTTACCTTATAACGACTTCTGTAGAAGCTGTCAGAATGAGGAAGAGGAACAAACTATTCTACACTTCTTATGTAATTGTCCGCCACTTGGTGATCTACGGGCGAGACTTTTAGGTGAGAGATCCCTTGGTACACTCTCCGGGCTATCAGTGAAGAAATTAAGGTGCATAGACGCCTTTATTAGGGAAAGCAGGTGGTTGATAAGACCAGACTTGCAAATTGCAACTCATGGCGACCCGACAACTGTCCCATGATGGTCTGCGTTACTTGACTCTCAACACCTTCTCCTCTCCTTTCTCCTCTTGCTTAATAATCTATAGAATTCCTTTCATCTACTTCTATTTCTTACCCCTCTTTGTTTTTTCATCTCCTTTCAGGTACCACAAAGGGAACGTTTATTGGACCCAAGTGAGCTGTACAAATGAAGATTTTGGACGGCTGCCTGATAACCTAACCTAATGTATTGCTATATTTGGGGAATTTCTTTCGATTAGCTATGAAAAATGATATCGTGGAAGTGGTGGCCATATTCGGTTTCGCACATACGTTCTTCTTTTAACATATTTTTCATAACTGTTCGCAAAATTTCTGGTCGTGGCCATGACTTCATTTCGAATGTTGGTTTTTAGTTTGGGAATGGTTCTTGGCTTGTTAACATACACTCTATCTTTCAAATATTTTCAAAGCAATTTGTAAGAAGCTGTTTAATCTGGTGAACGTGGAGGCCAGTTAAAATCGCTTGTGCGCAAAATAATGCATTCGCAGAATATGTCCCTTATCAAAGCACCTGCAGTATGTGCTGTGTGCTGCTCCATTTTGTTGAAACCACTAGGTTGGAAATATTTCCCCAGCTATCCTTACAAAATTCATACGATATGCACCAACCTTGACACAGATTGAAACACCAATGTTATTATAAAATTTATAAATAAGGACTGAGGTCGAAAAATTCTTAACACACGTTTTTCATTAAAACTTCTAACCCAAGTATTATTTGATTTATTATTTTTTTTTTTTTGATCAAGTGACCTTTGTAAAGTATGTCAGTTATTATGTTTAATGTCAATTATATACATTTGTTGTTAATCTGATTAATCTGAGCAGTATGCAGTTGCGGCAAAAAAACCAAACATTTGTGACAAAGGGCTCTATAAATACCGAAATTAACATCAAGGAATATTTACAAAAGAGGATGCTTCCATTCATAAGACTTCTTAATGTGTCCACTTATTTTTGGTTTGATTTCGCATCCATCACTGTGGTAAGTAAAGTCTTGAGTGGTAAAAGATCAATAATGTGGTATTTACACGAAGAGAGGCCAATCCTCCAAACCGACTGGAGCTAAGGCTCTTGTTAAAAGAGAATTGAAGAGCAAAAAAAAGGTGTCAAAAAGTGTGGTAGATTTTAAATGGAGATGGACTACCTGTTCGAACAAAGTGACAGAAAGCACTATAAAACCTTAATGGAAGAGTTTCCGAAAAAGGTTCAAAATTTCATCACAAGTGATTAGAACTATAAAAATATTTTTTTTGGTAAATTGGAATAATAATTTCAGTCAAATAAAAAAAAATCAAAACTGTAAGTCTTGTGGTTTCATTTTTACAAGGTGGCGCAAAAGTAATGCTGCTATCAGAAAATGCTATAAATTTTGCGATTGGCCCCTAATGTCAGTTCTGTTTTGACATTTGTGTAGTAAACACATGCGAAATACACGTTAATAAACAATGTTACGCTACACTGCTCCAGAACGCGGAATATTGCTGACTATTTATTTGACTGATAATCGGTCGGTGACTTAGGCACAACGTGAATTTCGTCGCAGATTTCCTGGCCGTCCAACGCCTACTGGTGAAACACTGCGACGTTTAGCCGCTCGCCTCGAAGAGACTGGCACAACACGAGATGCTGCCAGGCATGGAAGACCCCGGAGTAGCCGTTCTGCAGAGAATATTGCTGCTGTAGCCGAGGATGTCATGGAAGCGCCGTCGACATCAACCAGAAGACGTGCCACGCAAATGGGTGTCAGTCGTCGGTCTTTACAGCGAATTTTGGTACAAGATTTGAAGATGTTTCCATACAAAGTCCAGACGGTGCTGCTGACCGCCAATCGCGTCTAACATACGCTCAAGCCATATTTAATCACCACCAAAAGGAAGATGATTTTTCATCAAAAATAATCATGAGTGATGAGGACAATTTCAGTCTTAGCTTGTACGTAAATAAGCTAAATATACGCTTCTGGGGCACTGAAAATCCGCGTGTAACCCACGAAGAGTGCTGTTTTCGCTGGAGGAGTCATCGGCCCTTTCTTCTTCGATGACGTCGCGGGCCAAACGGTTACTGTGAATGGTGAGCGCTACAGAGCAATGATCAACGAGTTCTTTTTGCCGCAACTTGATGAATTGGGATTGGAAAATATGTGGTTCCAACAGGACGGTGCAACGGCACACACTACACGTGCCACAACCGATATGCTGAAGGATGCATTTCCGGGGCACCTAATCTCCCGTTTTGGCGATTTGCACTGGCCAGCAAGATCGCCGGATTTGACCGCTCCAGACTTCTTTTTGTGGGGCTTTTTGAAGTCGCGGGTTTATGTCAACAAGCCTCAGACTCTTGCAGCTCTTAAAGACAATATCCGTCAAGAATGTGAGGACCTATCGCCGGAAGTTTTGGTCAAAGTGATGGAAAATGCCATAAAAAGGGCTCAAATGACAATCAACTGTGGCGGCGGCCATTTACACGACATCATATTCTCGACTTGATGTAAAAAAAACTAAAAGACAAAATAAAAATAATCCACAAGAAGAATCAAAGTTTTTAATATTTTTTTTTTAATTACAGCCAAAACACATGGGACGTTTACTTTTGCGCCACCTTGTATTAACATATACATATGTATGTTAAGAATGTTTCGATCTTAGTCCTAATATTAGACGATACACGATTGGTAGTCTGTCGTCTTGAATTCTAACACAAGTTAAAGTTTATATTGGAAAAAGTCGAATGTACTCAGAATTTTCTGCAGCAATCTCCGTGTTAGTCCAAGTTATGTCGAACGTATCCTAGTTGATGTTGTGGGACTTTACCGTACACATTCAATATTTTGAGCAATGCTCACTGTAGTTGGTCTTCTGGCACCAGGAATGGTGGGTTCCTACAGACCCATGTTGACGAAAATTTCCAATCAAATTGTTTTTTGCTGCTCACATGAAAATAACGACGAAATGCACGCTGTTTCAACACAATGGATTGTTGGTTTGACAAATAAAATTCAATTGTTTTTGTTCGTTGTTTGGTTGTGTAGTTATCCATTATGAAAAAAAACAATGACAAGATAATAATTAAAAAAGTTACAAAGAACTCAAACACTATAGCTCATTCTGCACCACCCTATATAACTCTTATTTATCATTATCTTTTATCTATTCCAACATTTTGAAAATCCTATTGTCTTATACAAAATTTTAAATATCATTTGAACACAAACATAATTCTTATTTATACTTCTCTTTAATCGTATTAAAATTTTACTTTCGTTACTCTTCATTTCCTTAAAATGTATTTTATAAATTTGTGTCACTTTAAAATATTTAAATCTCTCAACTTCAGAGCTGCCTCCAAATCGTATGCCTTGCATATCGCTAACATTTAAGGGTCAGTATTTGCACACTATAGTTTATCTCTTACGAATGGAATAAGTGACGTTGTTTTCTTGCTACCGTGTGCCTATACAAAGATCTTTTTATGTTTTATAGAGATAGTACCATTATTTATTAAGGTGACCAGGCAATAATTTCAATGTTCTTTCAAAATGTTGCCTAGTCATTAAACACAGAGAATAAAGATCAGTTTTGGAAATTGATTTTGAAGCTAATGACAAAGCAGTTTTTTTTTTTTTTTGTCTTCGTGAACTGATTTTGAAATCTAAAAAAACTAGAGCATACTTGAGGAAGTCGAATTATGACTTAAAATATGCACGTGGGATACATTATGTAACTTGTTGAAATTATTCATTTATAATCTTCGATATAACTTTGCTATAAAGATCAATGTGATCGTTTTATTGGATTTTAATTATGAAAATCTTTCAGATCGTCGCACAATCTGTTAGTACTCAAAATCCTTTCAGCATCATGCAGTATATTATGTTTAAATATAGGTACTTGTTATTACGTGAGACTTTTATAATATGTAAATGCAATTGGTTATAACACAATGAACATATCTCAAGTGGATTGTGCTGAACCTTTACTGTATGTTTAAAGCCATAGCTATTCCGAGACACTTTTTATTCGATGTAGAGACAACTTTATCCCTTTGCATGTTCCCATACAAAAAAATTGTATGTCGTACGTTAAAAGTTTTTTTTTAATTAAAAAATAATATCATTTGCAAATCATATGAGATGCACGAGCGTGTGAAAGAAACTGTGCTGTGCATCACATACAAAGATTCTACATTTTTCATTTGTGACCCCACAAAGTATATATATTCTGGATCGTTATAGCCATGTCCCTCTGTATGTTGAAATCAACATTCCGTAGCCCCCAAATATTTTACAAACATAATTGATACATCAATACATCGGGAATTCTTCCGGCTCGGTCACTATTTAAAATCAAGAAAATCGGCCAACAAATGGCTGAGATATATGGAAAAAAACGGGACCACCTCGATTTTTGGCCTATTTTTGATCTATATGTGGATTCTAAGTCATTAATATAGACGATATGGTCCATTGAAACGATTTATATAAGGCTATAGTAATTTGGACCTACAATAGGTCAAAATCGGGAAAACTTTTTTTTAACCCGAATATTTAATAAAATTTTTTTAAAAAATTTTGAAAAAAATTGGAAAAAAATTTAAAAAAAAATTGGAAAAAAAATTAAAAAAAAAAAATTGAAAACAATTTTGAAAAAAAATTTTTTTTTAATTTTGAAAAAAAAAAATTAATTTTGTTTACCTAAAAACATTTAAAATTTTTATGTTAAAGTATAATTTGGTGAATGGGTATATACGAATATAGCTGTCTTACTTGTTAAATGTAGGAATGTTCAAATCAAATTTCCACAATAACTATTCCATCTTTTCTCCCTTCCATATCCTATTTTGCTATTCCCAACACAATGCTTTGCATGAGTGGAGGTTATCTCCAGAGTGTTGGTCCAAAAAAAAATTCACGCGATCTCAGTGGCCAGATCAGTGAGATGGCTTGAGCTGCTTGAGCAGCGCCCTCTTGTTGAAACTACATGTCCATATCATCCAATATAGGCGAAAATAAGTTGGTAATCATCGACCGATATTCACCAACGTTATTTTCAAAGAAATGTGGAGCGATGACGCCTCCAGCTCAAAATCTACACCAACCACTGACTTTTTAAGGATGCATTGGATATTCTTGAATCTCATGTGGATTGAAAAATTTATTTGTTGATGTATCAACTCATCCAGAAATGGGACTCGCCGTAAAATGGAAGATGCGCGCTGAAAATTGCCCGAGCAGAACACTCTTGTTGATATAAAAATGTTATCACTTGTTGTTAAACGCTATATCCGTCCATGGTGATTTGGCTAAAAAACTTAATAAAGGGCGACAAATTCGACAGGTGTAGCTTCAACAATATTGACTACGAAATGTATTTCTAAGAAATAATGTTAAAAAATTTGTGTAAAAAATTTAATACCCTTGAGATCCATCAATTTCAAATCAGTCCTCTCTCAAAGCCATAAAACAATAATTTTGTGATTCTCATGTAGCATTTATTACAATTCAAATCCATTAACTATTTTTTGAAATTTTGTTTATAAAAATATTTGAAAATAAAATTTTTAGATTTTGGATTTTCATGAATCTTTATGATGAAGAATAATTTAAGAATTTGGAAGCTTCGGAAATGGCTAAATTGCATAATACGGCCTGCCTAGTATACATAACTTAATCGATAAGGGTTAAGGATTGAGAAACTTATATATACCCTTGCCACTCATGGTGAAGGGTATAAAAATACAGGAAATACTTCAGCAGGATGTTTGTTCCACAAACTGAGAGTACGGATAAATAACTGTAGATTGTTTTGCGATAAAACAGAAAAACACAGCCCACATTGCGTTGGATAAATAATAGAGTTGGATAAACTACTGTCACGCGCTACAGAAGCTCCAAACTAGACATTGAAGCTTGAAGACCAATACATGGGAGCTGTATCCCATTTTCCGTCGGATATAGGTGTTGTAAATAGTGAGCAGTTGAGATGGAGTGAAGTATTTCCTACACCGTTTCAGAAAACCGATACACTTCAATGCATCTTTCGACAACTGAAAAAACCAGCGGACATCACTCATTCATACCCAACACATCAAGAGCGTCTGATTTCACAATATTTACACAAATAAAACCACATGATCTGTCGTTCCTTTTTGTGTTAATATGCAACACTGCGTCTTGCGAGCGTTGAAAGAGATTATCTCTAGATCCCGATAAAGGGAATCATTCATGTTTTGCCTCATTGCCCCAATCTCCGACAGGCTTGGTCTATAATTGAATGAATATGAATGGGAAATGTTGCTGTCATCTGCAAAAGAATAGATAGGGCTGGAAGTTTGACGTAGAAGTTTGTTTAGAAAAATAAGAAATGGAGTAGGAGAAACAACGGAGCCTTGTGGTTCCCTTGAGTTTATTTTGAACTCGTATGATTATATCCCATCTATAACAGCTCTGAGATCTCGGAATTTTGATAAAACAGCACCATGCCACACTCTATCGAACGCCTTAGAAATATCTAGAGCCACCACTTTACTTTCGCCAAAACTGTGAATGGAACGATACCAGTTTTCCTATAGGAAGGTCAGCAATTCTCCTATAGAGCATCCTCTACGAAAGCCATACTGGCGGTAGTTAAGTAAGTTGTTGGTCTTAAAATATTTAACAAGACGGTAGCTTACCATACTTTCCATGACTTTGGAAAGTGCAGAACATATTTCAGGGTTATAAGCCTCTCCAATACACAGGAAATACGCTGGCATGGATAGTATGAAGTGCTGAAAAAGTTGGCTAATAGACGAGCTAACGGCAAAGAGCACTGCTATGCCAGCTGTCTTAGGAAACTTATTTACGTTGAGATCAGATAAAACCCTTATAACAGCATGAGCTCAAAAGAATATACTTGGCATAGTCAGTAATACTCTTTTGAGTTCGGGCGGTGGTTCATCACTTCACGGCAAGTGAGGATTTCTTACGAATAATTCAGCTAACCGGGTCAGTAAATGTTTGGTCCTCCTTTAAAAGAGTCAGAATTGAGGAACTATCATTATCTTTAACTTTTTTAACGAATGCCCGAATACTACCCCGGGGAGCAGTAAGAACTTTAGCATGAAATCGTTTGACACACGAAGATCTTCCATTCATAATGGCATCGAGAAGACTTTCAAACTACTAAAACATTTCGATGATATCACACCCACACTTTCTTTTATTTACATGATAAGATAGGAAGCACTTAATGAAAGACCCGATAGATGCCCATTCACACATTCAGTGCAAAAATAGAACTACATTCCAAACTACCCCCAACAAAAAAAGCCAGCTGAAAAGTAACCATAAATATTGTTGTATAAAAAAATTTTTTTTCGGAGATTGCCTCACAATTTGGTTTATAAGTTTATTTTTAGTTAACTTATTTTGTTGATTTTCAATACCAAACACCTTAGGATAATAATAATTTTTCCAGGAGAACTTGGTTCATTTCAGTTGTGTATTTCTGACGTGAGCGTGTTTTACACACACAGATAAGTGAACTTAGAATATCATCACGGTTTAATATTGCAATGAATAACATACCACATTCACTAAAAATGTTAGTGCAGGGTATAACAAAAAAATATCTACCCAATTTAGAAAACCAAAAACATAGTTCCCGTTCTCCAAGTGTATTTTTATGTAGCCGAAAAAAAAAAAAACATATAAAATAAGTCGTCTGCTACAATTAAATAAAACAATGCGAAAAAATGTTAACCCCTTTAGCAAATTAATTGTAATAAATTAAGTATATTTAATATTTATGCACAATATAATACAAATATACATAATTCATAAACTGTGTGTATTTTTATTTTTTTTTTTTTTTGTTCTTTGGCGATTATTATAACAATTACGATTATGTACAATATAAAAACGCAGAGTGAGAGAAATGGAAACATTTAAAAAAAAGACCACAAAAATTGATAAGAATTATTAAAACATGTATTATTTTGTACAAAAAAAAATGTAAAAAAAAACTATAAACTGAAGGGAATTTGTATTGGAATGTATTAAATTGTATGACGCAATAATGCCTTGTAATTTACAGTGAAAGTTTCGCCGCGCATTTGAAAACTGACAGATTGAAGACACATTTCAGTTTTATACATATAAACAAGAGTATGTGATTGTTTTAGTATTTGTTTATGAGTTTGTAGGTATGAGTAAATGTCTACAGGAAGTCTAGTATCATGTAAAATGATTGATAAGTTTTCTACATGATTTAGATTTTGAAATATTTATAGATTTACACTAAAAGCTTTTGTAGTCGTATCATTATTAGCTTTAGTGATTAGAAATATGGCACAATTTCTTAGTTTTTTAAGACATGGCATAGAAAATTGCAATTAATTTAAGATTTAAATAAATATTTAAAGATAAATTAAAACGTTTTTTAATAAAGGAAATTTATGGCCAATTGAAATGCTATATAAGCAATATAATGGCTGAGTTGTAGAGTGATGCAATAATTTATGATTTACATTTAGAAAATAGAAATGTTTGTTCAAAGCAACTTGTAGTAATCATATACAAGGTGGCGCAAAAGTAAACTTTCGATGTTTTTTGGCTGTAATTAAAAAAAAAAAAAAAAAAATGAAAAACTTTGATTCTTCTTGTGGATTATTTTTATTTGGTATTTTAATTTTTTTACATCAAGTCGAGAATATAATGTCATGTTAATGGCCACCACCACAGTTCATTGTCATTTAAGCCCTTTTTATGGCATTTTCCATCACTTTGGACAAAACTTCCGGCGATAGGTCCTCACATTCTTGACGGATATTGTCTTTAAGAGCTGCAAGAGTCTGAGGCTTGTTGACATAAACCCGCGACTTCAAAAAGCCCCACAAAAAGAAGTCTCGAGCGGTCAAATCAGGCGATCTTGCTGGCGATCTTGCTGGCGATCTTGCTGGCCATTCACAGTAACCGTTTGGTCCGCGACGTCTTCGAAGAAAAAAGGTCTGATGACTCCTCCAGCGAAAACAGCACACCATACAGTGACTTTGAGCGGGTGTAATGGCTCTTCGTGGGTTACACGCGGATTTTCAGTGCCCCAGAAGCGTAAATTTTGCTTATTTACGTACCCCCTAAGATGGAAATGGGCCTCATCACTCATGATTATTTTTTATGAAAAATCATCTTCCTCTTGGTGGTGATTAAGGAAGGCTTGAGCGTATGTTAGACACGATTGGCAGTCAGCAGCTAACAGCTGATGCACCGTCTGGACTTTGAACGGAAACATCTTCAAATCTTGTACCAAAATTCGCTGTAAAGACCTTCGACTGATACCCATTTGCGTGGCACGTCGTCTGGTCGATGTCGACGGCGCTTCCATGACATCCTCGGCTACAGTAGCAATATTCTCTGCAGAACGGCTACTCCGGGGTCTGCCACGCCTGGCAGCATCTCGTGTTGTGCCAGTCTGTTCGAGGCGAGCTGCTAAACGTCGCAGTGTTTCACCAGTAGGCGTTGGACGGCCAGGAAATCTGCGACGAAATTCACGTTGTGCCAAAGTCACCGACCGATTATTGGTCAAATAAATAGTCAGCAATATTCCGGGGTCTGCCACGCCTGGCAGCATCTCGTGTTGTGCCAGTCTCTTCGAGGCGAGCGGCTAAACGTCGCAGTGTTTCACCAGTAGGCGTTGGAAGGCCAGGAAATCTGCGACGAAATTCACGTTGTGCCAAAGTCACCGACCGATTATTGGTCAAATAAATAGTCAGCAATATTCCGCGTTCTGGAGCAGTGTAGCGTAACATTGTTTATTAACGTGTATTTCTCATGTGTTTACTACACAAATGTCAAAACAGAACTGACATTAGGGGCCAATCGCAAAATTTATAGCATTTTCTGATAGGAGGATTACTTTTGCGCTACCTTATACATATCAATTTACGCCCCAAATGGAAATGTTTGCTTTCAGAAGACAATAATTTAAAGTAAATCATTGTACCCTTAAAAATGAGTACACAGAAAAAACAGATTCGTAGTAGCAACCGAATTTGTTGCCAATTGAATGATTCGGTTGCAAACATAGAATTTTTCGGTTCTATCGACAGAAAGTCAGTTGATTAAGAAGAATTTCTTTTGAAGCAACTTAACTTTTGTTACCCTTCTGAAATTGTTATCTAAGACCTTTTCTCAGCTTTCTGGCAACATATGGATTCCGCGCCAAAAGAACTGCTTATCTTGAGAGGTCAAGCCAATATCAGATACTCTGTTCCAAGTGAAGCGTATAACAGAGAGAGCATTCTGCATCGCTCGAATCAAATATAAGTCGTATGGGGCACGGTCTGAACTATAAGGAGGGTGAGAAATTTCCCAACCATTTCATTCTAAATACTTTTAAACAGGTATTGCAACATGTGTTAGAGAGTTGTCATGATGGAATTTTACGTTTTTCGGAAAATGCTCACTTCACACGAATCAGTTGCTTTCGATACGTTCGGTTTCCCTGTGATGGTTTGGTCAAATCTCAGCAGCTCATGATAGATAGTACCATTTTCGACCCACCAACTACAGTGAATTAACTTATCGCCATGGATATTTGGCTTTGGTGTCGATTCGGCGCTTCAGGTCCCAGTTTTCATCGCAAGTAATGATTCAGTGTTTTAAGGTCTCTCGGCTTCAACACGCATGCTTTTCGCTTTCAATTCCTTGCTTTTGGATGAATACTGCTGCTGGCAAACATTTTCAAATTGCTGCTTGAGTATTCCCCAATAATTTTGCAAGCTCTTGTTGAGTTTTACAACAATCTTCATGGAGTAATGCCTCCAATTCAGCTGCGTTCGGTACGGGTTCCCTGTGATGGTCGGACCAGATTTCAGTAGCTCTCGATCGAGAGCTTTGCGATCACATGCGATCTCTTACGCTTCGGGTTCATGGCAAGTAATGATTCAGTGCAATAATGATTTTCTTTTATAGCGTTCAAGCATCATTTCGTCTCTTAAGGTCTCTTGGCTTCAATTCGTATGGTACCCATTTTCCTTGCTTTTGGATGAATACTGCTGCTGGCAAACGTTTTCAAATTGCTGGTCTTCAAACTTTTTGGCTGGCCTGGGCGATCTTTTGTCTTGCGTGTCAAAATCACCATTTCTGGACCGCACAAACCATCTCTTGCACGTTGGAACCCTTAGATCACATTTACCATAAGCTTTAGTGAGCAATCGGTGTGCTTCAGCGGCACTTTTTTTTCAAATTAAAGAAGTAGTGCAAAACTTCGGCTCTATCAACAGAAAGTCAGTAATAAAGAAGAATATCAGTTGTAGCAACCAAATTTTGTTACCCCTTCTGAAATTTTATAGCCACAACTGTAAAATTCGGTCACTGAGGTAGAATCATTCGATTGGCAACAAATTCGGTTGCCACTACGAATAAGTTTTTTTCTGTGTATTAAATTAATTTAACACCCCATTTCTATTATTTCAATTACCAACAACTGAAATCTGATTATCTCAAAAATTTGGCTCGTGCTAAAAAAATGTGCCCTTCGCCAAGAAAAAAACCCCCAAAAAAATTATCAGTAATTAAAAATACGTGAGGCTTGTCTTAAAATATCAAAAGATTCAAACAAAATTCCAAGAAAATTGTCTAATTTACTAATAAATACATAAGAAAGCAACAACATCTCTACATTAAGTATGACTAAAAACCCCTTAAATAGATTTAACTAAGACTGCGAAACATATTAGAACTAGTGGCATAATTATCAACATTTGCAAATTTTGGCAACTATTTCATCATTTAATTTGTTTTAATTTTAAATAGTTTCAAACAGAAACAAGATTTTTATCAATCAAATTTGTAGCTGATTGACAAACCACTAGAGGTTTTCGGCTTGTGGTTTTTTAGCTAAACTAAATGACGCAATTTGTTCCAAATTGTAAACCAGACACCTACAAACATTAGTTTAAATTAGAATAAAGACGTTGATAACAGTGGAAATATTTGGCGTTGGGCACTTTAAATGAAACCAACAATAGAAGTGTGTGATCGATTTTTTAGGGGGGTTAAAAATATTATTTATTTATAAACAAAACCATGAGTATGACTTTGAATTTTGAAGAATTAAATATTTCATTAGACATTAAAGATCTCCGCCTGCTAGTATTCTAAACTAGTCCTCTAACTAAATTTATACTCAACCCAATTATGATTTCCATTCCCACACAAGCATGTTGTTGGTGTGTGTTCAGCTGCTTAATCTGCTTTGAAATGTCGAAGCGTTCTGCATGATGATTAGCTTTTCAAAAATTAAGAGCTCTAAAAGTATTTTTAAAAATTCAAGCTTATTAAGCACAGAGTGCAGCAGAATCAAAATATTTTAGAATACATTTGCCGTTTTAGATTAAAATTATTTTGAAATCAAACATCGCTATTCTTGAGCGATTTATAGGCTCAGTCGTCAAATCTTAAATTCGAATACTACTTTCAATCACAACAGTCATTTAAAATGTCAGATTTATTTCCCAATAGTTCCATTCTGTCACATTCCATCAAGGAAGGAAGGTCACATGTTTCATATTCTGAAAGCTAAGCTTCTCCTATTTTAATTTTCTAGCAAACGCGAGATCAGAAGAATTCATATCTTTAACTAGCAATATCTCAAAGACTACCTTTTTTTCTGTTGAAAATTAATCTCTGGGGTATCAGAAACAAAGTTTGTTCTGATTTTTTTAAACAGATACCGCTATTTTTATGTTTCTCAAGAAAATTGCATTTTTGACCCTTAAAACAATAAAATTTGGTTGGACAATGTTCCGCAACTTTGTCCAGGAGTGTTAGGTCAATATTTTTTCTGAATGTTCTAACATCTAAAATTTTCAAAATAAAAGTTATTTTTTTAAATTTATAAGAAAAATGTCATTACCGCCACTTTGCGGCCACTTTTTGCAACCATTGGTGAAACAGAAAAATAGATAATTTCAAAGCCTTTCAAAGGTGGTATCTGTGAAGAAATTCCAATGAAGCATTAGGATTCTAGACGCAAAAGTAATTAATAGTGCACCAAACCTTTTTTGCTTTATAACAGCGAAAGGCATTGAGCTCTCAAATGAGCTCTCTTGTTTTTGTTTTCACATGTACGCAAGCACACACATTGTATAAAACAATCAAAACCAGTTAGTCTCGCATGAGCATTGATAGAAGCAGGTTGTTTTACGCTTTTCGTTTTTATGCTTGTTTATTTCAGTTATTGTTTTTGTTTTTTTCTCAACTTTTTACTCAACTCATACAACTACAATATTTAAAAACTGTAGTGGTGTGAGTTTGCCTTTCGCTGCTTTATAATTAAGTTTATTAATATTAAATAACTGTATTCAACGTCATTCAATTTTATATATGGGCAATTCCACGAGAATTTTCTGACGCATCTTAAAGTACGATATATCAATGTTTTTGTCTCGAGAAGACCAATGTTTTTCTCTAAGGTTAGCTAAATTTTAATGATTTCTTGCGAGCTTTATGATCTATTCAAATTGCTATCATACATCAAGCACGGTTCACCATGTGAAAAAGTGAAAAATACCAGAAATATGTTCGCTTATTTTTAAAATGGCACAAAAACGGCTGAAGAGTTTTGCTCGGAACTTTGCACACTGGGCAAGAACTTCAGTATCTAAAATTCCTCCGAACCGCTTGTTGACATAAACCCGCGACTTCAAAAAGCCCCACAAAAAGAAGTCTGGAGCGGTTAAATCAGTCGATCTTACTGGCCAGTGCAAATCAGCAAAACGGGAGATTAGGCGCCCGGGAAATGCATCCTTCAGCATATCGGTTGTGGCACGTGCAGTGTGTGCCGTTGCACCGTCCTGTTGGAACCACATGTTTTCCAATCCCAATTCATTAAGTTGCGGCAAAAAAAACTCGTTGATCATTGCTCTGTAGAGCTCACCATTCACAGTAACCGTTTGGCCCGCGACGTCTTCGAAGAAAAAAGGTCCGATGACTCCTCCAGCGAAAACAGCACACCATACAGTGACTTTGAGCGGGTGTAATGGCTCTTCGTGGGTTACACGCGGATTTTCAGTGCCCTAGAAGCGTAAATTTTGCTTATTTACGTACCCGCTAAATGGGCCTTTTGATGAAAATCATCTTCCTCTTGGTGGTGATTAAGGAAGGCTTGAGCGTATGTTAGACGCGATTGGCGGCCAGCAGCTAACAGCTGATGCACCGTCTGGACTTTCTACGGAAACATCTTCAAATCTTGTACCAAAATTCGCTGTAAAGACCGTCGACTGATACCCATTTGCGTGGCACGTCGTCTGGTCGATGTCGACGACGCTTCCATTACATCCTCGGCTACAGCAGCAATATTCTCTGCAGAACGGCTACTCCGGTCTCCTCACTATTTACAGCACCTATGGAAAATGGAATACAAGCGTCATGTGTGCTTTGTGGTCTATTTGGAGTTACTTGACCGCGTACAGGAGAGGCCGAAAGTGCTTATATGTGACAGTAGGTAATCCAGCTCTATTGACTCACTGGAACATCGTCGCAATATGGGCTGTGTTTCACTGTTCTACCGAAACTACAATGGTATGTGCTCTGCTGAACTTAGGGAACTTGTTAAAGAAACCCGTAGTTTTTTACGCAACACACGTTTTTTGGCAAGGGCTCATAAATTCGTTGTCGACTGGACAGTGGATCGCACAACTCATTACAGAGGAAATTCGTTCTATGTGGAATGAGCCTCCTCCTGAAGTCTTGCCTGTCACTTTCAATATAGAAAAATTAAAATCTAATGTCCACAAATACTATCACCTCTATTCTCCTTCCCATAACCTATTTTCCTAGTTCCAACACAATGCCTTGCATGAGTAGGGATCATCCCCTGAGTGCTGGTCCAATTAAAAAAAATGTAAATTAAATGGCTATAAAACTAGCTTTAAATGAATGCGCCTACTCACCACCAGAGGCTGTGCAACCTATTCTAAAATAAAACTAACAAAAAACTTTCTTCTTCTTTCACCACCTTTCTTTCTCCACTCTATCCCCTTTCCAAAGAAAGTAACACAATTAATATATAGGCATTAATGTATGAGTGATAGTTCTCTTTACAAATACAAAAATACATTCCAGAAGATTAGCTTAATCTGATAGTGAAAGACCACACGATTCATCCTTTGAATTTTTAAGTCGTAGAATTAGAAATTTCACAATATCTTGTAATTTGCTAGGAATATTATGTATCATTTCCTTAATCTAACAATACACTTAATTGCTATATATTAGAATATCTCATAATTCATTTAGCAAATGCCAATCGTGGGAAATAATTGACACATGTCTGAAATGTTTAAAACAAATCTCCACCAAACTCATAACAACCAAAGTATACCAGTACTTACAAGTAAGTATAAATATGTCAGACAACAAATTGCACGTATTTATTTGTTTGCTGTTAAAATATTTGGATTTTTTTTTTTGAAACAAAATATAAAACAAATCACTCAACTTACTTAAGTATATTTAAGCCCTGTCTGATTTATAACATTAATTCGCTGGCAGGAGATACAATTAAACTTAAATAAATTTCAGTGATAATAAACCTAAAGCAAGGCATACTTACATATAAATAAATTGAAATGAAAATAGGCGACTGAAAAGTCATGTAATCAAATTAACCTCACGTGTCAGCAGCTGTTTCAAAGAAATAAGTATATGTTTATAAATAATCAGCAATGAAATTTAAATTTCTTAATATTTTTGATGTAAGTCATATGTAGTTAAAAGTGTTTGTTGAACACCAAATAAGACAATGAATTTTAAATGTTAAGTATGTACCTATTGTGAACAACTTTATAGATCAGTGGTTCTCAAATGGGGGCCTTCTAAATCCGCATTAACATTCCAGGAGGAACGCAAAGAACTTAGGTCAGCACATGATTCTATTCTAGTTATCTGGCAAAATAATTTTCTTCGAAATCGTTTTATTACGTCTGTTTATGAAATACCAGATATATCGGATTTTGAATTAGTTGAAATCGAAAACTTTTGTTGATATCACAAAGGTTCCCACTTGTTAGCTCGGAAGCGTTGACACTATTAATGGAACTGCCATTGATATGTTTATGTAAAACTACTATTTCCGAGCTTTTGTCAATCTAAAGGAAGAATCGATCACGTATGTACTCTAAGAATGATATTAGATGTGTATATTCTGAAATGTCTCCTAACATTAAAGAGTTTATAAAACGAAAACAATGCCGCAACTAAAGAGTCTTTCACTAGGCCTTGCCTATATTTGAATTTAAATAATAGAAAGTGTATGTGGGACATCACCGATATTTTGTATTTGTTTGAATGGCTTATCGATGCCATTATGTATGGAATATAACATCATGCAAATGTCCGCCGCGTCTTTGCTGAATTCCAAAATGTCCAATAAATAGATTGACTTTGACCGATGGCATGGGTTATATTGGCTCTGAGGGCCGCTGTTGCCTGTGGCATATTTGCATAGACCTGCCATTAAGAAAACCCCACAAGATAAAGTCTAACTGGGTCAGATTGCACGATCTCAGGTCCTATACATAATGTGTCTAAGATTTACGTGGGTACCTGCCGCATAGGCTTAAACCGCACGGTGGTCTTAACACCGGATAGAAACAAAGCGTCTATCACGGCCATTGAGTAACTTGCAAGGAACACTCAATTGGCAACTTCTTGTACATTGATTGCACAGATCAAAGCACAAACCCCTTGCTCGAGAGCTCGGACTATCTAATACCTGCCATCCATAGCTAGCTAGTAAACTAATAAGCTCAGGACAATTATCAAAGCTGCAACATCCGGCCTGGTAATCCAGTCCAATGTATGCCCTCTGACTTCAAAAGTTCCTAGCCGATAAAAGCCAAGGTAAGTGTACTTTAACACACAATTTTGACCTCGACAGAGAACCAAGTCCAACGACCAATATATCACGAATACTACTACCTCAATACATTTCTTGCAATGGCTCTGTTAAGTCAGCAACAGCACTTTGTAAGAGCACTAGCTCAAATAACAGTCCTTTAACCAACGATCTTCTACCCACTTTCGGTCTTAACCACAGCCACCACGCGCTCAGCGAAGTGACCTGACCAATGATCCTACAGGACCGAAGTAATGGCGCCAAAGGATTCCCATGCAACTAGATAAAACTATAGTCAGCTGCGAATTTAATAAATTAAATTCTTACCAGGAATCCCCGGTTTCGCCCCATATTTCCCCTTGAGGCATAACATCAAGGTGTGGAGCTTACCAAAATGCTTATCCATGCCCCAAGGGGGGGTCCAATGCACAGTGGGGTAAATTTTTTTTGGAAATAAATCTAGGATTTCTAAACGGCTAGCTGGGCGTAGCCAAGGACTATTCCAGTTTAAGTTATGAAAGTGGACCCTACAAATGCTCCAGGGGCGTAAAGTAGGGCACCTTGTGTTTAAAAATTTTACATGTCAAAGGTACCCTACTTTGATCCCCTATAGCGCCGCCCGTGGATCATTTGTAGTGCCCATTTCAAATTTTATACCGATCAGAGCAGCCAAATTTATTTCCAAATTTTTTTTCAGGCTAAAAGAAATTGATAATCATCGACCTATAGTGCTCGCCGTTGACGATGATGGCCTGACCTTAGTCGTTCACAAAGAAATATGAACCGAAGACGCCACCAGCCCAAAATCCACACTCAAGAGTGACTTTGACCGCTATCGACTGTAAAAGTTCACCCTTTCACGACCGTTAGACTAATTTTTGAACAATTCTTGAACATAGTACCAATAAAACTGTAAATTTTCAAAGACAATTAAAAATAAGAGCTGTAACCGAACGTGTTTTAATTTAAATACATTAGCCATTATTTGTTTCGTTATTTAGTCATTCAATATTGTTGTGTTGGGACACCGGTGTCCCCGTGGTCGTCAAAGGGTTAATGTTAAATTAATATTGTGAAAATAAAGGATATTTTTTAGAGGCGGAGAACTTTAAATAGGCAGCATTCCTCTCTGTGACAGCTTATTTGGCAGTTTTCAGTTAGTTTATGCTGGCAATTTATCATGAATAGATTCACGATAGAGAAACGTTTGTAAATTGTTAAAATTTATTTTCAAAATCATGGTTCAATTCGACAAAGTCATCGAACAGTACATGCATTTTATTGTGTTCAAAATCGTACATCACAGCGATAAATTCGAGAAACTATGAATCGTTTTCGCAATACGTTTACTCTTAACGATAATACGTATGCCGGAAGACTCTGTGCAGTGTGATAGTGTGCTGCGTAGTGTTGTAATGAGTCAATTCGTCATCGTGCTCAACACTTCACCTTATGTCCATCCATTTTATGGAAAATTTTGCATAATGATCTTAGTTTGCATGCTTACAAGATTAAACTCGTACAGGAATGGAAACCTCATGATCATCGATCGCATTTGGTGATTGGGCCAAAAGAAACATCGCTATTGAGCCAAAATATCATTTGGAAATTTTGTTCACTGATGAAGCACACTTTTGGTTAATGATAATCCCCAAGACATTTTCGAAACAACAACTGATTCGCTACGTAAAATGGCGAGATCTTCGTGTGTCAAAGGAATCGATAAATTTGACTAGAGGAAAAGAAAAGATACACAGAGAAAACAGATTCGTGATAGCAACCGAATTAGTTGCCAATCGAATGATTCGGTTGTACACATAGAATTGTTCGGTTCTATTAACAGAAAGTCAGTTGATAAAGAAGAATTTCGGTTGAAGCAACCAAACTTTTGTTACCCCTTCTAAAATTCTATAGCCACAACTATCAAATGCTGTTACTAAGGTAGAATCATTCGATTGGCAACAAATTCGGTTGCTATCACGAATCTGTTTTCTCTGTGTATACATGTTATACATCAACGTGTAGGAAATTATGTCCTCTTTTCAAAAATATACAAAATTTTTAAAAATTAAAAAAATGATAGAAGAGTCTCTATAATTTTCAAAAATATGGGAATAAAAAATGGTAGCTGATTGTTCTGGAAAATTTTAATTTTTAAAATGCAATAAAAGTTTTGTTTATGAATCGTTTTTAATGAAATTTTACAATTGATCGAAATACAAAATTGAAAATGAAGTTAGTGAATTGTTTTTGACAATCCCACAATTCCCAAAAAACTTTTGAAAAATCCCAAAATCTGATTATTTTGAATTTTGAATCTATTGAAGGCATTAATCTCGTGGTTATGAAATCCCTTTGCATAAGATTGAAGACCACATTGGGATATACATAACAGATCTTAATTTTTTGAAAGCAGCTATGCGATTTGAAAAAATTTTGTGTAAAATTTAAATTTACATAAAAACTAGGTCTACTACGGAAGGCTTTGAACCACGCAATAATATAATTTTTGATATTACTTTGCTTTTATAATACTTCACGTAATGTTATTTTCCAGAAAATTATAAATGCAATAATTTTTTCTTTCTTATTTTCTGTATAATTTGAAATTAATGTAAGTAACTTTTTTGAAAAAAAAAAATGGCGAAAAAAATACTTTTTTTATTATTTTTTTTTAAGTTCGAATGCAAATAACTTTTGGCTCAGTAAAGGTTTTAAAAAAATGTGTTCTCAGTATTATTACTAAAGTTGTTGGTAATTAAACAAGAGATATTTAAAGAAAATCGGGAAGGATTTGGATCCGTTATTAGCAAAAAGGCAGACAAAGGTAGGTAGAAATTTAAAATTTTACTTTTCAAATACGAATAACTCGTAAATTATAAGAGATAGTATATAGCTAATGCAATTCTTTTGTAGATCTCTTTGAGCGAATTTCACATATATAAAAAGCTTTAAAATGCGATCATAAACAAAAATTTGGCATCATTTTAAATTTTTGATATACCCGAGGTGCCCCAATTTGGGTCATTGTGGCTCGGTTCCCCCTTAATGTTATAAGTCCAAATTAAAAACTTAAACTTATTAATACCCCATCTATAGCCGTGGGAAATTTTATTAAAATCGTGCTATTCGTTTATAAGTTACAGATTTATTTCCACATTTTTTTTATTATCCCCACTGTGCAGCATGGCTATCTTGGAGGACGCTCTACGGGAGTGTTGTTAGCCACCATATCGAAAAAATGGTGTCGTTCTACTCACCGTTTAGGCGTAATTAAAGTTGTGGTTCTAGATAATTCCAAGGCGTTCGATAGAGTGTGACATGGTGCTCCTTTTTCAAAACTTATTGCTTTTAGTTACGATATTAACTTATTTCGATTTATCATGAGCTTTCTTAGAGATCGCACTCTAGAGTTGTTATAGATAGAATCTCATAAAACGAGTTCAAGATAAATTCAGAGGTCCGATCTTTCTCCTACTCAAACTTCCAACCCTATACTTATATTCTTTTACAGATGATAGCATTATTTGCCTTTCATATTCATTCAGTTATAAACCAAGCATTTCGAAGATTGGGGCAAAGAGACAAAACATGAGACATGATTCCCTTAATCGGAACCTTCTCACAACTTCTGAATAAGGTCGTTCGAATATGGTTGCTTTCAATGCTCGCAAGACTCAGTGTTGCATGTTGACACAAAAACGAACGACAGACCATGTCGCTTCATCTGTATTTCTGGGTGGTGTAGATATTGTGGAATCAGATGCTCTTGATGTTCTGGGCATGTTTCATGTGTCAAAAGATGCATTCAAGTGTCTCGGTTTTCTTAAACGGTATAGAAATTACTACACTCCATCTGATCTCCTCACTATTTACACCACCTATATTCGACCGAAAATAGAATACAGCTCCCATGTATGGTCTATTTTGAAGCTTCTCGAGGTGATTATTGGTGAGTGTAGGGTATCCAACTCTATTGATTCGCTGGAGCACTGACACTATGTGGGCTGCGTTTCCCTGTTCTATCAGTACTACAATGGAATGTGTTCTAATGAAATTAGGGAACTTGTTCCGGATACCCGCAGATTTTTACGTAGTACACGTTCCTCATCAAGAAGACATACCTTTGTCTTCTTGAAGAATGTTTTCTTTATCCGTACTATCCGTATGTGGAACATACTTCCCGCTGAAGTATTTCCTGTCATTTTCAATGTAAGAAAGATCAAATCGAATGTCCATAAACACTACTCCCTCTTTCCTCATAACGTATTTTGTTAGTTCCAACACAATGCTTTGCATGAGTAGT
Source organism: Calliphora vomitoria (assembly GCA_942486065.2). NCBI lineage: Eukaryota > Metazoa > Arthropoda > Insecta > Diptera > Calliphoridae > Calliphora > Calliphora vomitoria. The sequence goes on along the minus strand of OW818030.2, from coordinate 17,634,354 downwards.
TTCTCAATTTCAACTTGTAAATTTAAATTGTTGTTTCTATGAAAAAAGTGGGCCATAATTTCATTTAAATGGTTCATAGGGGCCTTGAAGCAAACGCTTGTGAGAACCACTGTTATAGATCATAAATAAATTTAAAGATTTCTCCTATTTACATACACACATGTAAACATTTTGACATTTTGACACCCACACTCTCTCTTTTACATGTATTGGTTTATGTTTATTTAAATTGAAGTGTATACAGTTGTTTTGATTTGATTTTATTATTTTTTTTTATTTTTACTTGTGAAATGATTTAATTTCAAATTCTTCGTTTAACATCATGTCTCAGATTTCAAATGATTTTTATTGCTTGTTTTTTTTTGTTTTATTCTATTATTGCTGCTGCTGTGTTGTGTATGTTGAACTGTCAACGCCAAGAATTTTCTTATTGGTTTTGAGATGTTCGTGTTTGTAATAATGTTTCTAAGTAAATGTTGGGGTTATATCAACACCAACAGTAATCACACATATACTCCCCTTTTTTTTATTCTCTCAAATGTTCATACATTTACACTAGCTTTAACAAGCTCTCTTTAAACAAACACAGTAATACACAGGTATAAGTAGAAGGATGTGGAATTTGTTGGTACAGGAATCGGGAAAAGTGTTTTTGTAGGGATGAGCTGAATTTTTATGGCACTACATTTGTAAGATATTCAAGTTTTTAAAGTAATAAAAGTATGATCGAAAAGTTTTAACAATAAGCAATACATATTGATTAATGATACACTATAAATAATTATAAGGTCAATTTGGTAGTAATTTTTTTTGAGCGAAAACAATATTTTCAATATTTATCATAAAGTAAACTTTGTTTTTAAATATTTTCAGCGTGATTTCTTATTTGCGTACAAAGTATTATTCAATATTTAGTAATAGCCTGATTTAAGTAGCCTGCAACAAATACCAGACAGACATATAAATACTGGTATTACTGACATTTGGACAAGTGTAGCAATATAGGGCATAAACACCAACAATAATATACACCATACAAACTAAGGAATCTTAATATTGAAGACATATCAAAACAACAGAGGAAACAACCAACAACTATTGCTTAGAAAAAATACTAGAAACAAAAAGGGAAAAAGAGAAACACAGGAGTTAAATAAAATCAACAATATTTATAAACTTGAAATATTTGCAACAATATTAAACGTAAAAACACACAACACATATTTACACATGCTTAAACTGCTACTCTGACGCAGATAATAAGGTGGAACTTATTTTGCAGTTTTTGAATTGTTGAAGCTCCCAAGGAGTAAAATTATTCTCCGTTCTTTTGGAAATAATTCGGTATGTCGGGAACTATTGGAGATATTGTTCTTTAAAATTTTTTCATACATTCCATACTAAATTTGTTACACCAAATTTTCTTTTCAGTCATCATATGTTTCAAATCAAAAGTTAGATTTGATACGCAAGTATACAAATTTGGCATGGAATGTATGAAAAAACGTTAAAATTTTTCAAAAGGGGCAAGGTTTGTGGAGTTTTTGAAGAGTAAGTGTAAACCTTTTATATAAATATTTGGGATTGGTGAAAACCTTAAGACTAGAAAATTGATATTTTAGTAAAATTAAATAATTTTGTAAATTTTTGGGACCTCATTTACTTTAAAATCTAAAAAAATTATCATAAGGTGATTTTCCATGACGAAAAATATTAAATTTGAATTAATGTAAAATTTTATCGGTTAAAGATATCATAACAAAATTTGGTTCTAGAATAGATGCAAATATCCTTAAATTAATGGCATTATAAATTTTGACACTTTTTATTTGCAAATACCGAAATTCCTACATCGGGTAAAATATGTTCTAAAAAGTGATTTTTTTAGAAAAGTGCCTACAGTGACGTTAGTTACCGTGTGATAGTAAAATTCCTCTGTAAATATTTAAAAAAACACATAGAGTTATACAAATATTTAGCTGTTTTGAAGATAGGTTATTTGACTTTTTAGAATTTTTTTTCTCAAACAAAATTTTTTTTAAATATTGGGCAAGTTTGGATAGATCTGGGGTGTATCATATCCGCTTAACCCAATAATGCCTGACCCCCGAATCCATTGTCCGATTTTGATGAAATTTTATACAGACAGTACTTAAGGCATTTATATTGCCGTGAATATGTTTAAATTTTTTTCTCTGCCATACCTGAGCCACTTCGGCATATATGGGCTCTAAAATGTATGTTTTTTTTTAATTAGCTACTTAGAAAAAGGAAGCTCTTAATGCATTTTTTTCAATGTTTTGATGATTACGTTGTAGATTTATCAATTATATTATAATATAGTCGTGGATCCAGAGGGGGAAATAGGAATTAACTCCCCCCCAAAATTGAAAATTTTTCATATAAAAAAGGAAATTGTAGTACAAATTTTAAATTCAAATAAAGCCCCCCACAAATGTTTGAGCTGGATCCGTGCCTGCTTAGCTTTCATATGGATGGTGAAAAGTTGAAACCACATATCTAACTAGTTGTGTTTTGTTAACCATTTACCATCAATAGATATACATAAGTCTGGCTTGATAAAAAATCATGTGACATTTTTTAGTAGAGAAAAAGAAAGTCTGAAATTGAGTGTATTTATAAAATCTAAAGTTGTAACTTGACCGTTCACAATAACGGAAATATTGGTATCCATATTATAGAATCATATTTTGGTTAATGTAGAGAAAGTCTTGGAATCATTATATTGAAAATATAGTAGTATAGTTTTGACAAATGAATAACAAATTGAGGAGGTATGGAAAAATAATGATAAGAAATATAAAGTAAACGTATACAAACAAACAACAGAAGAGTTTCAACACACCCTAGCAATTCAACATAGACTAAATGCACCCGTAAAATACAGTAAATTATATGTAGGGTCATTCCTCCCTAATGTAATGTAATGTCGTAATGCAGAGTGAAGACAGTCGTTACTTCAACATTTCATAATCTAGAGATGGGGACATTTGAATCTTCTTTTTTTTTTTTTTTTGTATTGTACTTTAGAAAGTAGTTATTTAACCTGTCATAATAAATCGAATGCAGACAAAATTTTCAATTTGTAATCAACAAACAGTAGTTACTGTCTCCAAAGACTCAATTCACTTCCTCCTAGGACAAGCTTATGTTAAATAACTAGTAACCAAACTAATTCTGTGGCTAGTGGTAACCCGAAAGTAGGTGAGATTACTTGTTCCGAACTGCCACCTCGAACAGTGGGGTCTAAAAACCCTTACACAAACATAACTACCATTTTTTTAACATAAGATAATTGTGGTATTTACCATTAGTATAAAATAACTGGTTTGACACCATTATTTCATGGTCGAAAAAATTTTTGTTAGGTTGTGTCAACCTTTCATCATTCAAATATTTTATTTAATCATGTATTTTTATACCCTTAGATGTTTTTCATTATGATTTTCTAAAAAAAAAAAAACTAAATTTTTCTTGAAAAATTAAATTCATGTTTTAGAACTCACATATGGGTATTTTTATACTCAATCCACAAAATCGTACTTGTAGCTTAGAAAAGTGGGACTAATCACTTGGTTATTTTTTCCTGATAGAGGACATCCAAGGTTACTAGACATAAGGAGGGCATTGGGGACTTCCACTCCCCCCGTTTTCTAGTGCCACCTATTTTCGAATTTTGTGATTTTGTAAAATTGCTTTGGCTCACTACTTCCCCACCAAGGAATGACCTAATATTACGGAAAAAATTATTTTAGGTTGTTTGATTCTTACTTTATCTTCAAGCAAAAAAGATTTTTAATATCGCTCATCTAGAATTTTCTAGAATTTTTCTAATATTGCTCAATTCATGGGTATTTTTCTGCCCATTCGGCGTTAACGGATTAAGTGAGCCAAATTTTACTTTACACGCTTTTGCATTAAGTTTTCTTTACGAATCATATAAAAATTGTATATATTCCCGAAGAAAAATTTTTTTCTATAAAAGAAAAAATATGTGGCCTTTTTTGGAAAAAAACATAAAAATTACGGCCCTTTTTACAAGTTCCAACTTTGGATGCTTGTAGCTTTTTATAGGGACGAGATAGCTGTTAGGAAATTTACTTTATTTTATTTAGAATTTTATCGCCAACATAGCTGATATTTAAAAAATAAATTTGGACCCTTCGCAATATCTAAAAAAGCAAAATTAAAAAAAATAAAACAATAAAACTAAATATCTTTTCAACTAGTAGAGATAACCTACACATGTGAGCACATTTTTTGTAGATCTTCTCAAGGACTATTTATATTTTAAACTTTAGCTCATTCGGAAAATAAATGGATTTAGGGGATTTTTTAAAAAAATTTGAGACCCGAGGTGACCAGCTTTGAGGGGCCACGCACTGTTGCCAATTTCAGCTAGGAAGCTAAACAAATGCAAATCAACTCGAAAACACCTCAGCTTTAACCATGTGAAATTTCGTGACAATATCTTCAATAGTTCCCGAGATACTTCATTTCTTCCAAAAAAAAGCGTTTCTAAACCAGTGTGCCAAAAACTGAACAGTTGAGCAAAATAGGATAGACAGAAATTTAAGCTAAATGTGCAACCTATAATTTTTATTAAATATTGCTCAAATTTTCAGCATTTTAATCTAAAAAGAGCCGCCCTATTAACCAAATATACTCCTTCAAACGTTAGTTACTTTCTCTTTGTATAAGTAGAACGGTTAAACAAGACTCTTGCCGGTATAGGTGAGTGTGTTTTAAGGACATTAAGTAGTAGAGTTAAATGTACAAACATGTTTGTACCTATATAAATGTGTATATTTATGTGAATGATGATAGACGTCACGTTTTGATATGTGTGTGTGTGTGTGTTTGTTTGAGTGAGCGTTTTCAGTTGAAAAATGTGAAAAGTGTGAAACAATAACAACACATAATATACATCAAGAATGAATCAAATATTCCTGCCACAACAACTAAAGCATACAGACACATACTTACATGAATGTTAAAGGTTTTAACAGTTTAAAGTGTTTTAAAGGGATTTTCTTTAAAAAATAAACATTCACATTCTCCCACACTTTCATACATTTATGCACACTTTCACTCACTTATTAAGGTATTTGTGTGTGAATGTGTTTTTTTCTCTTTAAACTTTATTAAAATCTTTTCTGGGTTTTTCTTGTTTATTTACATTTACACATAAATATAAAAAAAGGACTGAGTCCTAGCAAACTAGTACACAAATATAGCAAAAAAAACAAGGAATTCCAGTCCACATGACTTTTTATAGGAAAGTTTTTGAACTACTTTAAGATATTCCGCAGAAAATGTTGTTTATATGCACTTTTCTTTTGCACTACGTAATAGAAAATAGACCCGTGTCTCCCAGTTTTGCCCAAAGTCATGCTCTTTTTTTGTGGGCCCCATGAATAGGAAGAGAGAACTTTTTACGGAGATGTGCGCTAAATATAACTTGGTCGTCGGTGGTACATTGTTTCCACACAGAACCATACATAAAGTCACGAGGGTGTCCCCAGATTATGTAACTGAAAACCAAATAGACTACAAAGGCCATCAGTAAAAAGTGGAGGGGATCTTTTTTGGACGTGCGAAACAAAAGAGGTGCAGACGTCAGCAGTGATCATCATCTGCTTGTGGGCACAAAGCGCATTAACCTTGCAGCTATCAAAAAATTTTGCCAGATCACCGCACGTAAGTTTGATGTGGCTAAACTAGCACATTCTCTTGTCGCAGCGCAATATGTCGCCACTCTTAAAACTGCAATCGAAATGAAGAAATTACGAACGACTGGGATAACGTTAAACATACTTTCCTGGACGCTGCTGACAAACATTTGGGACACTGTTACCATAAAAGGAAACCCTGGATGTGCGAATTAACGTGAGAGCTGATTGGAGACAGAAATTCAGCTAAAAGTTTACTAAATACTGCAAAAGCTCGTAGTCAAAAATATGAGTTTGCAAGAGCACATAGTGACATTGCCAAGCAAGTCAAACAGAATGCAAGGCGTGACAAAAGAGCATACACCAGAGATCTATACCGCATAACGAGGAAACTTACGACAAATTCTTTAGTTTCCTCGAGGCCATTAAAGAACTGAACTGACAACATCTCGCCAGAAATGTTAAAAGCTGATCCCAACGTCAGTGCGCGATTAATCCTCCCGATAATCAAAGAAGTATTTTGGAGAACGGAGTGCCTTCACAGATGAGCTAAAAGAGGGTATTATTGTTAAAATAACATAAAAGGGGAATTTGTTCGGAGTGTACGAACTGGAGGGCAATTACTCTTCTGAGTATGGTGAACAAGGTGGTAGCGCATATAATCATATGCCGACTCACATCTGCCTTGGAACCTGAATTCCGCCCGGAGCAAGCTGGCCTTCGACCACGAAAATCCTGTGTGGATCAAGTAAATACCCTAGGAGTAATCGTTGAACAATCTGTGGAGTGGAGATCTCCCTTATATCTCGTATTTATAGACTTTGAGAAGGCATTTGATAAGCAAGCTCATAACACCATCTGGAAGGCACCCCGCCAAAACTAATTTCTCTTATAAGAAGCCTATACAATGGCATTACTTGTAGGGTACTCCATGAGAACAATCTCGGCAACAGGATTAACGTAAATACAGGGGTACGGCAGGGATGTTGTTCTTGATGTAGTGATGTTCTTGATGTAGTGATGAGGACCGCAACAAAAGACTCCACCGGCATTCAGTGAGGCCTATACAAGTGGCTAGGTGACTTAGATTACGCCGATGACATTTGTCTACTCTCACACACGTTCAACGACATGTCTCAAAAATTAGGACTCCTAGAGGCAGCGACAGCGAAAGCAGGTTTAAAGACAAACTTAGAGAGAACTAAATCCATGCGCGTGAACTCCGGCAACAGACGGCCACCTTCAGTTGAGTGGCACCATGGTTGAAGATGTTAACAGCTTCTGCTATCTCGGCAGTATTATAAACAACAGTGGAGGATCTAGTGCTGATATCGAGAACCGCTTCAAGTGTGCCCGACGGTCATTTGGTCTTTTAAGCCCTGTATAGAAGGCTACCCACATCTCCAGAAGAACGAAAATCAGCATATTCAATTTCAACGTAAAGTCAACATTATTGTATGGATGCGATACTTGGAATGCACGCCACATATATGCACTCCAAGTATTTGCCAATAGATGCCTGAGGAGAATTTTAAGAATATTTTGGTCAAATGCTATATCCAACTGCGACCTGTGAACAACCACAAATCATGTCCCTCTGCGCACCGAAACATTGAGGCGTCAGTGGAACTAGATAGGTCACACACTTTTTTGGTATCAAGTAATTTTTATGCTAAATCTTTTATATAAAACCCTCCTAGAATATGAATAATAAAGCATTAAGAAATGCAACTTCGTTATTTTAACTGATCTCAGTCCTTTTGAAACCAAAAGTGTGTGTGCATGCGTAAATAAAACCAACCAAACAATAATAACTTCTTCGGTGGTTTTATTTGTTATTTTTATTTTCACATACATACATATATAAAATACAAATATTTATGTTTTTATTCATATATACATTTATATGTATGTTGTTGTTGTTTTTCTAAGACTGACAAGAAATTTGAAAATTATTTACTTTGATATGTTGACAGTTTTGTTGATTTTGTCTTAAGGGGAGCAAAGCTCACACTCAACCAAACAATTTCTTATTTGTGGTAATAAAATTTATAATTCAATGATATCAAAAAAAAAAAAACAACAACAATAAAACAGAATGATAATAATATTAATTTGCTTTTGGTTTTATTTTCTTCCTGATTTTCTTGCTGTTCTGACTGCAGGTCATGAATTTTTATTATTTTAGTACTGAAATTAACTTAAGTTATTTGAAATTGAAAACATATGTATGTATGTGTTGTGGAAAATGAAAATATTAAATTTAATTTTGTTTTTTAATTTAAAAAGTGTTTTGTTTAAAATGTTAAGCCTTGACATAGTAATTAGAGCAGGTAGTTGTTGTTGAAATTTGAAGAGTTAGAAAAAAAGGTGACCACTTGTATTTTTCATTTATTAAAGGTTTTCATAGAGTTTTAATTTAGCTTTAATCCTAGGTCTTTCATAGACCTTATGAAGTGTATTTCATTAAGTGCTTCCTGTCTTTAAATTTCACTAAAACAAAGTGTTGCCTATCGATAAGCCTGCGATTTAAGAAAATCCCACAAAAAAGTCTTTCGGGGTCAAATCGCACAACCGCAGTGGCTGCTTGACATCACCTCTATGCGAGATTATAATGCTCTCAATTCGCCCATTCCGAGTGTCCAATGTTGTCTTAGCTGTGTGGCATGTAGTGCCGTCATGCTGAAGCAACATGTCGTTGGTGTTCATATCACCCAATTCAGGCTAGAAGTGTTAGCAAGCCAACGTCATTCTCAAAGAAATGTGGACTGAGGATGAAACCAGCCCAAAATCCACACCAAATGGTGACTTTTTGGTATGCATTAAACGCTGTTAGATCTCATTCATCCAGCAATGGGGCTCATCGCGTAAAATGGGGGAAAATTGTACGGTATGTTGCCCAAACTGAACACCCATTTTGATGAAACAATTTTATCATTTGCATATGTTGTGAAATGCTATATCCGTCAATGAAGATTTGGCAAAACAAACTTAATAAATAAAACAGCCAATTCAATAGATGTAGCTTCAAAAATATGGCCGGTATCAACTGTCAAAGTGCGGAAGTCCCTATTGGAATATCCTTTATATTCTTAGTTTATAAACATTAAAGGATTTTTCTATAGTATTAAGTTAGCTTCAATCATAGATCTTTATATATTCATAGTTTAGCTTTATTTGTAGGTATTTATTATGTGTATGACCTAAAAATGCGGGACTTACAACAGATGGCGTATCTTGTGAACCCAGTTTTTGTTTTTCATAATTTATATATACCCTATATGTCATTTATTCTCAATTAGTTATTGAACTTAGTGTAAACCAAAGTATTTTTTGCTTCGAAAATGTCGAAATGTATAGCAACAAAGCGTCATATGCGGGAAGTTTCTCTTTATTTCTTTAACTTGAAAAAAGTTATAGTGAATGTGTTCCATAGGTTTAAATGTGCCTGAGCTGGTTTTTTCGTTTTCGAAGTGGTGATTTTGATACGGAATACAAAGATCGCCCAAGCCAACCAAAAAAGTTTGAAGACCAAAACTTGGAGGCATTACTCCAAAATATTGCTGTCAAACTCAACAAAAGTATTGGGAGCTAATCAAGCAGCAATTCCAAAACGTTTACGAGCAGCAGGTTTCATCCAAAAGCAGGGAAATTGGTTGCCATACGAATTGAAGCACAGAGATCTTGAAAGATGATTTTGCTTGTCAGAAATATTGAAATGAAATGACGTTGTAAAAGAAAATCATTACTTGCGATGAAAAATAGATCCATTACGATAACCCGAAGCATAAGACTTCGTATGTGAAGCCCGACCAACCAGCCAAATCGACACCAAATCCAAATATACATGGCGCATTACCTTAGCGCTCTGTATTTAGTGTGAGCAAAATGGTCCTATCTATTTTAATCTACTGAAATCTTGCCAGACCATCACATGGAACCTGTACGGGACGCAACTTATTCGATTGAAGCCAGTATTTGTAGAAAAAAGCCCAGAATATGCGGACAGACATAAAACCGTATTATTTCATCATGACAAATCTAGGCCACATGTTGCAATACCTGCTACTAAGTATGTAGAATGAAATGATTCATAGCCCAGACCGACTACCATTTGTTTCGATCGAAGCAAAACGCTCTCTGGGATACGCTTCACTTTGGAACAGAGTATCAGATATTGGCTTGATTCATTCTTACCCTTAAAAGAGGAGCAGTTCATTTGGCTCAGAATCCATATGTTGCCAAAAAAATGGGGAAAGTTCATAACAATGGCCAACACTTTAAATAAATTTATCTTCTATCTTATATATATATATAAATATAAAATGGTCCATGTATGTAATGCCATCACGTGAGAACGGCTGGAGGGATTTGGATATTTTTTTTTTATTCGATTTGAAATTTTCAGGAGATGGTCTGTAAAGAAAAAAATTAAAAATTCGGAAATTTAAATTTCTCACTTCTCATTTTTCTTAATAAGTGAAATTTTTTGGAGAAACTTGAAGAACTAACATTAGTAAATAGCCACCGAATGAAGCTGGGGCAGTCAACTAGTATATATATACAAATGAAATGGTCCATGTATGTAATGGCATCACGTGAGAACGGCTGGAGCGATTTGGATGATTTTTTCTTTATGCGATTCGAAATTTTCAGGAAATGGTTTGTAAAGAAAAAAAAATTAAAAAAAATTAATAGTAGATCTTTATATAGTATTAACTAAGCCTTAGCAGTAAATCTTAATATAGTCTTATCCTAGCGTTAATCGGAGGTATTCTTAAAGTTTTTGTTAAGATGTAATTGTAGATATTTGCATGGTCTTAGCATAAATCGCAGGTCTCTACATAGTCTTCATTTACCTTTAACCGTATGCCTTTATATGGACATCATTTAACTTTAATCGTTGGTCTTTATATAGTCTTAGTTTAGGTCTTATCATAGGTCTTTACGAAGTCTTCATTTAGTTCTTACCGTAGGTCTTTTCATGGTCTTGATTTAGCTTCAATCAGAGGCCTTTACATAGGCTTAGTTAAGCATATTACCAGTCTTTATATAGTTTTCTTTTCGACGGTATTGTCTTAGTTTTTATAAAAGTTTAGTTCAGCTTTAATCATAAATATTTATATAATTTTAGTTAGCCTTAATCACAAGCCTTTGCATAGTCTTTATCTAGCTTCATTCATTCCTCCTTCTATAGTCTTTTTTTCAACAAACAGGTGTAAATCTTATATAGATCTTGCATATGTTGTTACAGAATCTATTTTCTCTTATATCTGCAAACCAGTGCAGCTAAATTCTATAGCATACATGTCCAGATTAAAACTCTGTGAGGTGATAATTTACCTCTCCGTGTTTTCTATTCACTCATAATTTTATGTTTGGTATGAGTCTGATTGTTAATTTTCCTTTTTGGATTTCTTAACATCGATTTTGCTATGTGCTAGCGATATCTCTCTTTCTTGATTGTTAATTCATAGCTCTTTCTATGGTTATTAGGGAGGAATACATTTTTCATATTCTTGCTTATTTTGTTCTTAATTTTCCATAAATACTTTTTAGTCTTATATTAGCTTTAATCGCAGGTCTTTATATAGTCTTAGTTTAGCTTCAATAGTAGGTAATTAGTCTAGCTTTAAAAGTCAGCCTTTATATAGTCCTAAGTAAGCTTTAGTTGTATATTCTCTTAGTTTAGCTTTAATCGTGGGACGTTATATAGCCTTGGAATAACTTTAATCATAGGTTTTTATATATTCATAGTTTAGCTTTAATCGTAGGTCTTTTTACTGTCTTAGTTTAGCTGTAGTCGTGGGTTTTAATATAGTATTAGGTTAGTTTCAATAACAGGTGTTTAGTTTATCTTTAAACGCAGATCTTAACATAGTTATAGGTTAGGTTTAGGAGATCAGTAGTCTTAGATTGACTTTCATTATACAAGGTGGCCCAAAAGTTTTTTGGCTGTAATTAAAGAAAAATTTAAAACTTTGATTCTTCTTGTGGATTTGGTCTTTTAATTTTTTTACATCAAGTCGAGAATATGATGTCATGTAAATGGCCGCCGCCACAGTTGATTGTAATTTGAGCCATTATTATGGCATTTTCAATCACTTTGGCCAAAACTTCCGTCGATAGGTCCTCACATTCTTGACGGAAATTGTCTTTAAGAGCTGCAAGAATCTGAGGCTTGTTGACATAAACCCGCGACTTCAAAAACCCCCACAAAAAGAAGTCTGGAGCGGTCAAATCATGCGATCTTGCTGACCAGTGTAAATCGCCAAAATGGGAGATTAGGCGCCCGGGAAATGCATCCTTCAGCATATCGGTTGTGGCACGTGCAGTGTGTGCCGTTGCACCGTCCTGTTTTCCAATCCCAATTCAACAAAATCATCTTCCTCTTGGTGGTGATTAAGGGTGGCTTGAGCGTAGATAGATGCGATTCAGCAGCACCGTCTGGACTTTGTACGGAAACATCTTCAAATCTTGTACCAAAATTCACTGTAAAGACCGTCGACTGATACCCATTTGCGTGGCACGTCGTCTGGTCGATGTCGACGACGCTTCCATGACATCCTCGGCTACAGCAGCAATATTCTCTGCAGAACGGCTACTCAGGGGTCTGCCACGCCTTGCAACATCTCGTGTTGTGCCAGTCTCTTCGAGGCGAGCGGCTAAACGTCGCATTGTTTCACCAGTAGGCGTTGGATGGCCAGGAAATCTGCGACGAAATTCACGTTGTGCCAAAGTCACCGACCGATTATTGGTCAAATAAATAGTCAGCAATATTCCGCGTTCTGGAGCAGTGTAGCGTAATATTATTTATTAACGTGTATTTCGCATGTGTTTACTACACAAATGTCAAAACAGAACTGACATTAAGGGCCAATCGCAAAATTTATAGCATTTTCTGATAGGAGGATGACTTTTGCGCCACCTTGTATATTGTTTTTAGTCTTAGTTTAACTTTAATCGTATGTTTATATATAATCTTAGTTTAGCTTCAATAATAGCTGGTTTATATAGACTGAAATTAGCTTCAATTGTAGGCTTAAAAAAATCTTGTTGTTATTTCCCTTAAATTTAAATATTTTTTTAAGTTTTAAACTTCATCTAACCCTTGCATGTGTCCTTTAGTGCACAACCCAATTGACTTCTTTAATCTGGCCTCTCTTTATCTACATTTATATCAGTTTTACATTTTGCTTTTGCTTTTAACCCCGTCTGTTTGTATTTTTGTTTTTCCCATACATTTTATATTTTGTAACAAAATGTTTTTTTGTTTTTTCTGTTAGTTCCATATGAGTTGCTCAGTTTTGCAACCAACCTCTGTTGTAGTTGTGGTGCAAATAGTTACAAAAACTTGATGTTTTATGTTGCCGTTACTTTTTTTTTAGTTTTCTATATAAACACACAATTTTTGTGCCACTGTTATAGTTGTTGTTGTTGCATGCAGTCATACCAAACATGCCATACATTTCTAACTTCTAAGTATTTATTAGCTTTAGGTACTCTAGCGACCTCAAAACAAAAAAATAAAATATATTTATGTATATAGAACCTAAAATAAAAGTACTTGAAAAAAAAAAAAAACGAGCAAAATAAATTTAGCAACGAAAAAACAAAACGCATCAAAATAAAAGTTTTATGCAACATAATTTATTAAATGCTGTTGGTTGGGAATGAAACTTTCCGCATTCCTTGAACGCAACACAACAGCATACAATCGAATGAAAAAGAAAAAAACTTTGCCGTTGAGTTCGAAGAGTGAAATTTATCTGTTTAAAATAACAACAAGAATGACAACGTCAGCTGAAATAAATAAATAAATCTTGAAAGATTTTTCAAACAAACAAACAAACAAACAAATTTATTAATTGTCAATGGAGAAAAATCTTTATAATGTAATTTTAATATCCTTAAGAACAAGTTGTCATGAAGTGTGCTACAATTTGGGGAAAGTAATACTTATCACTTATTACTTTGATTTAAAATAGTTAAAGGAGTAAACTTTTCCCGGTTTCTTAAAAATTTGAATAGAAAACAGAATCACTTCTTTCTGTTGACTATAAAACTTCCTATTTTACTGAACATTATTATTAACACAAACTAAATTTGGTTTAGTACAACATTGCGTATGAGTGTTGCCCCATAATTAAATAACAATCATACGTAACGAAGTTTGCAAACGATTTAAATTATTTCTAAAAATCATACTTGTGATTACAGAGGCCATTATATTCATGAAAATCTTATAATCATATTAAAAATTGTTCGAGATTATAACACAACCATATTTCTTCTCCTGCTGTAAATATTTGATTTAAACCCACCAAAATTAGTCAAATAACATATGAAACTCAGGTACTGGTATCAGTCTCGTTAAAATTTCCTCTTATATATTAAAATAATTCATAACTCTCTTTGACTTTCAAAGAAAACTTCTTAAGCTCTGGTAAATTTTGAATAGATCTGGCCTTATTAAAACATTAAGACTTCTTTTGACTTTGTAAATCTTTAAAAAAAAAGAACGAAATTATCTGCTTTTGTCTCTTTGCAACACCGTCTTTTTGCTGTTGTTAAGTGGTTTTATGTTACAAAGGTGTAAAAACAATGTTGTTCTTTTTCTTCGTCAAAGGTCGAGCTATGAATAGCCTTTGCTATTGAATAGTATTTAACACTTTGTGAGCGTCAGTACAAAAACTAGCTTAATTAAAAACATACACGTGACATTTGTTAGTTAATTAAAGACATATTTCAACAAATTGTCAAGACTTTTTTAAGCTATGTGCGAGTTATGTCAAAGACAAATAAAAATTTGTATAAAATGTAAAGAAATAAATTTATGATTCTTAAAATATCTTTTCGTTAAATGTCTTCTATAAGTCAGATTTATAATTACCGATAACTTTTCTAAATCGCTTTGGGTTTTAATTGCCTTTTGTGTACATCTTCTGAAAAAACTAATAAATATTTCTTATATTTTCTTTGTAGCGCTTTAAAAATTCGTTAAGTTTGAATCATATCTAGTGGACTTACAAAGATACTTTTGTCATTTTAATATTATCAGTTGCTTTTGTATTACATTTTATTTTATAAAGAAAAAGTTGCAGTGAGAGGTGCACTGTTGTGAATGATATTCAAATTAAAAGCATAAAGAAATGGGGATAACTGTATAATTACTGGGGAAGGTACGCCAATGTAGAAAACTTTATCACTTTCTAGAGATATTATCAATATGAATCACTTTCCATACAAATGATCAGTATTACTTAGTAGCTTTCTAAGGAAGTAAAAGATATTGATAATGAAACATAGCCAATAACATAACAGTACTACATACTTCTATTTCAACTTAGACTGTATAAAGAACTACTACTGAAGCTAAGCACAGACTATGTTGATATATGACCTACAATTAAAACTAAACTCAGAATATACAAGCTAAACTAAGACTACAGTTATAATGATGTACGTTTAAAGCTTAACTATAGACTTACGACTAAAGCTAAACTAAGACTATATAAAGACCTATGGTTGAAGCAAAACTAAAACTATACAAAGACTTACATTTAAAGCAAAACTAAGACTTTATAAAGAAATACGTTTAAAGCTAACCTAAAGACCTACAATTAAATCTAACCTAAAATCATATAAAGACCTATTACTTAACCTAAAGTAAGACTCTATGAAAACTTAAGATTAAAGGTAATATACGACTACATAAAGACCTACAATTAAAGATATATAAAACTATATAAAAATCTACGATTAATGCTAAAAAAAACTATTAAAAGATCTACGTTCAAAGCTAAACTAAGATCATATAAAGACTTAAAATTAAAGCTTAACTACGACTTCGATTAAATATATTCTACGACTTTATAGAAACCTACGTTTAAAGCTAAACTAAAATTATATAAAGACATATCAACGCCTACGATTAAAGCTTAACTACGACTATATAAAGTCCTACGATTAAAGCTTAACTGCGACTATATAAAGACCTAGGATTAAAGCTAAACTACGACTGTATAAGAACCCATTATTAACGCTAAACTAAGACAATATAAAGACCTGAAATTAAAGCTAAACTACGACTATATAAACACCTACGATTAAAGCTAAACTACGACTGTATAAAGACCTACGATTAACGCTAAACCAAGACTATATAAAGATTTACGATTAAAGATAAACTAAGACTATACAAAGACTTACAATTAAAGCTAAACTACGACTGTATAAAGACCTACGATTAAAGCTAAACAAACCCCTATACAAACCCCTAATTAAAGCTAAACAACGACTATATAAAGACCTACGATTAAAGCTAAACTACGACTGTATAAAGACCTACGTTTAAAGCTAAACTATGACTGTATAAAGACCAATGATTAACGCTAAACTAAGGCAATATAAAGACCTGGAATTAAAGCTAAACAACGACTATATAAAGACCTACGACTAAAGCTAAGCTACGACTCTATAAAGACCTAAAACTAAAGCTTAACTCCTACTATATAAAGACCTATGATTGACTCTAAACTAAGACTACATAAAGATATACGATTAAAGCTGAACTACGACAGTATAAAGACCTACGATAAACGTTAAACTAAGACTATATAAAAACCTGAAATTAAAGCTAAACTAAGACCATATAAAACCCTACTTTTAAAGCTAATCTAGGTCTATATAAAGACCCAAAATTTAATCTAAACTACAACTTTATAAAGATCTAAGATTAGTATATATATGGGGGATTTCATGTGAAGTGAATCATCTTTTGAAATCGATGTCTTCCGACTGATATGAACTTTGCACCATGGTTAGTTCTATTAAGTAGATAGTAATTCAGACACAATTTTTCATCGGTCGAGAACATTCTGAGTTAGAGTGGGTCAAAAATTTAATATTTTGGCCAAACAGTAGTTTTCTCTAATCCATGTAACTTATTACCTTTTGTTCTTAGCGAAATGTGTCCCAAATAGATTAGATAGCTAAGGACTGTGATCAAAAAATTCTTAACAAACATATATGTTAATAAAAATGAAACCACAGTTTTGATATTTTTTCTTTGATTGAAATTATAATTACAATTTACAAAAAAAAAAAAAAAAAATATTTTATAGTTCTAATTTTGAACCTTTTTCGAAAACGTTTCCATTATGGTTTTTATAGTGCTTTATGTCACTTTGTTCCAACAGGTTATCCATCTCCGTTTAAAATCTACTACACTTGTGGACACCTTGTTTGTGCTCTTCAATTCTCTTTTAACAAGAGCCCAATATCTCTCCACTGGCCATAGCTCCAGGCAGTTTGGAGAATTTGCCTCTGTTAGTACAAATAACATATTATTGTTCTTGTACCACTCAATAGTGACAGATGTCAAATTAGGCCAAAAATAAGTGGACACATTAAGAAGTCTTATGAATGGAAGCATCTTCTTTTGTAAACATTCCTTGATGTAAATTTCGGTATTTATAGAGCCCTTTGTAAAAAATGTTTGACTTTTCTGCCGCAACTGCATATTGCTTGCCATACCAAGAACTTTTTGGGAAACTAAGTGGGTCCTAAACTTTCCTTCAACATTCCCTCGAGCATCTGCAACATAAAAAAATTGAACCGGAAGCTGCGAAAAATTTTCCATACGTATGTTTCGTCATCCATTATGCAGCAAGTATATTTTTTATATTTAATTTGAATTCATTTTCCCTGCTCTTTCTTTGACCTATACATCTTTAGCAGAGTTTCTGTCAGGTACCTTTAGAGCCATGAATGTTTTTAAACCTGCATTGGCTTTAAAATTTCTTCCCAAATAGTCCGAAAACTGAGCTAACTGCTTTACTACCTGATGTGTTGGGAGCTCTTCAGAAAATGCTTTCAATTTATTGGCTATAGAAATATTATGTAGGCCATTCCTTTTACATGAACTAGGTTTTCTCTCAACGGACAAATTCTTCCGATACTGTTTAATAACATTGGAATCAGTTTGACTACAGACCTTTGATTGTTTGGCTATGATGGGTTTTGTTGAAAATATTTAATAATTTTAATACGCATTTTTTCTCGTCACTCATTTTAATCAGATTAACAAGAAATGAACATAATTGACATTAAACATAATAACCGACATGCTTTACAAAGGTAACTGGATCAAAAAAACAAATCATATAGTACTCTGTTAAAAAGTTTTAATGAAAAACGTGTGTTAAAATTTTTTAGATCTCAGTCCTTTGTCTTATACATAGAGAAAAAAGAGTGAGTCCGAAAAAACGTATCCTTGGAGCAACAAATTCTTATTTTTTTTTCATCACGTTAGCTTTAAAAAATATGTCAGATATTATCTTTTCTAAATCATTAAATTTCAACTGTTACTTCGGTCCAAATATAAAAATATATGAAGTTTCAAAAAAAAAAAAAAAAAAATTGCAAACGATCAAAGGTCATTAAAACAGTATAAGGAAGACTTGTATATTGAAACAACCCATGGATCAGGAAGAAAAAAATATCTAACATTTATTGGTAAGGCAAAATAAGTCGAACAACTCGAAGAGCACTTCTACGCTTCTATCAGAAAAGCAGCTCATAAAGTTAAATGATCTGCTTATTTTGTGCTCAGAGCCAAGCTAACGCTTGGTTGAAGTCGTACTAAGTTCTGAAAGTTTCACATCGCAATCCGTTAAAGAACTTTGTAACAAAAGAACGAATGTAAAAATATACATAAAATTTAAAAAAGAAATACACCTGTTCTATGATGGTTTTGCCTACCGTTTTTAAATCTACAATGGGTCCGAATATAATACAATTTTACCCGTTACACCACACATTGGAGCTACCTTAAATGTTTGAAGATTCATAATTTCATGCATCGCACCCTGTATTTTTATAACTTTTGCGAAGTTATAAGCCGCTGTTAATCTATTTACGAGCCAGAGGAATTTATGGTGTGGGCACATTGTCATATTTCTTGTTGACCATGATTTGCTTTAGTGTACGCTGCGAAATGGACAAAGATCAGAGATGATTTTGAGTAGAGTACATGACCTCAATCCATGGAATCAATGTAAATAATGTATTATAGAAGAATAACAAATATGTCCGCCCGTCATCTACATATGTAGGCATTGAACGTTTCAGAAGAACCAATCCTGGTGAACAACCATCAAAGGTTCTTCGGTATGACAGAAAGCAGAAGAAATTCATCGAAAGCAACTGGGTGGAGTACATTTCATGAATGGTTTCCGCGGTCGATACCATATTTGAGCTAAGACTCGAAATATTATGATTAGGTTGTTCTACCATTTTGTGGACATGATCTCTACAAAGCATTCATTTTATACAAACGTCTGCAGGCCGATGAGGCCAATGCTTCCACTAATGTTGTCGATTAAAAAACTGCTTCTACAGCTTCCGGATTTGCGTGAGGAAATATCTGCTGGACTTGTTTCCTTCAAAAATATACGGTCTGTAGAACGACCATCTGTTCCAAATCTCGGTGAGCCTTTATCACTGCAGCTTAGCATATCATGAGTTGGGAAAAGAGCTGCTCATCAAGTTTCTGAGGTTCGGTTCGATGCTGACCATCATTTTCTTGTGTGGGTAGAGAGAAAAGCTAAAAAAAGGGTTCAAACATTGCAATAAATGCGACACCCAAGTCATTGGTTGTGAAGACCGTTCATTCAGAATGTTTCTTCCGTGTGAAAATTAAAAGTTACGGTTCTATAGACTAAATATACTTGAAAAACAATTTTTGGCTTCATGGGATAATTTTTAAGGTTCCAGTTGGAGGGTAAATGTAAGCAGCTTGTCATAATTAAAAGCAATGTTAATAACAGTGTGTTATCAACATTGGAAATGTTTATAAATATTATGAATGTTGCAAGCAGCTGTTACATACTGCTAAATTCAAAGCTATAATGCAATTTCGTAACAACATTCAATATCCTTCAGTTTCTATAGAAATGAACAGTATTGCTCAGTTTCTATAAAAATATCAATACTACTGATTAATTTCGATAGAAACTTCTAATATCGATAATTTTTCATACCAATAAATGGATTACATTCTATAGAAAATATGTACATCAATCAGCTTCTATAGGAATGATCAGCATCGATTACTTTCAATAAAAATTAAAAATGTGAACTTTTTCAATAACAGTTATCAATGTTGATCCCTTGAATATCAGTTCACTCACTTTCTATACGAGATCAATATCAAACACTTTCTGTAGAAATGATCAACATAGATCACATACATTATCAATATTAATCACTTAATATACAAATTATTTATAGTGATCACTTTTGATAAATATAATCAGTATTTTTAATGAAAATTATCACTTTTATTAAAAAGTTTCAATAATGATCAATACTGATGATCACTTTATATAAAGATATCACAATTGATCACTTTCTATAAAAATTATTATCATGGATTATCTATAAACGTGATCATTATGGATGATCCCTTTCCACAAAAATTTTAAATATTGATTACCTTCTATAAAAATTATCAATATTGATCAGTGATCTTATTTCAATATTGATTATTTTCTGTGGAAATTTTCCATATCCAGCGTTAATTACATTCATTTATATTTGCAATTCATACACCTTCCCTTAACTCTAAGTATCTGCAAATACAATATTTATCCACAATATTTTCTTCTTTTTTTATCATTTTCTCTCACACTCCCTTGTCTGTTCTGTACGTTTGTCTGACAACCACGAAATATTTTTTTAAATATTAATTTTTCATTACATCAACAACATCACCATCATTGGTTTCTGTATGACATGACAATTAACACACGGCCAAATGAAAGTGAAAGCAAACTCAACACTATAAAACATTTGCAAAAATATATTTAAAAAAAAACTGATAAAAACGAATACATTAAACAATTCTTTTAAATCACATTTAACAGCCAGTTTGAACTGCTTCCTTAGCGCCTCAGACGAAAATTTATTGTCTTGTTAATAAATCAATTTAAGAGGCGTATTTAAATTAAATTTTTATGTACTTTTAAAGGCCTATGGTTCAAATTAATAAATAAAATCCACGAATATTTTAAGATTATATTATTGGTTAAAAAGATTCCATATTATTATCATGGAAAGATTAGTTGCGAAATCTTCCATAGCTGGTTTATTACTTTAGAATTATGGTTTTTTTTTTCTCAATTTTAAAATTAAAACTGATTTAAAGTTCAAGCGGTTTAATTACTGCACTCTTAAAAGTTTTAATTCAACCATAAATTAATCAAAATTAAAACATTTTAAAATAATGCGTCATACAAATATTTGATATGAATTTTTGACTTTTTAAAATAATTAAATATTTCTTTTTTTTTAATTGATGCAAATGTAAACAAATCATAAATTTTAAATTTTAAAACCATTCATTGATAAGCATGTTTAAACGTTTGTATTTTAAAGACGCCATACAATTTAATGAACTTGTCATATCTGTAAATGTTTATTTGGGCTCGTCTTAGGCTTTTTTTTTTTTTTGTGATAAAAGACAAGGAAATATTTGAATTTTTAAATAGATGTGATCTTTTTTCAAATGATTAATCGCTGTCTATTGAAATAAGCAATTTTCTATAAAAATTTTAATTAAAATCAAAAAAGATCAATATTGATATTTTACAAGAGAAATGATCAATATTAATATTGATAATTTCTTCTATATACCCTTCACCAAATTATAATTAAAAAAATATGTTAAATATTTATAGGTAGCAAAATTTACAAAAAAAAAAAAAAAACAAAAAAAAAAAAATTAATTTTTAGCGAAAAAAATTTTAGGGAAAAAAGTTTTTTAAAATTTATTTTTTCCATTTTTTTTTTTTTAATTTTATTTGTGAAAAAACTTGTATAAAAATATTTTTTTTTTTTTGTGAAAAAAAAAAATTCCGTGTAAAAAATATTTTTTCTGATTTTGTACAATTGTTGGTCCGACCTAGTTTGACATTATATACACCGTTGTAAAGGTCTTTGAAATATATATTATTGGATATACATATTATCTATATTAATGACTTAGTAATTCAGATATAGATCAAAAATAGCTCAAAAATCTAGGTTGTTCCGGTTTTTTCCTTATATCTAAGCCATATCTAAGCTAAATTAGAACGAGTTTGCAAAGAAATGTCAAACTACAATCTCTCGTTTCTCGGGTTAAGTGAAATAAGATACTTGTAGAGTGGTTCTATGTTCCTACCTAAAGGTCAACATTTTTTTTTTTTCTGGAAGCAATAGCACCAGATATCGTGATGTTGGTAGCCTTTTAACACCTCAATCAAGTCGCTGTTTAATCGATTTTAACCCTATTTCGGACCAAATGATTGTGCTAAGATTTAATTGTTGGTTTCGCAATATATCTGTCGTTCAGTGTTACGTTCAAATGGAACATGATGAGGATAGAGTCAAGGATGAATTTTACTCCCAGCTTGTCACAACCAACTGCTCACTTCCTGGAAGGGATATACACATTATTATAGGCGATTTCAACTCAAAATTCGGAAATAACAATACCAGCATTCAATCGGTAATGGAATGAAATAGTTTGGGAAATGTACGAAATGATAATAGTGAACGACTAGTGGATTTCTTTGCGAGGCATAACTTGTTTATAAGTGGTACACGCTTTATACACAAGGACATATTCGTAACCAAATTGTCCATGTTATCATCTGCAAAGTATTTGTCGGATCTCTTAAAAACATTAAAGCCGGACCTGTGCAGATCTTCATACCACGTGATCACCAATTAATCGTGCTGCAGCAATGAAACAGCATAAAGATCCAGCTAAACTGAACACCATACGGCTACTAGACTCCTCTATGGTGGGGAAATACCGGAATACCTTAACAACTAAACTTACAACAAACGACAGATGTACTTGGTCACGTTGATAAAACACGCAAGTCGTGGATAAGTGACGAACTACAAAACCGGAAATATCTGAAGACCATGAAAAATAAAGCTAAAACTCAAGAGGAAAAAACTGCAGATAAATTTCAAGTAAAACCGCTACATTGAGAAAACGGATTCATAATAGCTACCGAATTTGTTGCCAATCGAATGACTTGGTTACAAATATAGAATTTTTCGGTTCTACTAACCGAAAATCAGTGAATAAAGAAGAATTTTGTTTGATGCAAACAAACTTTTGTTACCACTTCTAAAATTTTGTAGCCACAACTGTAAAATTCGGTTACTAAGGCAGAATCATTCGATTGGCAACAAATTCGATTGCAATTACCAATCTGTTTTCTCTGTGTAGTACGTCAGAATATAGAGAGATACTACAATAATATAGCTAAAGAAACGGAACGGGCATCTATTAAGAAACTTGGAGGTTACAACATAAGAAGCACCGCAATAATCGACTGTTAACTTGATCAGCTACATAACTAGTTATTTTAACATGTAAGGGTGCTTATTGGCCTATAATAGTCAGCTAAAAGATATATCATCATAGGCAGTCCAATAAACGATTGCTTGCAAACAAACCTTTCTTCGACCACTCTCCAATAGATTGCTTCTGGTGGGTAAAATAACTAATTTCTAAAGTGCAGTACAAAATAAACTTTTAAAGTGACTTCACTATAGGTTACTAAGAGACACTAAATCGAATATTGACTTCATGCTATGTTACATGAGATATCAGTATACGTAAGCAAAAATAAAAAATACTGTATGAGAATTATATCAACATAATTTGTATAAAACCAGTTACTTAGGGATACTTAAATGACAATTGACTTACCTGGGATGTACAAAGTAACCAATTGTCTTATCTCTGCACTAAAAACACAAAATATATAAATTAGAGAACGCCAAGTGAAAAGACATTTGTGACGATTACTGTCTATAAGGGATACATTGACTACTTGCTTAACTGCTGGGTATTGAACAGTTCAAATAATACAACACACGCCTTTACATTTTCTACGTTGACTTTGAAAGAGCCTTTCACATCAGCCTACCTTGTTCTTCCACTGCTGGCGTTAAACGAGGCAGTATTCTATCACCTACATTATTTCTTCTGCTTCTTGACAATGCTCTTGAGCAAACCTATATCGAAGCCCCAAATGGTATATAGTGGAACTTGGCCAAAAAACTAAATGACGTAGATTTTGCAAATGACATTTAATGGCACACCTCTTCGATGATATAGAAGACAAATTAAATCAACTATCAGCAAATGTGAATAAGATCGGTTTAAAAACTAATTTAAAAAAGACAAAGCTTATACGAATAGGCTCAACTTCAATAACGCCACTAAAACTGGGAAATATAGTAATACAATATGTCGAATCATTAATTATCTTGGAAGCGTAATAACAGAAAGATGGCGGCACTACTGACGATATACAGGCGCGAATAAATAAGGCAAGAGTTGCCTTCCAATCATTGCATAAGATATGGAAAACCAACACCATCAGTAGAAAAACAAAACTCTGACGCTTTGACTGCAGTGTAAAGGCTGTGCTTTTGTATGGCTCTACTTTATGGGGAATAACACAGTCCAATTTTAAATAACTTCAATGGTTTATAAACCGATGCTTACTCGGGATTCTTTGTTCTTTCTGGCCAAAGACCATATCAACGGAAGACCACTTAAAACTTACAAACAACATAACAATACAAAACGAAAATGAACATAGATTGGCCACATTTTAAGAGACCTGAAGATGATATCACCCGATCTGCACTTCAGTGGAACCCTCATGGCCATCGTTTACCATACAAATTATCAATATTAATCAGTTTCCATAACAATGATCAATTTTAAAGTATTTAAAAATTTGGAAAAAAAATTAAAAAAAAAACAATTTTAATAAACAAATGTTGAAAAAAATTTTGAAAAAAATATAATTTTTTGTTTATATTTAAGAAAACAATTTAGATAATTTTTTTAAATTTTGAAAAAAAATTTTGAATTTTTTTTTTTTTTAATATTGAAAAATGAAATTTAATTTTTTTTTACCTAAAAATATTTAAAATTTTTATTTTAAAGTATAATTTGGTGAAGATTATATAAAATTCGAATAATCTCTAAATGAAAAATGCAAGAAAGGTACACTTTCAATATTGAAAAATTTTATGGAAAATTAATTTATAGTTATTGTGCAAAATAATAAATATTTTAAATATTTTTAAAAAATTAAATTTCTTTTTTCAGCATTTAAAAAAAAAAAAATTTCAAAATTTTTTTTTCAAAATTTAAAAAAATAATTATCTAAATTGCTTTTTAAAATATAAAAAAAATATATTTTTTTCAACATTTGTATTTCGAAATTGCTTTTTTGTAATTTTTTAAATTTTATTGATATTTTTGATAAAAAAAAGGGTTAAAAATATTTTTCCCGATTTTGACCCATTATAGGTCCAAATTACTATAGCCTTATATACATCATTACAATGGACTTTGAAATATCTATCATTAGATATCCATATAGTCTATATTAATGACAGTAATCCAGATATAGGTCTAAAATCGAGGTGGCTCCGATTTTATATCTCAGCCATTTGTAGGCCGATTTTCTCGATTTTAAAAAGCGACCGAGCCGGAAGAATTCCCGATATACTCATGTATCAATTATGTTTGTAAGTTATTTGGGGGCTACGGAAAGTGGATTTCAACATACAGACGGACATGGCTATATCGACTTCGCTATCTATAACGATCCAGAATATATATATTTTGTGGGGTCGCAAATGAAAAATATAGAAACTACAAACGGAATGACAAACTTATATAACCCCTTGCCACTCATGGTGAAGGGTATAATAACTGTAATATATGTTTGCATGCAATACAACCTGTTATTACAGTTAGTTTATTTTCATGCTATTGTGGTTGTATTTGTGAGCATCTGTATATAGCTGTGCTCAACGTGTAACAACAAAACGGAAATGCACGTATTAAACCATTGTGGTTACGCAAATGTCCGTCAACAGGATGTTTAAATGCGTTAAAATACTGTAATTGTATTTGCCGCCACAGAAAAAATATAACAGAGAGGGAAAAATTAAATAAATGTGTTATAATCTCAAAAGGCCAATAAAAAATTAAATGAATATACAAGAAATGAATTGCTGCTATTTTACATGAATTAATAACCTTTTAACGCTGGCAAATCAAGAGTGTTTTTACAAAAATTATTCCCTAGTATTAAAAATAAGAAGCTGTATAATGATTTTTAAAACAATTTGCTATAATTCTTTAATTGGAACAAATTTTAAAGCAAAAGCATGATCAATGTTACTCCTTAAATTTAACTTATATATTTAAAGGTTCTTAATAAAATTGCTTTATTTAAATTTAAGTATAATTAACAAATTGCCTGAATTTTTGCTGGTTTTATATCTTTTTAAAATGTTCTTAATAAAAGTGATTAATCTGACAACTTAGCCTGGCCTCACGCAGTCTATATTTGTCTTGTTTACCAAACTTCCGCCAAGCTGTATGACTCTCATGCTTGCTGTTAATGCCGCCTCATCATCTATACAAATTATTCTGCTCATCATGATTGTCATCATGTTAGTCATTTGCTGTTCCGTTGCTCACTTAAAAACATTTACAAAAACTTCATTAAAATTTCTGGTTGTTCAATCATTCCACCATTCCCATATCTCGCAGTAAACACAAGATACAATAGAGAACAAACAACGTAGAGTAAAGTAAACGCAAAACTAATAGAAAGAAGCGAAAGACTTTGTTAAAACTTATATATTCTTTAACTTTGGCTAAGTTGGTACTTTTCTCTATTCTTTCCCTGATATAATAATAAGACATTGGATGACTTAACAAAAACTTATTTTTGTGTGTGTGTATTTTTTTCTTAGTTCTACAGCTCTCGTTTTGTAGTTTGTTTGATTACGTGTCGTGAGAGAAGAAATGTTCTCTACAAACAAATCAAAATAATAAAGCAAAAAAATGCTGTCTCAAAAAAAGGGATAAACTTTTAAAATAACATTGAGGTTTTGTACTTTAATGTACTTAGCTATTTAAAATGGAATAAATGTATAAATTTAAACAAATAGTGTGTGTTTTGTAGGCAAATTGTTGGGTATGTTCAGGGAAGTTTTTTAGTTGTGAAACTGGAACAAGTAAATATTTATATAGTGTTTTAGCATAAATTAAAAACTTAATTAAAAGGAATTCTTTAGAACTATAGAGTAACTAAAGTCCTTTTGAATAGTGGAAAATTAAAGTTATAGAAACATTTTCTACTAAACTTTCGAAAAATTTATAGAAATATTGTCTATAGAAAGTGCATGTATCGATCAAATTTATCGCTACATTATCTGTAGAAAATTTAAGTTATCGATAAATTTTTAGCAGAAACTTTATGATATTAATTTTTTTTTTACAGATTTTATCTGATTAACAAATTTTCTATAAAAATTTTATGTTATCGATAAATTTTCCATAGAAAATCATTCCCAACAATTTTCTATACAAAATTTATATTACCGATAACTTTTCTTTTGAAATGTTAAGTTATCGATAACATAACTCTAAAAACTCCAGTAATCGATCAATTTTCCGTAGGAAATTTATGTTATCGATATATTTTTTTTAGAAGTATTCAATACATTTCATAGAAATTGAAGTTGTCGATACATTTTTTATAGAATATTAAAATTATCGATAGAAAATAGAAGATATCGATACATTGTCTATAGAAAATTTAAGTTATCAAAACATTTTGTATAGATAATTTAAGTTATCGATAAATTTTCTATAGAAGCTTGAGTTGTCAATATTTTATCCATAAATTTTCTACAGAAATCTTATATACCCTTCACCATATAATACATTAAAATGCAAATTTTAAATTAAAAAAAAATTGTGCTTCAAAATTTAAAAAAAAAAAAAAAATTTTATTTTTCCAAATTTTTTATCGGGAGAATTCCCGATATATTGATGTATCAATCATGTTTGTAAGTTATTTGGGGGCTATGAAAAGTTGATTTCAAGATACAGATTATATATACTTTGTGGGGTCGCAAATGAAAAATGTAGAAATTACAAACGGATTTATTTATTTATAAAAAAATACACCTTGTCCCTTCGACCCTACCTGATTGTTCGAACGCAGCGAACTACCACATAATCCAACCAACACCTGTTATGCGATGGATGATGAAACTTATGTAAAGGTAGACTTTTCACAACTTCCGCGTCAAGATTTTTATGTGGCTGATGAACGAGTTTATGTTCTAGAATAATACCGAAGAAAAAACAAACTAAATTCTCCAAGAAGTTTCTGGTGTAGCAAGACATTTTCAGTTGTGGCAAAAGAAGCCAAACATTTGTGACAGAAATATATATTACAGAGTATCTAAAAAAACGGCTTTTACCTATCTTAAAACAGCACAGAGTGCCTATGGAAAAAAGACCCTTGAGTGGTATTCACACAATAATGTCAACTAGCATAACCCGGTACGCGTCGCTACCCCTTTCCTAGTAAAAAAAATGGAAATGGATTTCTGATACAACCTAACTACGTACAACGGTATGTAAATAACACATGCAAAATATTGAGAATCTCTCAATTACAGTTCACTTATATATTCGAAAATAACTAACTAATTATGTATGGAATATACCACTCCGATTCTGATCCCATTTATTTATATTTTATGTAAAAAAAAATAACTCATATCAAGCTTTGCTTTAACTACGATAATTCTGCAATTATACACCCACAGAAAAAATGAACACATCCGTGTACGATTCAACACCATATGGTGTCAATAATGTATCAACCCCGTATGTGCACAAATCGTACACGAACGGTGTAAACGTCAGTTTGACACCGTACCGTTGTCGATTTACCACCACCTGTTTTTGTGTCGGAATGCAAATTTACCATTTTATTTATGGCGATTAAATTAAGACATAAAATACCATCTTTTGCATAAGTTTTACATTTATTTAAAATAAAAACATGTTATAATACTCGAATGTAAAAAATTGTCAATTGTTATTGTTTCCAGGTACTTGAATATAGTCCTTTATCTCCTTATTGATCTTATTAGTTTCACAGCATTTTGTCGTTCACTTTTTTCACAAAACCTAATTTATTTAGTACTTATTTAATAATTTGTACTTTGGCGTTTTAATAACAAAAACTTTGTGATAAATACCATTACGTTCGTCGTAATGAAAAGCAACTGGCTTGTTATTCACGGCGAGAAGAGATGTCGTATAATTTGACAATATTGTGTTGTCGATTCATCCCCGTTTGTTTACAAATTGTAAACGTACGGTGTCGAAAAAAATTGACACCGTATGGTGTCAAAATGACACCCACTGTTGTCGATTTTGCAACCTCGTTTTTCCCTCAGTGTAACTATTTCGTTTATCTGGATCGTCTTCAGCCAAACATTGTACATATTTAAGTGATTCAGACAAAACTTAAAGACACTCGAAATTACAATTTTCTTTGTAATGGCGATTCAATGCCTATTGTTCCGGTCACGCTTTTTTTAGATAAACTTGGTACAGTGATCAGGAATAAATTCGTTTTTAGTTAACCTCCGTATAATGATAATAAATTGATTGACACAAAGTTTAAATAATTCTCCAGATATTCCAAAATTATTCTTTACGGCCTCTAATTAAATCCCGACCATTTTTAGCCAATCTCTGCTAATTATTAGAGCAATTAATATTTTATATCGAAGGTTACTGAACTCCTTTCCGACCCGTCCCATTTGAGTTCCACAGATATCGGAGGTGCCACGAATTCTACCCTAATTCCGCACAGTAATATAAAATTAATTCCTAAAAAGCTTAAACATTATTACAATTATAGTTTTCCAGATATTCGAAATTAAATATTTACTTTGTATTGGGTGTGCCAAGTCCACTACTCCAATCCCGAACATTTTTTGCGAAACTCTACAGAATGATAAAAGAGCCATTTAGACAAAGTTTGAAGAATCTTGCAATTATATTTCACAAAATATTTAGAAATAGCTATTTTCTTTGTATGAGACGTGACTCACCACTTGTTCCCATCCATCCCATTTTTGGTTAAACTTCATGCAGTGATAAGAAATTGATGCGTATAAAGTTCGAAGACCGTCACAATTATAGTTCTGCAGATATTATAAAATACATAACTATTTATTTACAATTGCATATATTGTACATAAAATAAAAAACCACAAACAAAATACAAAAAAAAAAAAAACACCTTCAAAATTTTTTTTTTCAAGTGATTTCAAATTATTAAACTCTTTCCTTCTTATTTGAATTCAAAGAAGTTTATGATTGCAACAAGCAATATTTAGTACAAAGAGGTGAATTTAATTAGGTTGTGGCTACCGATTTCTTTGAATTTATTTTAACTAAATAAAAATTTATTACAATAACTAATGTTGCTATTGTGGTGACCACAATTCCAATATAGCTATGTTTTTGCAGTTAAAAATACAGAAAAACTGTTGAAATTATGAATATTTAGCAATGATAATAATATGTTGGTTACTTTTATGAAATTTTCGTAATAGTAACCGTTTTCCAACCAATTTTTTTTCTGTGTGTATGCATATAACTATTCCTGTTGTCATAAATATTCGTATTTATTCCCTTAAGGAAACCTAGGGACAAGTGTTTCCAAGTCACCAGTTTTGTTGACTATTTCGGTGAATATTTGGCTACATTGTCAACGAAACATCTACATTTCTACATATATTTTTGATGAGAAAAAAAAAAGAGAAGAAACACATGAATTTGAAGATGACTCTTCCAACTGTTATGAATTCGTACCTTTTTAAAATGTTAACAAAATATGCAGTTTCATTATCGACATCTACTTTAGGAAAATACCAAAAGTGTAGACTAGATTTACTAAAATGTACTAGTGAGTCTTTGGTTCCAATGTTTACATATGGTCCCAAAAGAAGTAAGTACATGCAGAAAAAAATATAATTCTGCATGTTTACTGTAACCATTTCAAAATTTTTATAATTTTTTTTTTAACAATATTATAGTCACAGTAACTATTTATATGATTGTGGTAACAATAATATGGTTAATTTACGATTCACATGATTGTATCAACCATATATATGGTTACAGTAAACATGTATATGTTTGTGACAACCATTTATATGATGAAGGACTTACCATATTGTGTTGCTATCGCCTTATGGATATCATAATCTGAGAACAACATAATATGGTAAGTCCTTCATCATATAAATGATTGTCACAAACATATACTTGTATACTGTAACCATATATATTGTTGATACAATCATGTGAATCGTAGATTATCCATATTATTGTTACCACAATCATATATATAGTTACTGTGACTATAGTATTGTTAAAAATGTTGAAATGGTTACAGTAAACATGCATAAACGTTAAAATGGTTTCAGTAACAATACACAATTATATTTTTTTTCTGCATGTGGAAAGGTATTCGACTCTTGTAAAAAAAGAATAAAGGAATACAGAAAAGGTATTCAACGTCATGTCCGATTTTAAGCGTAAGTTCACCACCTCGTGCTAATAGCCGCATTCAATATGCCCCTTTTAAGTTGCATTCAAATAGCCAAGATCTGAACGCTTATTTTGTTGTTTACTACGCAACGTTCAGCTCGTAATAGACCAAGCAAAAACCCAATCTTTTCTACTAGCGACCTGAACATTTTGTTCAGATTTTTAGAATCAACCAAATAATACTTCGCTGGACACACATTTAGCATAACTGAATGCAAAATTCAGTAAAGTTTTTCATAGATACCGTAAAACGTGCCGTTCAGCATAGTGGGATAGTAAAAAAACTAAAGGCATCGTTCAGTAAATCTGAACGAGACGTGGTAAAAATATTTTTGCAAATTTTTTTAAAACTTTAATATTATTTCAATTGCCAGCTACAGTAGCAAAAGGATTCTAAAAAAACAACAAGTGTTAAGTTTGACCGAATCTCATTTGTGTGTTGATTATTAAAGTGAGTAGTTCGTATTTTATATAGTGACATCCATACATGAACATTGAGCTTTGTTAGAGCAATTAAATTTCTATTGCCGGAGTTTGAAGGTAAGTTGTATATATGTACATTAGAGTTAATTTAAAAAATTTGATTTGCGGGTATCACCATTTTTTTGAAGGTTTTTTTTGGAAAATTTTCAGTCCTTGTGGTGGTTCAACGCACCTAAAGCCGCGGATATTGAGAAAATTTTTCTGTAGAGCAAAAACTGTTGAATATATCGCAAATTTGATTCCACCAATCGATTCTGCAGAAAAAATTAATACAATGGACTTATGATACCAAAAAAACAAATGAAGTGACCTGGTCACAAACGAACTCTAATGTACATATACCTGTGTAGTCAATCACCCGTATTCTGTTTGGCGTCGTCGACACAACACGACTCCGTTTTTAATCGTTTGTTGTAAATCCGTATTCTCGTTGACAATATTTATCGATGACTGTCGACGATTGTTTGGTATTTTGTAAGCAAAATTGACGTTGATGTTGCCTTTCATTTTGTCGACGGTGTTTTTGGTGTCGTGTTGTGTTGTGGTAAATAAGAATTTAAAAAAAAAATTCAAATAGTAAAAAAGAGAAATAATAAAAAAAATGGAAACAATTAAAATTACCAACGCCAACCAATTTGAAAAGCTGGTGGAAGAGTTGGAAAGAATCCATCTCTTGCCAAAAGATTTCGTAGGGGCACTGTTCCTAATGATTTTAAAGAACAGTGGGGAAATATTGCGCAGGCGCAAAATGCCTTTGGCTAATTTTATGGTGTTTGGAATGAAGGTTGATCTGATCCCTGTTTTTAAATAAGGCTCTATTGTCTCCAATACTTCCATAAACGATGTTTTATTCAGCCAGAAATAACTTTCAAATCTTAAAACAATAACAATACGCATTATTTAAAAAAGTATGACTTTGAATTTACCACTTACTTTTCATCGGGTAACTGAAAAATGCATGACTTCTGCCTAAGAAGTCTTCTTTCCACTATTGTTTTTTTTTTTTTCTTCAATGTGAATGAAGTGATATAGGCCAAGAAGTCTTTTGTCCACTTTCTCTAAAATTTTCGAAAGACTATTTTTAAAAAGACTGCAGCCAATATTGGACAAAAAGAATATTGTTCCAGAACACCAGTTTGGATTTAGGCACAAGCATGGTACACCTGAACAATGCCATCGGATTGTTAATGTGGTCAGAAATGCGTTAGAAAAGAAGCAGTACTGCTCTGCAGTATTTTTAGACGTTAAACAAGCGTTTGATAGAGTTTGGCATCCTGGTCTTCTATACAAACTAAAACAACAACTTCCAGCGCCTTTCTATTTGGTTCTCTCTTCCTACTTACGTGATCGGTATTTTTACGTTCAGGTAAACAGAAAAATTTCAGAGATTCGCGAAATCAAAGCTGGCATTCCTCAGGGTAGCGTACTTGGTCCTGTACTCTACACAATTTACACTTCGGATATGCCTGTAACTGAAGATGTGACCGTTGCCACTTATGCTGATGATACGGCTTTAATAGCAGCTAACGAATCAAAAGAGGAAGCCTCAAAACAAATTCAAACCCATCTTAATCATATATCCGTATGGTTGAAAAAATGGAATATTTGTGTAAATGCTGAAAAGTCTACGCATATTACATTTGCGCTTAGAAAAGGAAACTGCCCTGAAGTTTTTCTAAATAATGATATAATTCCCAGCTCAGACTGCGTGAAATACCTTGGAATGCACTTAGATAGGAGATTAACATGGAAAAATCACATTAAGGCAAAAAGACAACAATTAGACCTCAAAACTAAACGTATGTATTGGCTATTGGGTAAAAATTCTACGCTAAGTCTACAAAACAAAGTTTTACTTTATAAAACTATATTGAAGCCTATATGGACATATGGAATACAACTCTGGGGCACTGCAAGTAACTCTAATATTGAAATTTTGCAACGATATCAATCCAAAACCCTAAGAATGATTGCTAATGCTCCATGGTTTATAACAAACAACAACATTCATAAAGACTTAAGCGTAGCCAAAATAAAGGAGGAAATCAGAAACGTTAGTACGAGATACCTTGACCGGCTTAGTAATCATTCCAATCCACTTGCAATTATCTTACTTGATGACAGTGATGAGTTAGACAGACTTAAAAGACACCATGTTCTAGATCTACCTTTCAGAAGCTAGTTTATTGTAAATATGTAAATACTGTAATAATTTTTATTTTAAACTAATTTTGTAAATATTTAAATATGTATATATTTTTAGATTATAAACGTATATAAATACATTTTTTGAGTTGTTTCCTATGTTAATATTAATCTTTAAGAAATTTGCTTATTATTGTAAAAATAGATTGCAAATAAATAAATGAAAAAAAAAATTTTCTTCATCACTGGAATCCGAATCGGAAAGAAAAATCATTTTAAATATTTTTTACAAATTTATTTATTTATCACAAACAATTTTGCCAAAAAAAGTAAACAAAATGAATCAGTTGACTCTGATCATAGATATGTGTGTTGTATGTATCGATAAACAGTCAACGTCGTCATAAGACTGTTAGGGAATACAAAATTAGCATTGACGTAGTGTTAAAGTGATGTTGACTCAAAATTGACGACGATGTTGACGACGCCAAATAGAATAAGGGTGAATAATTAGTAATTGTTTAATATAGAAGCAGGAATCGAGTATGAATTTCGTAAGAAGCCTGTATTTTAAAAAATTGAGTTACTGAAGGCAGTATAAATTTTTTGTCATCTGAGTAAAGAGACAAATTAATAAATATAATCCTGGAAAACGCCATCATTAACGGAAAAATGTTAACACCATCTGATTTTAAGGTAATTTTCGATGACATATACAGGGAATTTTCTCAGGAAGAGCGGGTTGCGGTGAGTTTATAGAAATAGTTCCTTACGTAAACATTTATGTATTTTGTTAATATTAAAAACATTCAAAAATATTTTATTTAATTTTCTGAACGCAGCTGGTAAAATAATAAGCTTACGTTCAGTAATGAAGAAATTGAACGCATCGGATAAAAAACTAAACTCTCGTTCAGTATTGCGAAAATTAAACGAATATAGTTAAAACCTGCTTGTGCAAAAAAACTTTTGCACAAGCTGAACATTTTTTTACAAAAAAATTTGATGTTCAAATATCAAAAAAGTCCGAAATACCATTTGAAATTTTTCTAGAAGAACTACAATTCCATTTAAGTTTAATTTCTGGGATATGTCATACAAAAACCAAAACACACAACTTCTTCCAATCCTCCACTGCGTATGATTATTATTTATTATCAAATAATACTTATACGCACCCCTTACCTTAAATGTTCAACGTTTGATAAAATTTAATTTTTAATTTTGTTTTTAAAGAAAACCTTTTTAAATTTTCAAGATTTCTCTATCTAAATATCATTTATATAAGAATTTTTTTTTTTACTTATGCCACAACTACCATTTGTCGTTGATGTCGTTGCTGGATGTGTTTTGTTGCTAATATTTTTATAACCGTCGGCGCCAAATATACTGGTGTTATTAATATTTAAATGTCAGGTTAGTGATGTTGTACTTTCTTTATACTTATCTGCTTTGTTTTTTATAAATATATATATTTTTTGTTGTTGCGGTAGTTGGTAATATGTACTTAGGAAAACAATTGTGTTTCGAGCACAATATTATCCACAAGTCACTACGGCTTCCTGTGCAAACAAACAACAAATTTTAGATGAGAGAGAGAGAGAGAGAGAGAGGGAGAGAGACAGTCTGAAAACACAAGTGGCAACAAAACATACACAATACTTAAGAATAATGATTGGCCTGGCTAAGGAATATTGTGCCGCAAAACAAAAAATGAAAATAAAAAATGGCAAAAAAAAAAAATAGGTAACAAAACGAAAGTAGACAAAAAAGTATCTCTGATAATCCTACAGAAAACTATGAAAATATGACATCAGCTCTTTCTAAATCTATGAAAGGAATTCCAGATATACGTTCAAACACATGGCTTGTAATTTTTTTTTTTAACAATTTCTAAAATTGCCCTCAATAAAGAATTTAGAGAACATTCAAGAAAATAAGATCAAATCATCAAACCTTTATTATATTTTTAGCAATTTTTAAGATCTTCCTCGTTGTTTTATGAGCTTGCAGCAAAAAAACAAAATATCTTTTAAAAATAAAGGTGACTATTACAAATCTTGTGTCTACCTCAAGTCAACTTTATTTAAAAGGTCACAAAAACCAACAATCTAAGAAAAGACAATGATGATGGTCAACAATTCCAGCTTTTTGCTCACATTTTTCCACAAAAGAAACCAGCAAAACAAGACAAAAACAAATAAATACTTACCTAGCTTGATTACTTTAAACACAAAATGACCATTTTGTAAGTAAGTGTGTGTGTTTTTTCTTTTAAAGATAAATATATAAAATGTTTTAGTCGATTGTTAGCTTGATGTCCCTGAGATGTTTATCTAGAGGTGTTTTTTTTTTTTCTACTTTAGCCTGACTCGGTTGTCTTATGGATTAAATGATAATGAAAGTCATGACTGCGTTATTTTTATGTTTTATTAGGTTTCGTTTTTATACTTAGCTAAAATTTTTTATGATTATTATGAATAATTACCTTCTTAGCAAAACATAATTTGTTTTAGTTGTCTATGATGGAGATAAGGAATTTTTTTTAGTTTTGGTTTAAGAGGATAAAAAGTGGATACATGCTTGAAAATGTAGATCAAGCTTATGGTGGTAAATGCATCAATATAAATTCTATGTAGAAAATACATCCATAATACAGAAACTCTTAAGAAAATTTATCAGTAACATCAAGTTTTTACAGAAAATGTATCAATAACTTACGATTTCTATAGGAAATTTTAAAATTGTAATAAAAATTCATTGGTAACTTAAAATTTCTAAAGCGCCCTGGAGACGATCAGATAAACCCGTCAGTAAGTGCGTATGTGTGAGTGTCGTATGCTTGAAGCTTTAAAGTATTTTTACGCACTTTTCAATTATTAACAAAAATCTCAAAGAAATTGATGTTTGAATAAACGAATATTTTTCTTATCCGTGCACTTCACGTGACGCCAAACACAAAGCAAACAAAATTTTATTGTCAATCACAACAGAAGACGATCAAATACAGTGCAACCTCGATATTCGCGACTATTTTAAAAACCAGACCTGTAGCAAAGACTGAATTATCGCGAAAACAGAACCAAAAATTTTATTGAAAAAATGTATGTAATTTTTAAAATTAGAATCATCTATATTGATTTATATAAGGACTGAGATCGTAAAATTCTTAACACACGTTTTTCATTAAAACTTTTAACCCAAGTATTATTTGATTTTTTTTACCAAGCTACCTTTGTAAAGCATGTCAATTATTATGTTTAATGTCAATTATGTTCATTTATTGTTAATATGATTAACATGAGTGACAAGGAAAATGTGTGAACAAAAATTATTAAATATTTTCAACAAAACCCAACTTGGTCCAACAATTAAAGGTCTGCTATCAAAATGTTTCCAATGTTATTAAGCAGTACCGGGAGAACTTGTCCGTTGATACAAGGTGGCGCAAAAGTAAACTTCCGATGTTTTTTGCCTGTAATCAAAAAAAAAAATAAAAACTTTGATTCTTCTTGTGGATTATTTTTATTTGTTCTTTTAGTTTTTTTTACATCAAGTCGAGAATATGAAAACAGCACACCATACAGTGACTTTGAGTGGGTGTAATGGCTCTTCGTGGGTTACACCCGGATTTTCAGTGCTCCAGAAGCGTAAATCTTGCTTATTTACGTACCCGCTAAGATGGAAATGGGCCTCATCACTCATGATTATTTTTGATGAAAAATCATCTTGGTGGTGATTAAGGATAGTTTGAGCGTATTATAGACGCGATTGGCGATCAGCAGCTAACAGTTGATGCACCGTCTGGACTTTGTATGGAAACATCTTCAAATCTTGTACCAAAATTCGCTGTAAAGACAGTCGACTGATACCCATTTGCGTGGCACGTCGTCTGGTCGATGTCGACGGCGCTTCCATGACATCCTCGGCTACAGCAGCAATATTCTCAGCAGAACAGCTACTCCGGGGTCTGCCACGCCTGGCAGCATCTCGTGTTGTGCCAGTCTCTTCGAGGCGAGCGGCTAAACGTCGCAGTGTTTCACCAGTAGGCGTTGGACGGCCAGGAAATCTGCGACGAAATTCACGTTGTGCCAAAGTCACCGACCGATTATTGGTCAAATAAATAGTCAGCAATATTCCGCGTTCTGGAGCAGTGTAGCGTAACGTTGTTTATTAACGTGTATTTCGCATGTGTTTACTACACAAATGTCAAAACAGAACTGACATTAGGGGCCAATCGCAAAATTTATAGCATTTTCTGATAGGAGGATTACTTTTGCGCCACCTTGTATAAAACCTGATTCAGGTAAAAGCAATGGTTCACATGATGTTTCTAAAGCCAAAAATTAGAAAGATTTTCAGAAGAGTTTCCAACACATCCGGCAGGAAGGCAGAACGATTAGCTCAGTACTCGGACTATTTGGTACAAAAGGTTAAAGCCAATGCAGGTTTAAAAGCATTCGAGGCTCAAAAAGTTGCTAACAGGAACTCTGCTAAAAATTTAGAGGCCAAAGAAAGAGCACGGAAATTAAAGTCAAATTGTATACAAAAAATATATCTGCTGCATAATGCATGACGAAATGTACGTATGGAAAATTTTCCGCAGCTTCTGGGTCAATTTTTTTTTTTGTTGCAGATGCTCGAGTGAATGTTAAAGAAAAGTTTAAGACACAAAAGCAGACAAAATTTCCCAAAAACTTCTTGGTATGGCAAGCATTATGCAGTTGCGGCAAAAAAGCCAAACATTTGTAACAAAGGGCTCTATAAATACCGAAATGTACATCAAGGAATTTTTACAAAAAAGGATGCTTCCATTCATAAGACTTCTTAATGTGACCACTTATTTTTGGTCCGATTTGACATCTGTCACTATGGTAAGAAAGGTCTTGAGTGGTACAAGACCAATAATGTGTTATTTGTACCAAGAGAGGCAATTCCTCCAAACTGCCTGAAGCTGAGTCCAGTGGAGAGATATTGGGCTCTTACTAAAAGAGAATTGAAGAACACGAA
This sequence comes from Calliphora vomitoria, assembly GCA_942486065.2. Taxonomy (NCBI): domain Eukaryota; kingdom Metazoa; phylum Arthropoda; class Insecta; order Diptera; family Calliphoridae; genus Calliphora; species Calliphora vomitoria. Next base: position 17,595,477 of record OW818030.2, on the reverse strand, counting down.
AAGGGTGTCCAAAAGTGTGGTTGATTTTAAACCGAGATGGACTGGCTGTTCGACCAAAGTGACCATTCCTATATAAAATTTTAAATTTCAACTTGGATAAAAGACAAAGTTTTGAGCAACTTCAAATTTTGTATGCCCATAAATAACCTGTGTACCAATTTTTAACTAATTTTATGACCTTCTTAATATAGAATTTTTACAGAAAATTAAACGATGATACAAACAAATGTAAAGAAAATCTATCAATAACTTAATATTTATATAAAAAAACTAGCAGAACCCGGTCCGCGTTGCTGCCCCTTAGAAAACATCTGTTTTATATTGCATCTCGATCTCGATTTTAATATACAGTGTCGGACAAAGTCAGTAAAGTCAGCAGTCGGGCTGGTTCCAATGAATTCAAAAATTCAGTAGGATAATCGACGGCTTGTTCTTCGTTCATAACTGTGTCAATCGATTTGTATTTAGGCAGTTTCAATTGCATTTGCTTATTGAGCTTGTTAACATCATAAGCCAATCCGAAATTTTGTAGTTGGTTGTAATATTTGGGAATACTTTGTCGACAACGGCTTGAATATTCATTTGCATTTGGCAGAAGTTCGGGAACGACATCTAATTTGTGGCGGGATCAATTGAAATTTTTCAATTTAACCTGTCCAACAATTCTTTTGAGAATGTTTCGGCAGAAGAGTATTGCAGCCAAAGCACACGCATGTTCGTTGATATCGTTCGGCTTCTGTAGCTTCATTTCCAGTGAAACAAAATTGAAGGAACTTCGCATCATCGTAGGGAAGAGGGACCAATGATCCAATTCTGTGGTTTTTTTGGCCTTTAACATCGGCATGAAGCTGACGTCATTTGAAAGCACGAGTTGCACTTTTGGATATTTTAAAAGAAGTGCTTGGAAATAGGCTTGGGGCCGGTGTCTCAGTAACTGGTGGCAGAATAACTTTACCGTTCAAACAGCATATTCCCGGGGATTCTTTAGGGAACTTCAAAACGCAGCAATGTAAGCAATGGTTGTTCATTGCGCCAATCAGTACGTCCTTGTGATTCTTGGTGTCATCATACTTATTGTAATAAAATGGCGGCAACTTTAAATCGATTTTATCTCTTGATCAAGCCATTCGGGAGCGATAGGCTTCTAGCACTCGATGAACATGCACTGCCTCGCATTTGCTGAAGCCGTGATTCTCGTTCTCTTCCCATTTCGAAAACAAACATTATTTGAATAAAACCGTTTTTTTATTAAAACTGGATATGACATTTTTATGGTGATTTTTACACACGCCCACAGACCGAATATAAAAAATCTGACTTTACAGTGTTACCCGCTAGGCTATTTTGCAGAGTCCCTGAAAATTTCAATCGGTCCAAGCGTTTTTGAGTTCATTCGGAACATACATACACACATACAAACATCCATTTTTATATATTATAAAAAATAAACTAAATGATATGATAATTGATGGCGTATGATTAATATAATTTAGTACCCTTTAATTAAATATTACTTATACGTATTTTTGTTTTATATTTTTAGTCATTCTCTATTTACAGAATGTTTTTGCCAGTATTTATATTACTAGGCTTATTTCTCTCTAGATTTTAATTTCTGTTATGGCATATAACATTCTATGTTTACAACAATTTCATTTACTCTAATTACCATCCATAAACTGTGTCTCCAAAGTCTTTTAATATAAAACATTTAAGATTTAATGTTTTTTTTATAATATGTACAATATAAAACTCACACTTTTTAATCATTCCTTCAAAATCCTGCTACAAAGAGACCTTTTATATTATCTTGCTATACAAATCATCCAATTTGTTACTTTGTATGAAAAAAAAAAAAGCAAAATTATCTAAATTTGTGTTGCTGTTTCTGTTGTTTAAATTAAAACAATCTTTTTTATTTTATTTTTATGAATTAATAAAATTAAACGTTACTTTCTTTATGCTGTATTAAAAATGAAACTTAATAACACTTATAATAATGTATGACTAAGAAAGTATAAGAGTGTGTAGAAGTGTATAAGTGCATATGGGAAAATAAGAGTTTCTACTTATATTAAAGTGTGAGTGTATGTTTACCCAGTTTATCAACACCCATGTCAAAATTAATCATCAATTCATATCATCGTCGTCATCAACATCAACATCATCGTCATTATCAAACATCATCGTCCATATTATTGCAATAGTTCAATTGATAAAGGGAAATAGAACTTATGAGACAATATTTACAAATAATGTATTTTATAAAAAATATCTATAAATTTTATAAAGCAAATTAAGATGATCTATAAAATGTCTATAGCAAACGAATGCGCTCAATAAATTCTCTATGGAAATATATATGCAAAGAGCATAAGGCCTTAACAAAGTCTTTCCATCTGGATCTGTTCACCACGATGTTTTTTATTTTCTTCCAGATATTGGGTGTTTAGGCTTTCTTTTGAAACATTTGTTATGAACTTTTCTCTCGTTTCTGGCAACATATGAAATCCGAGCAAAACGAACTGCTCATATTTTAAGGCCAAGAACTAATCAAGCCAATATCGGATACTTTCTTCCAAAGTGAAGCGTATCCTACAGAGAGCGTTCTGCTTCTATCGAAACAAATAGTAAACGGACGAGGCAAGGTCCCGAATATATAGCGAGTGGGGTAAAACTTTCCAACTTCCGGACATCCAAAATCGTCGTGCAAGTTCTCGCGGCTTCAATTCCTATGGTGGACAATTTGGCTGCTTTTGGATGCACGTACACTTTTTTAAATTGCTGCTTGAGTAGCTTTCAATGATTTTGCAGGCTCTTTTTGAGTTTTATGACAATCTTCATGGAGTAATGCCTCCAATTATTGATCTTCAAACTTTTTTGACTGCCCTGGGAGGTATTTGTCTTCCGTGCCAAAATCACTACAAAAACCATCTCTCGCACTTTGGCACATTTACCATAAGCTTTGGTGAGCAATCATTGTGCTTGAGCGTCACTTTTTTCTGTGCTTGGCTTTCGTATGGTGTGACCTTTCCAGTTCCATCATCGGCTTTGCATTTAAACGGTTGTAAGTATCTGGTTCAAAATATGCCAAAATATGTCATACATAGCCTGTGGAAAAAAAGCTCGAAGGAATATTCAAAGGCATTTATTTGCAAACACTTTCAGGGCATTAATATTCGAAGGAACGCGATCTAACTTTCGCAGCCATAAAGATCGAACATTTGTATTAAGTTAAGTTAAATAGATTTATTATGACACCGCAAGAGAGAATTGGAGAATTCCATATGTTATAGAGTTGGACATAGGCTTGCGTCGCTGTTTTATTCGATTGGCAATATCTGCATTCGAGCCGCCAGATGTTGTGATGATAGGGCAAAGGTAAGATAATGAATAAACCCCCTTTAAAGTCTCATTATCAATTATAAAGATATTTGAGATTTGTGTGGTAATTCTCATTACTTTAGTTTCGCCAATATTTATCTTGAGACCAGCGTTTAAGCTAATTCTGGGAGACGTGCAATTAGATGGTCATACCAGAGCACCGATGATTAAAAAGTTACCGAAGTTCCTCTATTATCCGACATAGCCTGGTTCATAACACTAACACAATAGTAAAGAAGTAAAAAAGTATGGTCGGTCAAGCCAGATCATATAATACCCTACACTAAACAAATAAGCAAAAGCTTTTTTCTTTTAAAATGTCAATAATTTATATTCGTGAGTGATTTTCGGAAGTGAGCCTTATATGGGAGCTATGAATTTTATCGAAATATCTTTATAACTGAGACCTGTACTTTGAGCACAAAGTTTATATGGACAGCCAGAAAAACAGCGAGACGGACGGACATCGTTTAATCGACTTAGAAAGTGATTCTTAGTCGATCGGTATACTTTAAGTTGGGTGTTAGACTAATATTTTTGAGCGTTACAAACATCTGCACAGATCCAACCAATATACCCTCTCCACTATGGTGGTGTAGGGTATAAAAACCCTCCCCACTATGGTGGTGTTGGGTATAATAATAGTGGTGACGTCACACAACTTCTCTGTACTCCTGTGCCAACGTTTGGTTTTCTGCTAAGCTTTCCTGTTTGAGAGTATCGAATGCTCTCTAGAAGTGTTAAAATATTAGTTATGGTGGCGACCGCCACTCGAGCAACTGTTCCACTATGATTCTAAGTGTATTGACGTGGTCAATACATGATTTTTTCGGACGAAAATTAGCTTACTGCTGAGAAGTTCTGAAGATATAATATCATTTCCTGGGCTTCAGTTGTATTTAAGCATCATGACTTCTCATATGATATCAGATAACAAAGGAGTTGTGATGGAGATATTTAATATATTATCATTGAAAGTGCAATTACAGAACACTGAAGAATAATAATCAGCCCATAGATCACGCTGTTCATCTTTAGATATTATAGCTATACCATCATCAATTCTGATTGATCTTCTAAGCTTGCAAGCAGCATGATACATCCGAATACCTTGAAAAACGATTTTGCATGTTCGAAATGATGCTTCATTGCTATAAAAGAAAATAATTTTTGCACCGAATCATTACTTGCGATTAGAAATTAATCCATTATAATAACCCGAAGTGTAAGTGATCGCATGTGAGCACGGCCAACAAACCGAATCGACAACAACGTCAAATATCTATGGCGCTAAGGTAATTTTCTCTGTATTCGATGGGAGCAAAAGGGTCCAATCTATTATGAGCAGCTCTAATAGTTTTCTTTTTAGTTTTATTTTTAATTAAATTTTGATTAGGAATGTCAAAATGGAAATCGAATAATAGTCTTGATCGTAGAGAATTATACATAGAGACAAGACATTCCGATTTGTCAAACAAAAATACAACAAATCATATGTCTGACACAACAACAAAATACATTGTCTAGCATGTGTTTTGTTGTTGCAAGAGTTAGGTTTTTGACAACAGACTTAGGTTTTTGACAAATTCGTCTCGTCTCTATGTTACCCTATGGTCTTGATCATGATATACAAAAATTACAAGGTAGTTTCATTTTCTCTTTATGTCAACCTTATTAAGCATTTGTAGGAGATTTGAAGTTTATGTGTAAAATAAAGCCACCATATTCATTAAATGAATCCCATGTTAGCCTTTATTGAAAGCTTAAATAAAATAAGAACATATTTTATTCAAAATATTATTGAGCGTTTATCCAAGGCATTGATTCAATTGCTATGGAATCCTCCTTTTACGCCGCGCATTATCACAAACCATAAACCATAAACGCCCACAGCCCTGCATACTATCAACTTGTTCACGCTCTATAGTTTCTAATATAAACTCCAGGAATTTGCTATAGTTACGGATATCCCGAGCAATAAATCTAAAACGTTCAACGGCAAAATTGCTAACATGTTCTTCATATCGTCGCTCGTCCAGCAAGGGTAGTATACAATTAAGGATAACGTTTATATTGCGTTTCAAATAAGGCATACAAACCTTATATAGATTAGCCAAACACACTAAAAGTCCGCCTTAAATGGGTCAGCATCGTGGGTATTGAACAAACATATTAATCTATCCAGTACACGTTGAAAATAGGGATAAAAGTCATCTCGCAAATTTCTAGATAACACATAAAATAGTAGACTGCAGTGACAAGTTTGTAGCACATACTAGTTTATGAAAGGTTGTCGATCACAAAATCCTTTCGATGCAACAATTGGAGCAACGTTACAACGATTATTCCTGGAAAAAGGTTCTATTATCTTCGCACAGCTCTTCATTTTCATGAACTATGTGATATAAAGCCTAACGTCTTAGATTAATCCGTTCTTAATCCGTATTGTGAATTGTTACATACAACACATATTTCATTGAAAATTTCTCGGAGTATTGTAATCTTTCTCTAAACGTGGCAACGCTTCTCTGAATATTTACAAATAAAATAAACTTCAATAATCACCTTTCTTGTAAAAAAATTATAAATAAAACTACCTTGTAATTTTTTTTTTTATCATGGTCTTGATCATAGATGACAACTAGATGGGTAATTGAGAGCCTAAACCTAAGTCTGTTGACAAAAACTTCATTTATAAGAATGTATTGCATGGATTTTTTTTCCATGCAATACATTATGTGTGAAAATAAAGTAATTTTTCCATTGATATTACTCTCTCCTTCCGTTCTGTACGTTTATAATATTTTATTGATGGAGAACACCGAATTTAAATATTATTTGTAATTTAAGAACCAATTATAGATTAATGCTACTGAATATTCTTAACGAAATTCCGTAAAGGCACAGACCGATTATATTAAACGAATTTATGTTTGTTGGAAACTCAATACGATTATAATTGTGAGTTTATATTTTAAAACATAGAAAACGCAAGGAGAGAGTAATATCAATGGAAAAATTGCTCTCTTTTCACACATACGGGTGATACAATAACAAAGCTTCGTATATTTATTCTATATATTCCCAGCAGTTCGAAAAATGCCAATTGTAAACTTTACACTAGCTATAGTCAGATATTCAACTTAAGTTTCAGAAAATATAATTCAGTAAAATAAAATCCTCTAAAATATACCACTTCGGTGGTCACATGTAATATGGCTGTTGGTATTTTCATTCTCTCTGATGATAAAAAACAGCAAGAAATTTAGAGTGGACTCACATGTAATTCTAATAACAAATAGAAAGCAGTACAAATAATAGCTCTGTGGCTTAGTGATTAGCCCAACTCTCTGAAATTTTTTTTTTTTATTATTTTTTTAAATGCTGTAGTATTTGTACTATTGAATTTAATAGCGAAGTGTTATGCAGAGTGTGCCAATCGGCCACCAGCAATGACATCCCCGTGTTAAATTCACCGGTCAATAACGTTGCGAGTGAGTTGAAAATTCACTAGCTGTAGTTCTCAGTGGCTAACTAATTCGACGTAGTGAAACTAGTTCAATAAACTGCAGAGTTGATTTATAACAGTGTGCTAAAATTTCACCTTTTAGGTCCTTTTCTGCTTAATCCTTTAAAAGTGTTACTAAAGTTTTATTTTTCTCCCGTTTTTTTTTTTTTGTTTTCTTCTTGTCTTGTTTGTTTTATTGTTGTGCCTTATTAGTATTCCCCATTTGATGTTTGTTGTTTATTGTTGCTGTATAGTTCTTGCTCATACTCATGTCTGAAGACTTGTTGTAGTTGTTGCTGTTACTGCCATTGAAGTTTATTGATTAAATGATTGTTATCGCTATTGAATATTTATGTATGTATAAACATTTACAAAGTGGCTGTTAAGATAATTTGCTTGTTTAATATATACACACACAAGGGTGGTCCCTATCTGGCAGTTTTTTTGATTTTCGATGCTCTTAAAGTCTAATTTAAAATCAGTATCCACGCTAATCCATAAATTAAGAAATAAAATTAATAAGATTTTAATTTTTTACTCACATTTATCATTTATTAGAATCGGAAAACCTTTTTTTTAAATTTTTATATAAACGAAATTTCTAAAGTATTTCGAAATTTATGATTTTTCTTTCTGATCTCAAGTTATAATGGCTTAATGATGTTAGAAATTTTTTTTAAAATTTTATATTTAAGAGCCACCCTAATATATACACTCGTAGGCACATATGTGTGTTTGTGTTTATGAGTGTATAAGTAAATATATTAATGTATACATACTCTTGAAATATAAATTATATTTTACTTATAAATGGCTGTTTCTTACATAAACACTGTATGTGTATGCAGAAAAACTGAATGAGCTTTTAAATTCGCGTGTGTCTTTTCTTAACACTCAAGAGATTTTAACAAGAGCTCATTAAGTGCCGAGTAGTGATTTTGCAAAAAAGAAGAAATACAGCAGCAGCAGCAAGAGCAAAAGCAGAGCGCTAAAATCTAATTAATAATGCAAATTAGTTTTGTTTGGTTAAAGGAAGTGTATAATTTAAGATTTTATAAAATGATTTGGCAAAATTCCGAAAAATTTAATTGAAATGTTTATAAATTTACAATACACAAGTTTAAATTGGCTTAATTCATGTTATACCTAATATTCTAAAAATAATCTAAGCCTCCTTGAATTTAAGTTTTAATATTACTTGTTTTCCTTTTTATTCATTTTATTTTTAAACCTTTTCTAAAATAAATGTTTCTTTACCAATATGTCGTATAAGTAATATTTAATTATTATAATATCAATCATACGTCCTATGGCCAACTATGTAGTGCAACTTTTCACAAAACAAATGTATGATGGTTTTGTGCAAAATATTGGAAAACTTTGTTTTAAAACTGAATTTGACATTTATTTCATGGCAGCCAATAAAGGGTCAATGTAAAGTAATACAAAGATGCATAAATAAAAAACAAACAAATTTAACAATTTTAACTAAAAAAATATATTAAATTATCATTTTTGTTTGGTTATTTAGTCAACATAGATGGGTTATGCTACTCCAGAGAAGGAGCTTCTAGCGATACAATAGTAAAATTAAACAATTTACATTGAATAAATAGAAAAAAATTTTATCTTTAGTTCCTCCATACAATAGCCAATAGACATCATGTGGAACGTGTTCAGGAAGGCTCTTCAGCGACTTCTATCTTGTGCAATACGTCGGAATTGAGGTCCTCCTTCATCTCTATATTGTTCGATGTCGTCCCACATTCCATCTTCCTTGCGGATTTCATTGCAAACTGACCTTTTCTATGTTTTCTATGCGGATTTCGTGGGTGACAGGAGTTGGGTTTCTAATTGTCAGCAGGACGGGGATTATGATGCGTTTTGGTCAAAATACAAACACTTGTATTATTATTACTTTAAGTGAGGTTTTTCGCACTGCGACCCATAGGATCTTTTGTGCAGCCTTAGATTTTTCAACCCAACAGATTTAGGCTACGTATAGAGCCAATTATTCTTTTTTGTGAGAGATCAGTTACTTCCCTCGGGGTCACAAGGGCCCTTCCGAGCTATTTACTTCTGCACGTTGCCAGCATTGGGCAGTGGTATAGAACATGTTCAGAGATTTCGTCATGAAGTTCACAAAACCAGCACTGTTCATTCTCAACATTACCAAGAATAAATTTATGATACTTTAAATCACAGTGTTCGGTGAATAATCCAGTAATTATTCTCAAGTCACCCTTTCCGCGCAAAAGCAATGACTAGAATCTATGCCTGGATAGGATAATGAACCGTTTGCACTGTTTTAGTCCTGGCAAGTTATACCAAAATCGGGCAAATTCCGACTAAACCCAGAAATGAATACGTTCTATTGTGTATCCATGTGGGATGCCAAAGAATGGTTCAGGACTTATAAAAGAGCGTCGTTCGCCACTGTTGGCATAGCAGCGTACATTGCCAGCATGGCCTTCATGGCCAAGTACCCAACACAAAGTGAGTTCATTGTATGCTACGAGTTTATTCAAGTATGCCCAGTAGTCCATAATAACCCCGGACTTCACCTCATATGAAGATAAGACTCTCAGAGCAGCCTTCCTATCTAACATAATAAATATCTTATTATTACTTAATCTGCTTCTCAAACATTCGTTGGAGCGTATAAGGATGGCGTCAATATCCGCTTGAAATATTTATGGGAATATACCTATTGGGATTCCCCTTTGAAAATTGGTCCCATAAATACTAGCCCCAGTGCATGGATAAGCATCTTGGTGAGCGAAACCGGGGCTCCGAGGTGCACGGACCTTATTCCTGGTAAGAATTTAATTTATTAAATTCGCAGCTGACTAGAGTCTTATCTAGTATAGCGGGGGTCCTTTGCCCCAGGACTTCGGACCTGTAGGACCATTGGTGAGGTCACTTCGGTGAGGTACGCTATGGTTGTGTTTGAAACCCAAAGCGGGGAGAAGATCGTTGGTTAAAGGACTGATATTTGGGCTAGTGCTAAATTTCGGACTACCAAATGTATCTTACTAGGTTGCTGACTCAACAGAGCTATTGAAAGTAGCAGATACCAACGGGCGTTTGTGCTCAGGAAACGTATTGAGGCAGTAGCATTCGTGATGTACTGGTCGTTGGACTTGGTTCTCTGTCGAGGTCTAAATTGTGTGATATCAGTACACTCACTTTGACTTTTATCGGCTGGGAACTTTTGAAGTCAGAGACCATACATTGGACTGGATTACCATGCCGGATGTTGCAGCTTTGATAATTGTCCTGGGCTGGTCAGCTGGCTAGCTAGCTATGGATGGCAGGGATTAGATAGCCCGAGCTCTCGAGCAAGGGGATTGTGCATTGATCTGTGCAATCATTGTACAAGAAGTTACCAATTGAGTGTAACTTGCAAGTCATTTAATGGCGGTGATAGACGCGTCGTCTCTATCCGTTGTTAAGACCACCGTGGGATTAAGCCCATGCGGCAGCTACCCATGTGAATCTTAGACACATTTCTGTCACCATTATCCTGTTTGGAATTGTCAGTAAACCATAGTTGATCGGAATTATTGTGCCACCATGTCTGATTTAACCACTCGTCCTTTGCAGGTATAAGACCCCTAAACTTCCTTCCGATATTGCAATCCTAGGATCATTTCCAATGATGCCTAGAATGCGCAAGTGCCCATTCAGATCTCCCGGCATTACACAGGATATCTCCGGTAGTCTGGATGCACTCCTATAAGCCTCGTCCACTACCAATATATGTAAGGGTGCGATGTGTAGGACTGCACCCAGAGCATGAGTCGGACAGTTCCTCATGGACCTGGTAATAGAGACACAGATGAGGCGATATATCTTGTCAAGTAATGCTCTCGCAGTCACCTGTTAAACTTTTTTCCACCATGCCAATGCAGCATATACTATTATTGGCCTATTTACTGTAATAAAATACCAGTAAATCATATTCAGTTTTAACCCACACGTACTACCAAAAAGTCGCTGGTCTAGTAGTATTGTTTAAATGAGAATTCCAACTGAGAGTCCTATCAAGTGTAATCCCAAGATATTTTACCTCCTTAGAAAATCCTATAGATGAGCCATTCAATGTAGGCTCTATGAGTCTAAAAACTCTCCGTTTGGTTAATGTTACAAGAATTGTCTTGGTTGGGTTAATAGTCCCCTTTCCACGCACCACTTGGTGGTTATATTCAGAGCAGTCTGCATTCATACCGATATCGTTACGTCATCTCACCCAGTCGTTGTTAAGTTCCAGGAGTTCATCGATAACTGGAGACCATAATAGAGGTGATAGTATGTCATCCTGTAGACATCACCTAGTTACCATAATAGTTTTCGGTGTTCCTCCTAAATCCAACTTAATAATCCTGGATGACAGCATTTCAAAAATTATAATGTAAAGAACCCCTTTTCTAAGAAGTGCTAATTCAATTGCAGTGTATGACGTGTTGTCGAAGGCCCCCTGAATGTCAATAAATGCACAAAGAGATATGTAATTGGCACCTATGGCCTTCTCGCTTATCGTCGTCACATGATAAATGGTGGTCACCGTAGATTTCCCAGGTTGATAAGCGATGTATTAAATTCATCAAAAGATAGGTTTTTCAAGAAAAACTAGCTGAGACTAATTGGTCTATATGACTTTGGAAGGTATAAAGACACTTGTAGTTTTGTTGTTAAGAGCTTAGTGACTTCCCATGTTTCGCACCCGTAGAAAAGGACCGCATTTACGTTGGAATTGAAGATGTTGATTTTGTGCCGATTAGAAATTTGAGAAGAATTCCAGACTTTACTTAGAGGGGCATAAGCACTACGCTCGGTTTATTCTGTTTTCTGCATCTTCATCTGCGCCCACATCTTTACTTATGACGCTGCCAAGATAGGTACATTTATTTAAGTTTTTAGTTGACTCTCTTTATAGGAACCAGTGCGATATGTCGTCTACATAGTCAAGATCATGCAGCTGTTGGTTCAGTTCTCATTGGATTCCATTTGGTGCCTTGATGTTTTTCTGACTGAGAACTGTATCCAGAACTACGAGGAAAAGCACTAATGACAGCGTATATCCTTGTCTCATGCCGCTGTTCATATCAAAAACCTTGCTTTCTTAGCGTTTGAAATGAGCTTTATATGGAGCGTTTTGGTATAGCTCCTTTATAAGAGATACTTATGAGAGAGTCAGGAATTCTAATCTTTTCCAGTGTGGTTCATATTGCCAGTCTATTGATGGTATCGAATGTCCTTTCAAAGTTCACAAAAATTATGAAGAGAGGGGAGTTGTACTATGCGGACTATTCGCTTATAATGCGCAATGTATTGATTTGGTCTACACATGATCGGTTTGGTCTAAAGCCATTCTGTTCATTCGAAAGAATGAAATTCGATCTAAGATGTTCATTGTGATAACCTTCTGAATGATGTTCAATAGAGTTATGCCTCTACAGTTCCTACATTCGGTTAGGACACCCTTTTTAAGTAGTGTTATTATTATCTTTCCATTCGGTAGGGAATTTGCATGATATCCCCGCTTCTTTGACATGTGGACTTCATGAACTCGGGTGGTATATTGTCGGGACCAGTAGCTTTATTGTTCTTAAGCTTAGCAGCAGCTTTTTTGTCGCTGAGAAAGTGGACTGTGTGAAAATTCTTTCATTCTTCCATGTTGATACTCGATGTCGGTGAGGACGTTGCCATCTCCGGCCCTTATGTTTGCTGTGGTCGCTAGTTTTGATCCGCATAACTGCATGATGGCTTTGTGGATCTCTCAGACAGATGCATATTTTGCCGAGCTAGCAGTCGGCTTAACCCAAGTTCTTCACCTGTTTTTCAACGTTATTGTAACAATGATTTATTTGATGGAAATTGGAGTTCTGTTCTCCTGTCAGTATTTCCATTTTAATGGCTTTCTTTCTTTAATTTTTGCCCATGTTGTGTCCCTGGTGTGGTGGGTGCTTGATGATGTGTCATTTGCAGTTTTAATGCAAGCTCCGGTAATGTTTTTCCAACTCGGTAGATGTTGATGACTTCAACTCTGCACACAGACGGCGAGTGAACTCTTGTGCAACTGGTGTTTGTTGCAGCCTGTGTAGACTGAGTTTCTTCCTGGCTGATGATTTTTTATAATTATCTATTGGTCTTAGTCTTAATATGCCTACAAGTAGCTGATGATCGCTGTATATATCCACTCCTCTGATTGCCTTTACGTCCATCAGGCATCCCATAAACTTTCTGCTCGATCTGATTACAGGTACAATCTGGAAATTGCCATGTTTATTTATGTAAATCACGGTGTGGAAATTTAGTACCGCCAATGAATAATTGGTTGTCCATGCAGAAGTCAATGAGACGTTAGACGTTGGTATTGCGATTACTGCGTAAACCTTCGAACCCCATAATTGTTAGCTGATTTGTGTTATCCGCGCAAAATTTCGCGTTCATATTCCCCATGACAACTTTGATGACGCTCCTTGGAGCAATCGTGATTGCTCCGTTCAATTATTCATAGAAAGAGTCCTTGGTGTTGTTGTCAGCTGCTTCTGTAGGTGAGTAGCACTGTATCACTGTGGTGTTACGATATTTAGTGCGAATATGGCCTGTGAGTATCCTATCGGATATCAGGTTGTACTCCATTAAGGCATTCTTCATTTTGGTTGTGAGTAGTAATCAACCTTCGTTTATGTGTACGTTTCGGTTACCACTAAAAATAAAATGCTGACCAAAGGCAGTGTCCAAAATAAAAACCGAAGTTGTAGTGCCGAAACCAACAACCGATGTTGTAGTGCCGATTTAATCCCTGTACACGGTGACGCTCGAATAAAGTGCGAGCACGAGTGACCAATATCGCTTAGAGGTTTATCAATCGCCTTCAATTATTATTGAATTTTTGTGAATTCTTGTCTCGTTTGAACCTTGGTTCCTCTTATTCATGAATTTTAGCTTCTTGGTTTTTCTCCTTATTCATATTTCAAATCATATATCCTTAATTAAATAAGCATTAAATGACTCTAGTTTTTGGCAATTTAATAACTTATAAATACAAGTGCTGATACAAGTGTTAACTTCAAAAACAGTTTCAATATTAAACTGGCAAGAACCAAGCAAGACTTTCTATTTTGTGCACATTTGAAAATATTCATATAAAACAATAAATAATTAGAAAACACTTCAAAAAAATCATGAAAGAAATTACAAAATTATCACTCACAAATACACATAAAATGAATTGGATCAATTGATTAAAAAATATAATTTACTAAAATAAACTCATATCGATTAACTACATACAGTAAATTTCCTTTAAAATTTATAGAAGACGCAAAACAGCTTTTCAAAAACCATCATGTAAGAGAAGAAGAGAGTGAGAGAGAAAAAAATCCATTAAATTGTGATTAAATCAAACGTGCATTACAGCCAGTGTACACACACCCTCAATAACTCTGACCTACATCAAACAATCTTAAATAAGGAAACATTATAGATTTTGATATTTTCTGGTTTTTAGCAAATTCATTTGACTGGTTTTTGTTGATTTTCTGTTCTTAACAAAATCAACAATACATAAAACAAGACGATAAATTAGTATGATCCAACGCGAAAAAAAACAATGAAAACAAACTCTAAATATAAAAAACAAATGTTGGGCATGAACAAAAAACCACAAAATTAACATTGTACCGTGTCATAAAAAACGACAACCCGAGTTGGAAACCAACAAAAAACGAACCTTAAAAAATGGAATCGTTAAAAAAAATATTCATTTACAAGCACTCACACACAGACAGACACAATGTGGTTCATACACAGACTCATAGGAAATGAAATACAAGTAAAGATTATTATGTCAAGTCACGTTTATGCCCAGCATATTCTTTGTTTAATATGAGAGTGTGTGTGTGTGTGTGTGGTTGAATGTAGAAAAATTTTACAGTGGGTGACAAAACAAAAGTAAAATAAAATATCAATATCAGAAAAACAAATTCAAGAATAAAAGTAACCACGATTGAAGCTGAAATTTAAATACTAGTGAAACCACGATAGAGGCAGAAATTCAAGAATAAAAAGGATCACGATTGAAGCTGAAATTTTAATATAAACGAAACAGCGATTGAGGCAGAAATTCAAGAACAAAAAGGACCGCAATTGAAGCTGAAACTAAAGAGCAATACAAACCACGATTAAAGCTAAAATTCAATAACAAAAATATTGAAGATTACAGCTTAAATTCAAATATAAATATAACTACGATTGAGGCTAAGCTTCAATAACAAAAACGACCATGACTGAAACTAAAATTCAGGAATAAAAATAACCACGATTAATCTAAAACTCAAGAAAAAAAATAACCACTATTGAAGGTAAAATTCAATAATGAAAAGATGTACGACTGAAGCTTAAATTCAAGACTAAAAACAAGTACGATTGATGATAAAAATTAATAAAATCCAAGAATAAAAAGAACCATGACTGTAGCTGAAATTCAAATAAAAATGGAACTACGATGGAGGCTAAAATTCAAGTACAAAACGGACCACGAATGAAGCTGAAATTCAAGAGCAAAAATAATTCCGATAATAGCTAAATTCCAGAATCAAAAAATAAAATTCAAAAACGATTGAAGCTGAAATTCAGAAATTAAAAAACCACGATTAAAACCGAAATTCAGAGCAAAAAAAAAACCAAACACAAAGCTAAAATTCATAAACGAAATAGACCACGATTGAAAATAAAATTCCAGAATACGAAGAACCACGATTTAAGATACAATTCCAGAACTGAAACAATCACGGTGGAATATAAAATTCAAGAACCATTGAAGCTGAAATTGAAGTGCAAAAACAATAAGACCCGAAGCTATATTTCAAATATAAATAGAACTACGTCGAATAGAACTAAGAAAAAAACGAACCACAATTGAAGCTAAAATTCGAGAATGAAAGCTGTAATTCAAGAGTAAAAAGCATGTTTGAAGCCAAAATTCCAGGATCAAAAGAACCAATATTAATGATACAATTTAAGAGTAAAGAGAACCACTGAAGGTAAAATTCAAGAGTAAAAAAAACACGATTGAGAGTAATATTCAGGAATAAAGTATGCGGAATGAAATTGCAACAAAACAGAAAACTCTGTATTTGTTTCCAACGTTAAAACACATATATATAAAACGTTTATAAGGACTGAGATCAAAAAATGTTCAACATATATATATGTTAATAAAAATGAAACCACTAAACTTACAGTTCTGAAACAGGTTGTCTATCTCAGTTGCTCTTCAATTCTCTTTTAACAAGAGCCCAATATGTATCCACTGAACTCAGCTCCAGGCAGATTGGAGGAATTGCCTCTCTTGGTACAAATACCACATTATTGGTCTTGTACCACTCAAGACTTTTCTTTCCATAGTGACAGATGCCAAATCAGGCCAAAAATAAGTGGACACGTTAAGAAGTCTTATGAATGGAAACATCCTTTTTTGTAAACATTTCTTGATGTAAATTTCGCTATTTTTAGAGCACTTTGTAACAAATGTTTGGCTTTTTTGCCGCAACTGCATATTGCTTGCCATACCAAGAACTTTTTGGGAAATTTTGTCTGCTTTTGGGTCCCAAACTTTTCTTCAACATTCCCTCGAGCATCTGCAACATACAAAAGTTGACCCAGAAGCTGCGAAAAATTTTCCATACGTACATTTCGTCATCTATTATGCAGCAGGTATATTTTTTGTATACAATTTGACTTTAATTTCCGTGCTCTGTCTTTGGCCTCTAAATTTTAAGCAGAGTTCCTGTTAGCAACTTTTTGAGCCTTGTATGCTTTTAAACCTACATTGGCTATAACTTTTCGTAACAAATAGTCCGAGTACTGACCTAATCGGGTTGCTTTCCTACCGGAAGTGTTGGGAGCTCTTTTGAAAATGCTTTCTATTTTTTTGGCTATAGAAACATCATGTGAACCATTCCTTCTACTTGAACCTGGTTTTATATCAACGGACAAGTTCTCTCGGTACTGTTTAGAAACAGTTTGATGGCAGACCTTTGATTGTTTGGACAACTTTTTGTAGGACCAAGTTGGATTTTGTTGAAAATTTTACTACGCACTTTTTTCTGGTCACTCATTTTAATCAGATTAACAACAAATGAACATAACTGACATTAAACATAATAACTGACATGCTTTACAAAGACAACTAAATAAAAAAAAAAAAACAAATAATACTTGGGTTAAAAGTTTTAGTGAAAAACGTGTGTTAAGAATTTTACGATCTCAGTCCCTAAAATAACCTATTGTGGTTGAAAATACCGATGTTTGCACTTTTCTGAGCTCCAATTTGACATTCATGGTCTTATTTTTCTCGATTTTTATTTTAAATAATCTACAAAAACTCTTCTATTTTTGTATTTTTAATTTAAAAAAATTGGGACATTTTTTCACTTTAGAAAGGGTGTTGGAAAACACCACAATCAACAGGGCGTGACAGTTAGATGATGGAACAGTTAAGAAGACCATTCTTTTTAGAAAAATAATCTCTGATGTTTCCTTTTATAAAATGAAAAATTTTGTGTACACATTTTATAATATATTAATAAGAATTGACGGTCAAATCAGATTCCAAAAAAGTCAAAATTTTCAATTTACATCTGATTGATTATGATCTATATATATTTTTTTAGAGAAAAGATTATGTTCTACTTTGTACATCCTGTCAATAATAGGTTTATTTACTTGCAAAAAAGTACACATCTCTGCCTTTCTCTGCCACTTAATGTAAAATATAAAAAATTGTTTCCGATGAAAATAGATAAAATATGGAAAAAATTACAAATGTTTTTTCAAGGTAGTTCTTATTTTGTTAACATTTTGAAATAACTAAAAGCCAAATTTTCAAATGGGGTTTTAAAGCATTAAGGCAAAACATAACGTAATTCAAAATAAGTCCTAAAACACTAATAGCTCATGTCCTTTTTCTTTGGACAGTGTAAAAATTTTTGTTGCAATTTCATTCCGCATACGATATTATTGAACCATGATTGGTGCTAAAATTCAATTATAAAAAGAACGGAGTACGATCTGGATTATAAAGCGAGTAAGGCAAAACTTCCCAACTACTTCATTTTAAATACTTTTTAACAGGTATTGCAACATGTAGCGATTTTATGTCTCGCCGCACTTTCTGGGCTTTTTTCGATCAATGCTGAAAGTTGCATTTGGTATAGGTTCAGTGTGATGATCTGGTCAGATTTAAGCAGCTCATTATAGATCAGGGAAAGGTAAACGATGGGCGCCGCGTTTTTCATTTACTCTTCTCTTACCTACGTGTGTACACACACTGTAGAGAAACAAACAACTTTAATCAGTCTAGCTTGAGCATTCAAACAAGTAGGTTGTGTATCGCACAATTTAAGAATCAGCGTTGCCAGAGAAAAAAAAATGTGTCCAAACTGTTTAAGGTGTCCCTACTGTTTAAGCTGTATTATGAACAATATGAGATTTTACATTTTTAATTGGGGAAAAGAGACGAAAGTTTACTGGCAACACCGTTTCGTGGTGAGAGCGGAAAGAGAGTATAAATAATACAATCATAAATATAATAGCATAGGTTGCCTTTCCCTGTTATAGATAGGCCACTTTTTCTCCCACCAAATACAGAGAATTACCTTAAAGCTATGGATAATATTTCGACTGGTTGGCTCGGCTTAACATACGGTCTCTTACGCTTTGGGTTACTGTAATGAATCCATTTATCAAAGTATTGATTGATTTGACGGACTTGCATAATAATCTTTCAAGTTCTCTCGGCTTCAATTCGTATGATACCCAATTTATCTGCTTTTGAATGAATCTTGCTGCACGTAAACATTTTGAAATTGCTGCTTGTTGAGTTTTGCAGCAATCTTCATTGAGTAGTACCTCCAATTCATGGCCTTAAAACTTTTTTGGCTGGACCGGGAGTGTCAAAATCACCATGTCTGAATCTCACAAACCATCCCTCGCAAGATGAAATCAATGGACCACATTCACCATAAGCTTTGGTGAGCAATCAATGTGCTTCAGTGGCCCTTTTTTCAAATTAAAGAAGTAAAGCAAAACTTCCCGCATATGATGATTCGTTGATACAAATTTCAACATTTTCGAAGCAGAAAAAAACTTTGTTGTTTACACTATAATTATTCAATAACTAAGTGAGAATAAATGACAGAAATGTACCCTTCAAAATGACATAAAAGTTATTAAAAGCAATTCCCACAGTTTTAAGTCATAGACCCACTACATATACGAACAATTCTGGAAAAGGGCGAAATATGTGATTTTGAATTGTAAGACTGATATGTTGTTTTATAATGTTTTATCAAATTTGCTTTGGAAAATGAAGCTACTTTCATCATTTTGTTTATTATTTTTCACTGTAAAATATTTACCAACTTAAATTCATAACATTTTACTCGTATTTAACAAATGAAATTTAAACAAACTCACACATATACAATATGATATAAATATAAGCACACAGCCACAACCGACAAATAGATATTGTGATGATATCAAAAACCATGACAAAATCCAGCTGTTTCCTTTTTCCTGTTACAACAAACATTCACTGACACAGACACATACACACACACACTCCACAAAACTACAACAAGCTGCGTGTATTTGTAACAGTTTTGCTGCATTTTCGTAAAAAAGAAGAAAATGCTTGCGGGCAACCAATAAAACCGTTAAATTCGCACTCAAATCTTGGTAAGCAATTTTTTGGTTTCCCTACAATTTCCTCCCTCTTTCTACCTTTTGCGCCAAATATTTGTGCTAATACAAAGACACTTTATGAACGTTTCCATTTATTATTTGCTTGAGTTTTAATTTGTTTGCCAAACCAAAAAAGAAATCACTTCTAAGGTATTGTTGGCTTAGTGAAATGGGAGGATGGAGCACTGAGGGTAGACAAGGAAGGAAATAGTTGAAAAATTAACCGGGAAAAAAAAGTAAATTATAATGCACACACATTTAATGTAAGAAAAAGAAAATCACTAATGCCTGCAGCTATAAATAAATATGTAGAGTTAGATGAGTATGGGAAAATGTGCCACAGATTAGTAAACATTGTAAAATATAAGCGTGTAATTGGTAGCAAGGAAAGAGAGATCAAATGGTGGCACACAGAAGGTAGTTAGATAATAAACGTAGGAGAGATAAGAAGCAAACTAAATGTTCATCATGAAAACTGTTAATAAAAGCAAAAGCGACAAGTAGAAAGGTGAGGAGTGTAAAGGTAAGATAATAAGTAATAGAACCAACTAAGTAAACGGGAGCTA
Organism: Calliphora vomitoria; assembly: GCA_942486065.2. Lineage (NCBI taxonomy): Eukaryota > Metazoa > Arthropoda > Insecta > Diptera > Calliphoridae > Calliphora > Calliphora vomitoria. The sequence continues at coordinate 17,575,260 of OW818030.2, read as the reverse complement.
AAACATTACAAAAATTATGTTAAAGACTCCATAGAACCTTAAACTAAGGACTTAGTTAAATTAACTTCTGCTTAAATAATAATAGTTGGTCCTCTTAAGTACTTCCTTAAACCCATATTCTTTGTGTCACTCTCATCTTCCTCTTAATACTCCTTGTTCTCAACTAGCTCCAAGTAAGCGAGTTCAAGTGCAAAAAAAAAAGTGTAAAAAGTGCGATTAGTTAAAGAATGGTTCCATCACAAAAATATATATAGACAATAGCGTGGCCCTTATTTTGTACCAATTGGATTTTTGACAGTCTCCAGGTCTAAAATTGTCCAGCAGCATTTGAATTCTAGCTTCAATACTTAGCTTTTGAATGAAACACAGTTTTTTTTTTGATAAACAATTGCTTTATTTTTCAACATAGTCTCCATTAGTCTCTAGTTTTCTAAATAAGTATTTTTTGTGAGAAGCTTTCACCGTTGGCGTCAAATCTCTTTCCGCCGATATATTTCTTCAGGTTTGGAAACAAGAATTACTCACTCGGGCCTAAAGCCGGAGAATAGGGTGGAAGAGAGATCATTTCGTAGCTTAATTGATAGATATTTGATATTTGAAATCAGCTCATGTGTGGAATCTTTGGTGTACACGCTTGCTTTCTCATCACAAGTGACCAAACAAAAATTAAACCACTGGCCATGTGAGATGCCACAGAATTCCACAATCTGCCGCACTTTCAACCACCGATCGGCCAACACCATATCGTAAATTTTTCACTTGTTTCGGGAGTAGAATTTGGTTCTTTTTATCTAAGAATTTCAGCTTCAATCGTGGTTCTTTTTTACAAGAATTTCAGCTTCAATCGTGGTTCTTTTTATACCAGAATTTTAGCCTTAATCGTGGTTCTTTTTATACAAGAATGTTAGCTTCAATCTGGTTCTTTTTATACAAGGATTTTAACTTCAATCGTGGTTCTTTTTATACAAGAATTTTAGCTTCAATCGCGGTTCTTTTTATTGAAGAATTTTACCATCAATCGTGGTTCTATTTATACAAGAATTTCAGCTTCAATCGTGGTTCTTTTTATACAAGAATTTTAGCTCAATCGTGGTTCTTTTTATACAAGAACATCACATTCAATCGTGGTTCCTTTTATACAAGAATTTTACCTTCAATCGTAATTCTTTTAATACAAGAATTTTAGCTTCCATCGTGGTTATTTTTATACAAGAATTTTACCTTCAATCATGGTTTTTTTTATACAAGAACTTCAGCTTCAATCTTGTTTATTTTTATACAAGAATTTTAGCTTCAATCGTGGTTCTTTTTATACAAGAATCTTTGCATCAATCGTTGTTCTTTTTATACATGAATTTTACCATCAATAGTGGTTCTTTTTATACACGAATTTAAGGATCAATCGTGGTTCTTTTTATACAAGAATTTTAGCTCAATCGTGGTTCTTTTTATACAAAAATTTTAGCTTCAATCGCGGTTCTTCTTATACAAGGATTTTACTCTCAATCGTGGTTATTTTTATACAAGAATTTCAGCTTCAGTCGTGTTTCTTTTTATACAAAAATTTTAGCTTCAATCGTGGTTCTTTTTATCCAAAAAGTTTAGCTTTAATCGTGGTTATTTTTATACAAGAATTTTGCTTCAATCGTACTCTTTTGGTTCTTGAGCTTATGTTTCAGTCATACTTCTTTTTATATTTGAATTTATGAATCAATCGCGGTTCTTGTTGTATTTGAAATATGGCTTCATAATGGTTCTTTTCATGCTAACATTAGAGCTTGAATCAATACTTTTGTTTGGGTCCATTTTCAATATTTTTCACCATATATTTCCATCTAATAACGTTCAGTTTATAATAAGAACAACCCTAGTATATACTCTTACATAGTCGCCAACATATTTCCCATGTTTTCGTTGAAGAGTTAACTAGGGTTCTTTAAACTTCTTGACTATTAACAAAGAAGACAACAAAAACAAAAAAAAAAAAAAATACCCTTAATAAGAAAAAATTATTACTGGTTCAATTTTCTATTTCAAACAAGAAAAAAAACATGCGTCACAAAGCAAAAAAAAACAGCAAAACCTTTCTTACAACACTGCAGGCTACAGAACGCCATCTAAAATGTTATTAAATACCAAGCAAAGATGAGAGCAAAAAGCTCGTTTACAGGTAAAACGAATAGCAAAAACAAATTAGCAAGTTGAAGGGCACAAAACGCGGATAAAGATTATTATTGATAATATAAGATTAATGAAGTAAAATGAAAAGTAAATTAATGAACAATTTTTCATGTTTCACAGGAGACACCGAAATAAAAAAAAGAATATGGACAATTTTCAAATTAAGTTAAACTTATATCATAGTTTTTTTTTGTGCTCTGCTATTAACTCATCTAAGTTTTAGTTAATAAAAATAAAGGCAATATTAAAAAGACACGTAAATAATTAAATAAAAAGTTAATTATGATTAAACGAAAAATTTATTATTACTTCAAAACTAAAAACATGATGGAACAGTTTAAAAAAAAATGGACCAAAACAAAATCATGAAAAGAACCATGATAGAAGCTCTAATGAAAGTATAAAAAAAACCATGATTGAAAATAAAATTTAAGCATGAAGCATTAATGTATGAAAATAACCACAACTGAAGCTCATCTAAAAGCGTGAAAGGAACAAAGAGTTAAACAAAAATGAAAGTACAAATTTAACCACAATTGAAATTAAAATTCAGATATAAATAAAACCAAGTATGAAAAGGAGTACGATTAAAGCTGAAATATAAAAGTAACCAAATATGAAACCAGGATTAAAAATAATGTTTGAGACTAAAATTCTTGAATAAAAAAAAACATGATTGAAGCTAAAATTCTTTTATAAAGAGAACCACGATTGAAGCTAAAATTCTTGTATAAAAAGAACGACAATCGAAGCTAAAATTCTAGCATAAAAAGATTGAGGGTAAAATTCTTGTATTAAAAGAACCACGATTGAAGCTAAAATTCTTGTATAAATAGAACCACAATTGAAGGTAAAATTCTTGTGGAAAAGATATACGATTGAAGGTAAAATTCTTGTGGAAAAAGAACCACGATTGAAGTTAAATTTCTTGTATAAATAGAACCACGATTGAAGCTTATATTCTTTATAAAAAGAACCACTAATGAAGCTAAAATTCTTGTATAAATAGAACCACGATTAAAGCTAAAATTCATGAATAAAAAGAACCACGAATGAAGCTAAAATTCTTGTATAAAAGGAACCACGATTGGAGCTGAAATTCTTGTATAAAAAGAACCACGATTGAAGGTAAAATTCTTGTACAAAAGATATACGATTGCAGGTAAAATTCTTGTGGAAAAAGAACCACGATTGAAGTTAAATTTCTTGTATAAATAGAACCACGATTGAAGCTTATATTCTTTATAAAAAGAACCACGAATGAAGCTAAAATTCTTGTATAAATAGAACCACGATTGAAGCTAAAATTCATGAATAAAAAGAACCACGAATGAATCTAAAATTCTTGTATAAAAGGAACCACGATTGGAGCTGAAATTCTTGTATAAAAAGAACCACGATTGAAGGTAGAATTCTTGTTCAAAACTAACTACGATTGAAGCTAAAATTCTTGTATAAAAAGAACCACGATTGTATCTAAAATTCTTGTATAAACGGAACCACGGTTGAAGGTAAAATTCATGTATAAAAAGAACCACGATTGAAAGTACAATTCTTGTATAAATAGAACCACGATTGAAGGTAAAATTCTTGTATAAAAAGAACCTCGATTGAAGCTTAAATTCTCTTGTATAAAAACAACTACGATTGAAGATAAAGTTCTTGAATGAAAAGAACCACGATTGAAGCTAAAATTCTTGTATAAAAACAACCACGATTGAAGCTAAAATTCTTGTATAAAAACAACCACGAATGAAGGTAAAATTCTTGTATAAAAACAACCACGATTGAAGCTAAAATTCTTGTATAAAAGGAACCACGATTGAAGGTAAAATTCTTGTATAAAAAGAACCTCGATTGAAGCTTAAATTCTCTTGTATAAAAATAACTACGATTGAAGATAAAGTTCTTGAATGAAAGGAACCACGATTGAAGCTAAAATTCTTGTATAAAAACAACCACGATTGAAGCTAAAATTCTTGTATAAAAAGAACTACGATTGTAGCTAAAATTCTTGTATAAAAGGAATCACGATTGAAGGTAAAATTCTTGTATAAAAAGAACCACGATTGAAGCTAAAATTTTTGTCTAAAGAAAACCACGATTGAAGCTAAATTCTTACATAAAATAAACCACGATTGAAGCTAAAATTCTTGTATAAATAGAACCACGATTGAAGTTAAATTCTTGTATAAAAAGAACCACGATTGAAGCTAACATTCTTGTATAAAAATAACAACGATTGAAGCTAAGATTCTTGTATAAAAAGAACCTCGATTGAAGGTAAAATTCTTGTGTAAAAAGAACCCAAATTGAAGGTAAAATTCTTGTATAAAATGAACCACGATTGAAGCTAAAATTCTTGTATAAAAAGAACCACGATTGAAGCTAAAATTATTGTATAAATAGAACCACGATTGAAGGTAATATTCTTCTATAAAAAGAACCACGATTGAAGGTAAAATTCTTGTATAAAAAGAACCACGATTGAAGCTAAAATTCTTGTATAAATAGAACCACGATTGAAGGTAATATTCTTCTATAAAAAGAACCACGATTGAAGCTAAAATTCTTGTATAAAAAGAACCACTATTGAGGGTAAAATTCTTGTATAAAAAGATCCACGATTGATTGTAAGATTCTTGTGTAAAAAGAACCACAATTGAAGGTAAAATTCTTGTATAAAAAGATCCACGATTGAAGCTAAAATTCTTGTATAAAAAGAACCACGATTGAAGCTAAAATTATTGTATAAATAGAACCACGATTGAAGGTAATATTCTTCTATAAAAAGAACCACGATTGAAGGTAAAATTCTTGTATAAAAAGAACGACGATTGAAGGTAAAATTCTTGTATAAAAAGAACCACGATTGAAGCTAAAATTCTTGTAAAAAAATTACAATTTACGCCGAAATTAATGAATAATGGGTACTTAAAATAAATCAATTTGAATTTAAAATTCAAGTACAAAAATTCCAATATAAAATATTAAAGCTATTTATCGCTAAAGATATACAGTTTATTTCCTTACTTGTAAAGTAGTTACTTCGCTGCCTATTACTCCATAAAAACTTTTCAGTCAACAAAAATGTAATTTCACATTATTAGCATAGTTATCGCTATAATTGCCTTTCTATAGAAAATAGTTACAAATTTTCTACTATGTATTACTATTTCATAAACCGGCTAAAACTTTTGTCAATAATGTGTTGTTACAACATTGCTAAATCTAACATAAGTTTATTGCCTTTCGCCTGGCCTGAACCGGCCTCAGTTAACATTAATGATGTTATTATTGCCACTCATTTTTAAGTCACTTCCCCAAGCAATAACACAAAATAATAATGTTTATTTTTTTTTCGTAGCCTACTAAATCATGTTGTTGCCAAAGCTGGGTAAAAGTTTTCTGATTTTATTTCTCGTTTCATGTCGACTGCATTCATATTAATGGCAGCCACTCTCAGGCAATTAAGCAGAATAATATTGTTATGGAACATTTGATGTTTTTTGTTTTTTGGGAGGGGGTTTAGTTGTTTGTTTATGTAACCCCAATAAACGCATTGGTAACATAAGTCAATATTAAATGACCTACAAATATGAGTCTCTGTGTGTCTGCATAAAGTCACTGAAAACTGTTTAATACCCGATACAATCAAAAGTTAAATCACACACTTATATTGGCTTACTTATATGGGCACACACACACACAACATAGTTTTGCATGTATTTGTTTATAAGTGTTTATTAGGGTGGCTCTTCTATTGGAATTTATCGAATTTCTGTAATGTACAAGTTAAGTTTGACTAAAATGGACTTTTTGGAGAAACTTTATAAATGCTTTATATAAAGGGTTGTCACAAATATATACATGTTTACTGTAACCATATATATGGTTGAAATATTCATGTGAATCGTAAATTAACCATATTATTGTTACCACAATCATATATATAGTTACTGTGACTATAATATTGTTAAAAATTTTGAAATTGTTACAGTAACCATGCACAAATGTTGAAATGGTTACAGTAACAATGCCCAACTATATTTTTTTTCTGCGTGCAGCGCTAGGCAGCATCAACAATTTAAAAAGGACAAAATAAGGTCATCCCTAGTGTTCATAGTCAATAAAGTAACATTTTATAAACATTTGAAAAACATTTTCCAATAGTTCAAGTCATAAAACTACTATTTGTTCTCATCTACAGCCACTCAACGATAATTTGGTTGATTGTTAGGATTAGAAAATTGGCATGAAAAAATATTGTTATTTTGTATGTTTTTAAGGACAGTAAGTGACAGAATAGAAGAGCCTTATAAAAATTGCTTTAAAGTCAGTATATAAAAAGCTATAAATACCAGCTTTGAGAAGGACTCATGGTAATAATCAGTTTTCCAACAATTTCCGGTTTAGAGATGACTCCTAGGCATTAAGTTAGCAGGATAATTCATATGCCACACACACTGTAAACAATATGTACTTTTCAGACACTGTATATTTGTTCATTTGTAGCATATACTGCACTCTTTATACTTATTTTCATATTGTTTTCCCTGTAATTCCCAAGTCAAGAAGGAAACAAACTGAAATTCACAGATGGAAAAACTTTTTTAATGAGAAAATTATGTTTGCTGCAACCAAAACTACCAACAACATTCGATTTCACTATAAAACAAGTAGTTTATTTTTTAATTGTGTTGTTTTATTGCTGTCTCGCTAGTTTGTCTTGTTTGCCACAATAACGTCAGCAATAACAACTGCAGTCGCATTTATAGGAGACAACATTTAAATTTTTTAATATTAATGTAATTTATTAAACGGGACAAAAGTTTATTTTATTTTAATTATATGTGATATTTAGTAGATTTTAATCTTGTTTATAGGTTTCACATTTTTTTGTTTTTGTTTCATTTTTATATTTTGTTTTATTTTGCACAATTTTAAAATGTTTATAAAAGTTTTGTTGTTAGTGTTTTATTTAATTTATTTCTCTGTACAAAATAGTGTCGCATGCGAGGTATGGTTGAGAAGTTTGGCAATCAGTTTTCATCTAACCCTCATTATCACAATGTAGAGTTATGTTTTAAACTAAAGTTTTACTTAAAGTTTTCAAACAAATATGATTTTAACCGAAAGTATAAGCATACTTCATGTTAATGGGGGTCAGGCAATGCACAGTGGTTTAGAAACTTTTTTTTGGATATAATTCGGTATCTCAGGAACTATTAGAGATATTGTTACTAAATTTCACATGGTTGTAGTTGATGTATTTTCTAATTGATTTATATTTGTTTGCTTCTTAGAGCTAATAGGGGCCAGGATTTCAACAATTGCAAATTCTTATATAAAAAGCCCTTATTTACTCCTCAGAAGTTCCACAAACCTTGCCCCCTTTGAAAAATTAGTACGTTTGTTCATACATTTCATGCGAAATATGTTACACCAAACTTTCTGTTAAGTCAGACTGTGTTTGAATTTAGAATTTACATTTGATATGTTATTAACATTTTGCATGAAATGTATGAAAACGTACACATTTTTCAAAGGGGGCAAGGTTTGTGGAACTACTGAGGAGTAACTAAAGTCATTTTATATAAGCATTTGATATTGGTGAAAACGTTAGGACTTGAACATTGCTATTTTAGTAAAATTAAATAATTTTATTAATTTCTTTTACACAATTTACCTTGAAAATTAATAAAATATAGTATGGTGATTATCCATGAAGAAAAATATAAAATTTGAATTAATGTAAAACTTAAACGATTACAGATATTATAACCAAATTTGGAACTAATATGGACTCAGTTATCTTTAAATTAATGACATTATAATTTTTTAAATTTTTTATTCTCAAATACCGAAATTACTAAAACGGGGAAAACGTGTTCCAAAAACTAAGTTTTTTTCGAAAAGTGCCTACTGTGACGTTATTTACCGTGTGATTGTAAAAACCCTTTACAAGTATTTAAAAAACATATAGACTTATACAAATAAGAAGCTTTTTTGAGGATCGCTGCCTTGCCCTTTTAGAATTTTTCACTCAAACAGATTTTTTTTTTTTTAAATTGGTAAAGTTTGGATAGATCTGGAGGGTGCTATATTCACTTAACTGAGCCAAATATTACCTTTCACGCTTTTGCATTAAGATCTCTTTTCGAATCCTATAAAAATTGTATATAGTCCCTAAGAAAATTTTTTTCTACAAAAGAAAAAATATATGGACTTTTTTCGAAAAAAAAAAAACGTAAAAAATACAGTCCTTTTCATATGTTCCAACTTTGGATGAGTGTAACTTTTTATAAGGACAAGATAACTGTTAGCAAGTTTTTAGAATTTTATCGCCAATGTAGCTGATATTTTAAACATAAATTTTGACCCTCCCTAGGCCCGCCATATCTAAAAAAACCGTAAATAGATCGAGTAAAATTTAAAAAAAATAACTCAATAAACCTAAATATCTCTTCAACTAATAGAGATAACCTACACTTGTAAGCATATTTTTTGTAGATCTTCTCAAGGACTATTTATATTTTGAATTTTAGATCATTCGGATCATAAATGGATTTTTGGGGATTTAAAAAAAAAAAAATTGAAACCCAAGGTGACCAATTTTGAGGCACCTCGCACTGGCCCCCAATAGCGTTAGAAAGCATAACAAACGTAAATCAACTCAAGAAACACCTCAGCTCCAATTATGTGAATTTTCGTAATAATATCTTCAATAGTTCCTGAGATACCGAATTATTTCCAAAAAAAAAAAAAAAACTTTTCTAAACCACTATGCAATGCTGTATGTAGCTTCAGCAAAATTGGATTATGTACAGCTTACGTATGAGCACTATGTAATAATTCTATATTACTTATACGCATCTTTTTGTAATTACATGAATTTTATCTTCAATCGTGGTTATTTTTATACCCACCATCAAAACAGATGGGGGGATATTGATTTTGTTTTTGATACCGAAATACTAATCGCAGACACATCAATGTATATATATTCTGGGCTCTCATACGATTCCAAAAAGATCTAGCTATGTCCATCCGTCTGTCCGTTACTCTGTCTGTTGAAAACACGATAGAGCCCAAACGAAAGTAGCTAGCTGGCTGAAATAATACATTCAGTTCATATGGTGTGTTTGGTATTGAAAATGGACAATATCAATCTATGATATCACCTACCACCATTCAAAAGTCCCCCATAAATATGGAAAAAACCGGGACAACCTCGATTTTTTACCTATTTTTTATCTATATCTGGATTATTAAGTCATTAATATAGACAATATGGATATCTAATAATAGATATTTCAAAGTCCATTGCAACGATCTATAAAGGGCTATAGTAATTTGGACTTACAATGGGTCAAAATCGGAAAAGATATTCTTTAGCCCGAATTTTTTTTAACCAAAAAAATATTTTTGTCATCACTTTTTAATATTAAATTTTTTTTTTTAAATAAAAACAATTTTGAAAAAAAAAAAAATAATAAATTTTTAAAAAAAATTTTTTTTTTATTTGAAAACAATTAAAAAAAAAAAAATAATAATTTTGAATTTTGTTCACCTAAAAATATTTAAAATTTGTATTTTAAAGTATAATTTGGTGAGAGGTATATAAGATTCGACACACCCGAATACAGCTCTCTTACTTGTTTTCTTTATTTTGAGCTTCAATCATTTTTATTTTGTTACTTAATTTGAGCTTGAATTATTCTTCAAGTTTAGCTTCAATCGTGGTTCTTTTTGTACTTGAATTTAACTTTGATTCATGGTTCTTTTTGCGCTTGAATTTGACTTTAATTTATGGTTCTTTTTGTGCTTGAATTTCACTTCAGTCGTGGTTCTTTTTTACTTGAATTATTGCTTCAATCATTGCTATTTTTCTATTTAATGTTAGCTTCAATCTTGGTTCTTTTAATGTTTTATTCAAGCTTCAGTCATTGCTATTTCCCTATTTAATGTTAGCTTCGATCTTGGTTCTTTTTATGTTGAATTTTAGCATCAATCCTGGCTCTTTTTATTCTTGAATTTCTCTTAACTTTTCACACATACCTCTAACATTTCAAAATTAAATTAAATGTTGTCTAATTTACTTGGGCTTAATTTATTTATATGTGTTCATACATTTGACACATACAAATGTAGAAATAAATGCAATAAACATATAGACATTTACATACATATCAATATTAGTATAACATATAACAATACATAGACAGCATTATTTTATTTCCTGCGAACTGTACAGTGACTTCCTCTCTCTTTGTTTTATTCCCTTTTATGGTGCTCCCACCCACTGTAATAAACAGCAACACAAACATATTGTTTTTATATGGATTGCGTTAGTTTTATTACAGCAACAAACAATATGAACTTATTTCAGTTTTACTTCGTCACAGTGGAACTTGGAAATAAATGAAAGAAAATAAATATACACAGAACTGTTAAAAGTCTGCTGCAATCTATCTATCTGTCTATCTGTCTATCCCTCTATCTGCCTATCTGGCTAAATGTCTATCTGCACGCAGAAAAAAAATATATTTGTGCATTGTTACTGTAACCATTTCAACATTTGTGCATGGTTACTGTAACCATTTCAACATTTGTGCATGGTTACTGTAACCATTTCAACATTTTTAACAATACTATAGTCACAGTAACTATATTTATGATTGTGGTAACAGTAATACGGTTAATTTACGATTCACATGATTGTATCAACCATATATATGGTTACAGTAAACATGTATATATTTGTGACAAGAGTGATATAAAAGAGTGATAACTGATTCAACACCGCCTAGCCCAATCGCCAAAAGGAACATCCATGAAAGGAGAGGTTCCCTTATCCTTATATAGATATTGGAAATTCGATTGGTAAGAGGGTATAAACGGATAAATTCGGCAGCTCTATATCTTCTAAACTAATACAGATACAATGAATTTTGAAAATCCATTTTCATCCCTTTAAATAATTAGCAGACAGGTCTTTGGAACTTTTTTAAAATTCAATTTTATTAGAGCAGGAATCGGGTAAAAACTGTAGGTTGGTTCTATTTTGGCACCGTATTTATAAACCAATAAACACAGAAATTCTTTACTTATCAAAAAATTCCATATATAAATTTGGTACTTTTTGGAAATTCGAACTTTTAAGGGAAAAAATCGTAATTACTTTTGGTACTTTTTTCACAACTTATGTTTTTCTATAAATTTACATAGATATGTGAATATTTTATTTTAAACTCCACTACGATACTAAAATTTATTTAAATAAAAGTTGTTTCATCTCAATGGGGAGCAAAAAGTACCAAAAAGGGGAAAATACATTTTATTAAATATTATTGAGCCAAATTTTATTAAACTTTAAACATTAGTTCTTCGAGGCATACAAAAACCCAACTAACAGGGTTTTCTTTGGAACATGAATACGAAAGTGAAAACTTGTCCAAATTCGGGTAGGTAAACAGTTTGGAACTTTTATGGAAAATATTTTTGGTTGAGCACTTGAATAAAGATTTGAAATGTTAGAGACAAATATGTTGTTTTAATGGTACAATTTGAATTTTCTAAAATTATGCTTATATGGTCCCAAGTGAGTGACTATCTCCAAGGGGGAGACTTTATGTAAAATGTGTATAATATAAAGATTTATGTAAATCTGTGGCTTAAAACTGCAAAAATCATTATTGAATTAACCAAATTACTTAGTCTAAAAAGAAAATTGTAAGCAAAGTGAATTGGATTAGCTAGTCGACACATACATAAGAGTACCATTAGCAAAAAGCTAATGTTTAAAAAACTGTCTTCATTGGTGAGATATAATATTAAAAATCATGATAATAGCAAAGGCTGTACTATGTTTTATTCATTTTAAAAGTGAAAATTCGTAGAAAATATAAAACTATTTTAACCCTTAGATGTGAGCATTGAAAAAGCGATTACTGTGCTCATCTCTCAATCGTTCCACTGTGTATTTAATACTTAAATTTTATGTTAGAGTATCAGTGAGTATATGTTGTATGTAACAAGTATTGGCTTGTTTTATTTTCATAGAAGAGTCTTTATAAGGGTGGCCATAATTTTACGCTATTTTTACCAAAAAAATTTATAATCTAAAATTTTAAATTTTCAAATTTGTTTAAAAGAAATTCAAAAAAAATACAACAACGGATTCTAATAACTGCTAAATGACGATTAAAAAGTAGGAGTGCTATTTTCTGCTGTAAAGAATCTTATTTACCCTTCACCAAAATTTACTTTAAGATAAATATTAAAAACTATTTTTTTTGGAAATTTGTTTGCTTATATTTCATCCATTTGTGGGACGATTATCTCGATTTCAAATAGCAATAAAAGTTGGAATAAAACGGATATATTGATATATCAATCATGTTATTAGAATCAGTATTGATAGCGATCAATACTTTTATATGTGCTGTCTACAGAACTCTACAGAATCGATGAACTCGAGAAATTGTTCATCATACATTTACTCCAAATTTATATTTTTCTTTTAAGTATGTTTAGTAATATCCATCTTTAACACAATAGTAACATAAAAGGATGCAAATAGTAGAACCATAAGCAAACAATAGTGTTTTATGAACAAATAGTGAAAACAACAATGTAGGAGATACGGACATTTTTGTACACACAAACCGGCAAGACCGTCTTATTTTTTTCGCTTTAAATACATTAAAAAACTCAAATATAAAATCCACTTACCGTAAAATTTTTAAGTCGATCATTTTATTCCAAATGTTGTTTAATAATTGTTAAATTTCCGAAATACGATCGGCAATTCCATTTTCAGTATTCTTCAGGACGAGGTATCGGCCATAAAGAGAGCAGCCAACTCGCTCAGATATTACAGAATATCTATTGAAAATGGAATTACAGATCTTATGGACATGTTAATATAAGGAGTGAGATCGAAAAATTCTTAACATACATATATGTTAATAAAAACGAAACCACTAAACTTAAAGTTTTAATTTTTATTATTTGATTTAAATTATTATTACAATTTAAAAAAAAAAAAATATTTTTATAGTTTTAATGACTAGTGATGAAATTTTGAAACCATTTCGGAAACCCTTAAAATCTACCACACTTGTGGACAACTTTTTGTGCTCTTCAATTCTCTTTTCACAAGAGCCCAATATTTCTCCACTGGCCTTAGCTCCGAGCAGTTTGGAGGATTTGCCTCTCTTGGTACAAATACCACATTATACTTCATAGGCTTGTTTACCATAATGACAGAATGCCAAGTCAGGCCAAAAATAAGTGGACACATTATGAAGTCTTATGGAAGGAATCAGCCTTTTTTGTAAACATTCCTTGATGTAAATTTCGGTATTTATAGAGCCCGTTGTAACAAATGATTGGCTTCTTTTGCCGCAATTGCATATTGCTTGCCATACCAAGAACTTTTAGGGAAATTTTGTCTGCTTTTGGGTCCTAAACTTTTCTTCAACATTCCCTCGAGCATCAGCAACATAAAATTTTTGACCATGATGTTGCGAAAAATCTGCCAGAATATACGTTTCGTCATACATTATGCAGCAAGAATATTTTTTTATAAAACTTGACTTAAATTTTTTAGCAGCGTTCCTGTCAGGAACTTTTTGAGCCTGTATGTTTTTAAACCTGCATTAGCTTTAACTTCTCGTACCAAATAGTCCGAGCACTGAGCTAACCGGGCTGCTTTCTTACCGGATGTGTTGGGAGCTCTTTTGAAAATGCTTTCTATTTTTTTGGCTTTAGAAACATCATGTGGACCATTCCTTCTACCTGAACCAGGTTTTCTATTAACGGACAAGTTCTCCCGGTACTATTTAATAACATTTGAAACAGTTTTACGGCAGACCTCTGAATTCTTGGCCAACTTTTAGTAGGACCAAGTTAGGTTATGTTGAAAATATTTAATAATTTTAGTACGCACTTTTTTTGGTCACTCATTTTAATCAGATTATCAACAAATGAATATAATTGACATTAAACATAATAACTGACATGTTTTACAAAGGTAACTTAATAAAAAAAAATCAAATAATACTTGGGTTAAAAGTTTTAATGAAAAACGTGTGTTAAGAATTTTACGATCTCACTCCTTAATTGGAAGAATACAAAATCTTCCAAATCTTATTGATTACTGCACTTCTAGACCCTTTTTCTTGAGGAACTTCGGTTTTTCAATCCCGTCCAGTATGGAATACGACTAAACAATATGGTAGTGGTGATTACTGGACTTTGCACTTTTAGCTCCCATGCTGCAAGACTTGGGCTGTAGGAGTTGTCAAAATGAGGAGGAGGCAGAAACCATTTTATACTTCTTTTGTAATTTTCCGGCACTAGGTTATCTGCGTGCATGGTTTATAGGGAAACGCTCTTTTAGCAACCTCTTCGAATTATCTGGGAAGGAATTAACATGCATAAATGCCTTTATTAGGAAAATCAGATGGTTAGTAAAACTGGACATGCAAATAGCATCTCAGAATCCATCGCATGATGGTTTTGGCTCTTCTTCTCTAGTATCTCGGAAACCTTAACTTCTACCTATAATTTCTTTTATAAATTGTATTCATATCTGACTTATCGCCATCAATTTTATACAAGTATATGTTTGTGACAACCATTTTTATGATATAAGTTTTACCATATTATGCTGCTCTCTCCTAATTGATATCATAATCTGAGAACAACATACATATTATGATATAAAGATTCATCATAACAATGGTTGTCACAAACATATACTTGTTGACTGTAACCATATATATGATTGATGCAATCATGTTAATCGTAAGTTAACCATAGTATGGTTACCACAATCATGTAAATAGTTACTGTGACTATAATATTGTTAAAAAACTTTTAAAAATGTTGATGTGTTTACTGTAAACATGCACAACCATATTTTTTCTCTACGTGTATGTTCTTCTATATTCAGGTAACACAAAGGGAACAATCAAATAGATCCACATAAGGTGTATATAATACGCAAATCATTGGACGGCTACCTGTTAACCTAACCTAAGGCGAAAATTGGGCAAAACTTGTCCCTAGACCCTGTCTTTTACTAATTAATATCTTGATGAAATTGGAAATTCTACCAAGTAATGTGAGGACCCTATCCTCCATATTATCCCTATGTTAGAAACAAATTTTATTGTCACAAATTATTGGAGGGTATAAAGATTCTGCACAGCCGAATATAAAACATTATTTTTTTGGAAAATATTGCTACTTTCACCCAAAACTCCAAAATTTAAGTAAATTATGCGACCTCTAACTGTTTTCCAGTTTCGCTCATTTTGTTTTTAATTGACAAGAAACAATTTTAGATCTTTAGAAACAAGGGCCACCCTAGTCTATAGATATAGATAGTTGTGTTACTAATCTAGTTTACCTTGTTGTTTACAATTATTTGTTTTGCAAATGTTATTATGGCGTTTTCTCTCCATATTTTTGTTTGCAACTCTTTTGTTCATAGCTTTTGATATGTATTTATTTCATTTATAAAATTTCCAATTTTTTATTTAATGTTTTTTTTTCTTTTTTTGTTTTGTATTTATTTATTTTATAAAATTTAATTTGTTTTTATTTCATTTCACCAAATCATTAGGGATTTGTAGTCGTTGTTCTACACTTACTTACATACATACAAACATATAAATAAATACATACAATATGTGTGTTTAACACACATTTACTATTTGTTTGTGTATGTAGTCCAAAAAAAGGATTTTCAATTGAGTATTTCTGTTGCTGCTAAACAACACAACGAACAAAACATTATTTGCCACAACATGTTGAGATTTATGGTATTAAAATAATGTAGAGAGAAAAAAAACTGAACTTCATTGAAATAAAAATACAAAATAAATATTTTAAATTCTATTATTTTCTAATTGTCAGGCCATGGTTTTTAAATTGACTTAAAATATTCACATGATTATTAGGGGTGAAAAGCAAACGTTAAAACGGTTGTTTGTTCATCACAAATAGACCAGAAAATGCTGATTGGTATCTCTCTCTCTATTGTGTAAAGTCTGTCAGTCCATAAATGTTTAATTTGTTTAGTTTAGATGGCTGGATAAATTTATAAATTAAAGTGGTCATAAATGTTTATTAAATTTAATAGTTATAATTTGTAAAGTTTAAATATTGGAAGTAATTTACTAAACATTTCGGCCGTTTATAATTTCTTCTTTTTCTAAAAAAATCTAAAGACAATTTGGTTTTGAATGCCACAGCATTTAGTTTTCTGAAATCAATAGAAAAATGTAAAATTGATAATACTTTATTAACATATTTTCAGACGTGCTTCATTTTATATTTGAATTTTTGCTTCAATCATGTTTTTTTTATATGAACTTTAGCTTCAATCATGGTAGCTTTTTTACTTGAATTTTAGCTTCAATCGTGAGTCTCTTTACTTGAATTTTTGCTTTAGTCGTGGTTCCTTTTATATTGGTTGTTTGACTTTTTAGCTTTTATTTTGAAACATTTGTACAATATAAATTTATTCAACGGACAATGTTAGCTACCAACTTTTCACATCTTTCTTGTAACATATGGATTTCGAGCCAAAATAACTGCTCAGCTATTAAGGCCGACTCATGCCAAATCGGACACACTGTTTCAAAGTGAAGCGTATCCCATTCTGCTTCGAACGAAACACATAGTATTCAGCAAGGTCTGTACTACAAAGCGGGTGTGGCAAAACGCCCCAACCACTTCTTTTTAAATACTTTTTAAAAGGTATTGCAAAATGTGGCCTAACGTTGTCATGTTGGAATATTACGGTTTAACCCTTTCACGAACATAAGATTAATTGTTTAACATTTCTTGAATACAGTACAAATAAAACTTTAAATTTTCAAAGACAATAAAAAGTAAATGCAATATGCGAACTTGTTTTAATCTAAACGCGTTAATAAGAGACACGTTTACGAACTAACTAAAATAAAAATGGAACCCATTATTATTTTCGTTATTTAGTTATTCAATATGTTTTTGTTGGGACACCGGTGTCCCCGTGGTCGCCAAAGGGTTAATTTCTAGCCACATTTTGTGGGCGTTTTCCGGCCAATGCTCGAATCAGTTGCATTCGGTGCAGGTTCCCTATGATGGTCTGGTTAGATTTCAGCAGCTCATAATAGATAGGACCCTTTTCCTCCTACCAAAAACACCAAAATAATGATACGGTGCAAAAATTATTTTCTTTTATCGCGTTCAAGCATCACTTCGGACATGCAAAATCGTTTTTCAAGGAATCTCGGCTTCAATTCGTAAGGTACCCAATTTCCCTGTTTTTGGATGAATCCTGCTACTCGCAAATGTTTTGAAATAGCTGCTTGATTTTGCAAGCTCTTATTGAGTTTGGCAACAATCTTCATGGAGTAATGGCTCTAATTCTTGGACTGCCTAGTCCGGGCGATTTTTGTCTTTCGTGTAAAAATCGTCACTTCTGAACCGCACAAATCATCTCTCGCACGTTGAACTAGATCCAACACAGTCACCATAAGCTTTGGTGAGCAATAGGTGTGCTTCAGCGGCACAAGGAACTTTGCTATTTATAATATGATGTCCAATAACTAAATGAGAATACATGACAGATATATACCCTTTAAAATTACATATAAGTTACTAATCGTGGTTCAATGTATACTTAAATTTTAGCTTCAATCGTGGTTCTTTTTATTCTTCAAGTTTAGATTCAATCGTGGTTCTTTTTCGTGGTTTTTTTTAATCTTCAATTTAGTTTATTCTTGAATCTTGGTTCTTATTATTCTTATTTTTTGTTTTTGAATCTTTGTTGTTTTAATTCTTGAATTGTGGTTTATTTTATTCTTAAATTTTAGGTCCAATCGTGGTTCTATTTATTCTTCAATTTTAGATCCAATCGTGGTGTTTTTAATCCTCAATTTTGTACCCAATCGTGGTTCTTTTTATTCGTCAATTAAATTTCAATCGTGGTCCATTTTAATCCTCAATTCTAGATTTAATCGTGGTTATTTTTATTCTTCAATTTTAGATTCAATCGTGGTTCTTTTTATTCACAAATCTTAGATTCAATCGTGGTTCTTTCGATTCTTCAATCGTGGTTCTTTTTACTCCTCAATTTTATATTTAATCGTGGTTCTTTTTATTCGTCAATTTTAGATTCAATCGTGGTTACATCGGTTCTTCAATCGTTGTTCTTTTTATTCGTCAATTTTAGATTCAATCGTGGTTTTATTAGTTCTAAAATTTTTCATTTAAATGTGGTTCTATCAATTCTTAAACTTTAGATTTAATAGTGGTTCTATCAATTCTTCAGTCGTGGTTCATTTTATTCGTCAGTTTTGGATCCAATAGTAGTTTTATTTTATTCTTTAATTTTAGATCCAATCGTGATTCTTTTTATTCTTCAATTTTGGATCCAATCGTGGATCTTTTTATTATTAAATTTTAAATTCAATCGTGGTTTTTTTTACTATTTTAATTTTCTTCAAAGAAATCGATGAATGACACAAATACTTTATATGCTAAAACTTTTAAATTAATCTCACAAATATTTGCGCGATTCAAACGGTGTGCTATTAGGTCATATTGTCCTTATAACGTATGCGGATTGAAATTGCAACAAAAATTTGACACTGGCCTAAGAAAAAGGACATGAGCTATTAGTGTTTTAGGACTTATTTTGTATTACGTTATGTTAACAAAAAAATGGAGCTATGTACTTTGAAAAAACATTTGTAATTTTTTCCATATTTTATCTATTTTCATCGGGAACAATTTGTTATATTATACATCAAGTGGCAGAGAAAGGCGGAGAAGTAGAGTTTTTTTGGAAGTAAATAAACCTGTTATTTATAAGATGTGCAAAGTATAACATAATCTTTTTTAAAAAAAAAATATATATATGGATCTTAATCAATCAGATGTAAATTGAAAATTTTGACTTTTTTGGAATTTGATTTAACCATCAATTCTAATTAATATATTATGAAATGTAGTATACTAGAGATGCCCGTCTGGGGACTGTGTATATATCTAACAGTTAAAACTTATTGTTTATTTTAAGTAAAACTATATATATTTTGATTAAATAAACATAATAAAAAAAAAAAAAAAAATTATGAAATGTGTACACAAAATTAATCATTTCATAAAAAGAAAGATCAGAGATTATTCTTTTAAAAGAAAGTTCTTCTTAACTTTTCCATCATCCAACTGTCACGCCCTGATGATTATGGTATTTTCCAACACCCTTCAAATTCCCGACCTTCTAAAGTTTCACTTTTTAAGTGAAACTTTAGAAGGTCCCAATTGTCCCAATTTTGTTAAATTAAAAATAATTGGAGAATTTTTAAACCTTTTTAAATAGAAGAGTTTTTGTAGATTATTTAAAATAAAAAGCGAGAAAAAAAAGACCATGAAACTCAAATAAGAGCTCAGAAAAGTCCAAACATCGGTATTTCCAACACCTGTGTATAAATTACTTCATAACTGACACAAAGGTACATGAATATGTTAATTTTTTTACTTAAATTAATTCAATACAATGGGCTATTTTATAAAGGATTATATGTTATTTGTTTTAATGTTTTAAAAAAATATAGCGTTTTCTGTTTTGTTGCAATTGCAATTTCATTCCGCATGTATTAAACAAATTGTTGTTTTTCTTCAAACAAAAAAAGTGTTATTTTATGACTAAACAATAAACATAGTTCAAAAAGTCTTATTAGTTTAGAACGTTTTTGTTAGAAACACCACACAAATTTATATAATTTTTTTAATATCTAAAAAACTTGAGGTCGTATACGAATATATAAAATAACTATTTTATAAAGTCTTCAAAATGAGAAAATGAACTATTTCCAATAATAAACAAGTAAGAAAGTATGGTCGGTCAAGCCCGACCAGATAATACCCTACACTAAGTAAATGAGCAAAAACATTTTTCTTTCAAAATTTCAATAATTTATGTTCGTGAGCGATTTTCGGAAGTGGGCCTTATATGGGAGCTATGACAAATTATGGACCGATCACCACGAAATTTGGTCACGTGATTAATGTTTATATGAAAGTTATTTATGTTGAATTTTATGTGTATACCAACATTTGTAGGAGATTTATGCTCGTTAAAGTGATTATCGGAAGCAGGTCTTATATGGGAGATATGACTAATTATGGACCGATCATCATAAAATTTGGTGACATGAATTCCCCATATATAAAACTTATTTGGACAACAACTTGTGTAGATACCTATATAAATTAAACATTTGTGACGGATAAAATCCACTTTCGGGAGGACATTTGTATGGGGGCTAGGTCAAATAATGAACCGATTTCAACCAGTTTCAATAGGGATCGTCCATGGGCAGAAAAAATGATATGTACCAAATTTTATCGAAATATATTCAAAATTGCGACCTGTACTCTGCGCACAAGCTTTACATGGACAGCCAACCAGCCAGCCAGACGGACGGACGGACGGACATCGTTTAATCGACTCAGGAAGTGATTCTGAGTCGATCGGTATACTTTAAGGTGGATGTTAGGGTATAAAAACAAAGACTATTTACTTATTAAATTAAGTGGATATATCGAAATAAGCCCAAACGGATGTCAAACAAAGACTGACACTTTAATGTAGGCATTATTGAATACATTTCATTTACCTTTTAGTACCGGCAATGTAGGTTGTGTTTAATGATAAGCTTATATTTCCACCCTTTTATACAATGTCCAGCTGTTCCCAATAATCCACAATCCACAAAGTAAAATACAATACACACATTCCACAATTGGAAATAATCCACTTCCATCCATCTTAAAATACAGTCTACAACATCCACAACTGGAAATATAAAACTTCCAGTCATCATTCCAATATATAGTTAAGGGTTAGTTTTCCCATCATGAATTAAGGGTTGGGAAATTTTGTTTGATTTCAGTTAGGTAATGCAGGCTGTAATATGTTTAGGTAATTTTAAAGTGTCTAAGATAAGACTGGGTTACTTTTAATATACATAACTTATTTATAATTGCAGTGTATTATATTAAATAAAAAAATATGTATATTTCTATACTTCTATATTTCTAGCAACAAAACAAAATTGTGGGTAACGTGAATACAATTATCATCATGCCAACATTTTTGTCATAATTAATATTTAACACATCTCTGGTTGAAAAGGAAGAATCAGAATTAAAATACTATTTTATCGACATTCAATACTTCTCTTACCTTACTTATTTTTTTTTTAAATATTTATATTAAATTCGTTTCATTTATAGTAAATAATCATTACAGCTTTTAATATGTATAAGTAAAATTCTTATAAGGACAATTTATTCACTCGATGTTCATGGCGGATTTTTGTAGTCCCTAGAATTTCATTACAATTTTATAGGTCTAAAATATTTTGAGTTTTTTTTAAATCAATTAGCTTTTGACTGGTTGTACCTACCAACAACAGTAATAAACTGCAATGTTTAAAGTTTGTTTTAGAATTGCAAAGCTTTTCTGCACTTTTCTGTTGAAAGCATTAAAATGTTGTTTTGTTTTCCTATATACATACAAATGTTCGTCAATAACAGGGTGGTAACAAAGTTTGTCTGTAGAGTTTCTTATAAAAGCTATTAGTAGTCATTGTTAAGTTTAGTATAAACATTTGATAAAGTTTTAACCGAAGATAACAACTTTTTTTGAAGTTCTGGGAACGAGAACTAGATGGTGGTAAAAATATATTCTTTGTGCTTTTTAACGCCTATTTCTGGATGAATGGGTAGTTCAACAAACAAAATTGTCAAATGAGTACACCAGTACACATGAAATCCAGAAGCATCCAATACATTCCAAAGAAGTTACTGTTTCTTGTGGTTTTTGGGCTGGCGGCGTCATCGAACCATATTTTGGTTGGTTTACGTGGTAGTTCACTGCGTGCGAACAATCAAGTAGAGTCGAAGGGACCCCGTTTTAACGAGACCACACCACTCGTCAGACGTACTGTTGTGTACATCGTAAAGTATTTAAAAAGTCGAGTTTGCTACACCCAACCTGTAGCCGTGAGATATCTCAGTGGGTCATTTAGTTTAGACCCGGCTACCTCACTAAGGTTGGCCAATGTGTAGTTGCCCATGAATTTATGCCTCTTGACACTCAGGGCTGGGCATTCGCAGAGAAGGTGGAAAATCATTTCCTCTTTTTCCCTATCCTTACAGCTACGACAGTGGTCGTTAAAAAGGGAGTCCCAGACGATTCGCATGCTAGGGTCTGAATTACGCCATCTATTCTCATCCTTTGTAAAAAAAGTGTCTGTCGTCTGCTTGTGCATTGCCAGTTCGTCTACTTCCATGCTTCTCAATACCCTCTCAAGGGGTACATGATTTGAGGCCAATTCAAGTTCCAGGGTCTAATACCCCATCTCGTACCTATGGCCTTTTTGCAGACATACATAGCCGTCATGGCCTTAGCCGCTCTTGGCTATGTATTAAGTTTCCAGGATAAAAATACGTCGATCGCGGCTGTTCTTGACGAAGCACTTTCATAATTTCTTAATTTTTGAAGATATAAGCTTATAAACCGCACCAAATGTGGTATTTATTTGTATGTAGGGTAGAGTGGGTCAATTTGTATGGATCAAAAAAAATGCACCAAGCGGTTATAAAAATCGTAACCTACGATGAATTCTTAAAAGGATTGCCGAAGAAACCGTGGGTCTAAAATTAAAATCGAGCTTCCCATTTTTAACGGGAAAATTTGGCTTTCGTATTTCATATATATTTTAAATATGATAAAATTTGATTGAGCTTTTTAGGAAACTTGACTATGTTTTGGCCTACAATGGGTCAAAATGGGGAAAAATATTTATTAACCTGAATGTTTTTTTTTTACAAAATTTAAAAAATTGGAAATAACTTATAAAAAACAATTTCAAAAAAAAAAAATTTAAAAAAATTTTTTTTTTTAGATACTATATCTAAAATCGGACGAAATTACCTAAAAATGGTCTGTTTTTTTGAACACTGAAATTCAGTCAACTTTGAAGGACTATATCTTCTGAACCAAAAGTCTGATTCTAATAAGAGTAGCATATTTGAAATCGTTGGACAATTTCCTGTAAATAGGTTTTTTCAATATTTTATTAGGGCCACACGAAATTTTTGATTTTTGTAACCTCACGCGCCACTGTGCATCATCTGTAAGTTACGCGAATAGATAGCTTTGTTCAAGTGCCAAAATATTCATTATAATTTGTCGGAGTATACTATTCATAAATGTCGAAAACTGAGCGCAGTATGATAGTTCGTTTGACAGTTAACCCTTTCGTAATTTAAGTCATATTGTCGTAATGTTCTAATATACTTAGTTAAAACTAGTTGTTGTTGTGCTTCAAAATAAAGTTCAAAATGACTTATCAGTTTTGAACTTTTTTGTTTGAAACACAACAAAAATTTGTTTAAACTATCATATTATATTAGGTCATTATGACAATATAAACTAATAGCAGACCGTTTGAATCCTCCAATTAGAAATATACTAAACATAAGTAAATATAAGATTCGTTAGCCTAAAACCCTTTTATCTTTAGAATTGTAAAGAACTCACAAAATTATCCCTCAAATTTAACCCCTTTTCTAAAATTTTTTACAAAATAAAAACTTAAAACACTTCACGATACTTGAAAAAACCTCCACATACAAGTGCAACTTGATAGCAATTGTACTAAAACAATGAAACCAAACTGTTAATGACAAGTTAAAGTTTAAGAAAAAACTCTTACTCTGAAAATGTTCCATATACAACAAGTAGACAAACTTAAATACTTCAGACATTGAGTTGTAGAAGGAATAAAAAAAAAAAACAAAACAATTCTAAAGAAACAATAGTAGAGGTCATAACATGCAACTTCTAAAATAATTATAGAGGAAAATGTGAAAAAAAAATTAAAATAAGAAAAGACAACCCACAAAAATATTTAAAGAAAATCTTGAAATAAAACTAAAAAAAGAAGTATAAAATAAAATAACATTTAAATGTTTATGACATTAAGAATACGTTTGTTGTTTGGTTTGCATTGCAGACAAGAAAAAGGAAGTGCAGGAAAGGACAAACAGTAAAATCGTTATAAAAGGGAGGCTTAGAAAGATGTTTATGTTCTGAGATTTTTATTGTCTAAGTATATACAAATTAATTTGTTTTAAAGGGTTTGCTGTAGTATTCAGTTTAGTTTGGAAGGGGTGTGCACTTCCACTCGGATACCATAAGATCCATTGAGATTCCTTTCAATAGTCCAAGGTAGAGAAAAAAGAGTGTGAAAAAGAAGAACTCAAATCTGCATAGACAGAAACTGGTTACGGTTTTGAAATCAGTATAGAACCTCCTTTAAATAACCAACCTATTCCCCTGATAAAACCTAGTATGTCCCTCACTTCACAGCCAGCAGCACTCCCAAGTTCATTCAGAAATCTATTACCTAGTCATTTAAATCTATGCCTTGGTAGTCTAGGGCTACTCTACATCCCCACACACCCTACAGAAATTCTGTGTGCCATTATCCCATTTATCAGTCCTACTAGAATTCTGAGGCTACACATGACCAACCCAATTTGTGTTTTGGTTGCATTTGCATTCAGTTTTGCCCAAAAGGCCCTAGATACTTTCCAATCCGTCCTACTACTCCAGGATTGATTGGCGGTGTCACGGAATCTTTCAAACATTAGCCTGTAGTAGTAACATATAGGAAGTTTTACCCACCGTTCCCTAGTTCCATGATCTAAATCAGAACCATGTCTGGCCAATTCATCTGGCACCTTATTTCTCCTGTATGTTACAGTGCCCAGGTACCCAACACAATTTTATTGAGTATCGTACCAATAACTCTTCGAAAGCTCTCCTACAGACTTCGACTAAGCTGGAATGTACTAAATGACACTTCAAAGCCCTCAGTGCCGCCCGACTGTTCACATTTATAGTCAATACAGACCCGTCAGTGACCTGTGCCTTTATCAACTCTGTGGCTTTCCAGTTCGCGAAGATCTCTGCCTGGAAGACACTGCACTCGTGCGAGAGTCTATATGAACGTTTAATATCCTTCGACCAAACAAATTCCGTCAGTCAAAACTGCACCTCCATCGAACAGTTGATCGGATCCAACCCACTTATCCCTACTGGGGAACTCTACTGGGGATGAGGAACCTAAGTTGAAGATCGCGACTCTATGATCACAAATTCCCGATGGACTAATATCCTGACCGATAAGGCCTACCTCATACAGTATCTTAGTTTGACCTATCCACAATGGTTTCACTAACGAGGACTCAAATAGCCTACGTAAGTTCCTTGCCGCCACACTTTCAACATAAGTATCAATGGGTAATATGTTTAGGATTATATCAAAGGACGCCTGTGGAGTGCTGCGGCATCTGTAATATCCAGCATTCACACCTTTGAGCTTTGTTGAGCATTCCACCACACCGTGCAACCATAAGTAATAATAGCCTAACAACAGATGTATAGATCCAATTGGATACTATACTATACTCTATGAGGCAGGCACTATCGGTCAGGATATCAGTCCATCGGGAATTTGTGATCATAGAGTCGCGATCTCAACTTCGGTACCTAATCCCCAGTAGAATTCCCCAGTAGGGATAAGTGGGTTGCATCCGATAAACTGTTCGATGGAGGTACAATTTCGACTGACGGATCCAAGATGGACTCTGGTACAGCGGCCGGAATTTATTTGGTCGACAAGGATATTAAACGTTCGTATAGACTCTCTCACGAGTGCAGTGCCTTCCAGGCACAGATCTACTTGGTCGCAAACCCCAATTCTTCCCAATGGAGTTCCTGCATGCATAGTAGGCATTGAGGCCGTTCTTTAATCTCTCCTGAGTATATTTTTCAAGAAAAGTTCCTAAAGACTTGGCTCCCCCTGATAAAATCAGTTCAATCTAATCTAATTTCGGCAAATTGAAGCTCTCCACCTTGTACTTCCTGGTAAAGACCACCAATTCTGTCTTCGATTGCCCAGGATGAAAGATCTCCATGGACTTCCTGCATGATGTCACTGATAGTGGAGAGAAACTTTCCTTTAATCAGAATCACAACGTCATCCACATAAGCGACTATCTTCCTACCTTTAGTCTCAAAGATTTTGAGAATAAAGTTTACCGCAACAACCCACAAAAGAGGAGAAAGCACTTCACTTGTGGTGTGCCTCTGGGTAGAGTTGATAATCCTGCTATCCAGCATTGAGACTATCCAACTCACCAGGAAGTCGTTAACCCTGAGTTTCTTTAACGAATCCCTAATTGCCTCTATCTTTATGTTCTATATCCAAAAACGCAGCTAAAGTATATTCCCCATGCTTCAAACTGTGCTTTATACAACCCACCACCTCATGAAGAGCACTCTCAACAGACTTACCCTTAAGATAGGCATGCTGAGCGTTGCTAATGAGGTAAGTATCTATATTGTTCCTTAGATGTGGATCTATCAGTCGTTCTAGTGTCTTCAGGAGAAAATACTAATAGGCTAATAGGTCTGAAATCCATTGGTTTTGAGTGGCTGGCCTTAAGTATGAAGACTACCTTAACCTCTATTCACACTCTAGCCAGATATCTTCTGCTGAGACAACTCTTGAAGATGTCGACCAAAAGATATAGTGCCGTATCCGGGATGTTACATAGCATTACCGGTAATACACGGATCGAATGTGTTGCTGTAATGTTACTTTATTAATATTGTATTATACACTTTTTAATTACTTTAACTCCTCAAAATATTTTCCACAATATCAGCTCGTATATTATAACTTTTTCTATGCAACCTCAAACGTTTCTTCATTTTATAATACAGCACAGTTTTGCGTGGTATATCGACCAGAAAGAAATAGGCAAACTCCACCAAACTTATAAGGGAACAGCCAATACACAAACCAGCCAAGCCGCCAAAACTAGCTAAAATAAAATTTACACAAAATTAAGTACTAATTTTTCTAACAACTAAAAACAATGTATCCCTAACTTACCCATTAAATCTGTCCAGGTATACAGCACTGTGGTCAAAAATACCACTATAAATTCCTGTTGATAGAACAGAGATAAATCTATATAACTGTTATTGAACTCCGTTTCCATATTGCTCATATACGCCGTTGTGACTTTGGTTATATAGGTCAAGGACTTGCAATTGTAGTAACACCTGCATTTCATGACATCGGGAAAATATTCAGCCACATATTTGCTCTCACCAATTTGTTCGAAATATTGCAATTTATCTTGAATATTTTTAAAGGTTTAAAATTCATGGGTTCCAGAAAATAATAAATAAATAAATGTATTACCATTATGATAAAACAAACATGGATAATCCACCAATTTACAGGGTCTATATTGCCCGGCCGGATAAAACAGGCCCACAGTACAGTTGCAAAATCGCATTAGATATTCCTGCTGACATTCTGCCTGACAATTTTCAAACATGTAACGATGACCTGCCAAAGACTTGTAGTATTTACTCTTCAGTTCATCCTGCAAGCATATTCAGTTTATATTTAAATGTTTTACAATACAGTTAGAGTTTGATAATAAGAATATAATATTTGGCTGTTTCGTTAAATCGAACTTCATATTATAGTGAATACCATAAAAATCAAGCATTTTATATTTAATTTAAGAACAATATTAAATTTTTATCTGTCATTTATTCTCACTTATTTATTGAAAGTTTTTTTATGCTTCAAAATATCGAATCTTGTGCAAACAAAGCATGACATGCGGGAAGTTTTGCATTACTTCTTTAATTTGAAAAAAAGGTGCCGCTAAAGCACTCCGATTGTTCACAAGCTTATGGTGAATGTATTCCTTCGGTTTCAACGTGCGAGAGATGGTAAGTGCAATTCAGAATGGTGACTTTGACACGGAAGACAAAGACCGCCTAAGCCAACCACAAATATTTTAAAACCAAGAATTGTAGGCATTACTCCATGAAGATTGTTGTCAAACTCAATACGCGCTTGCAAAATCATTGTGACCTACTCAAGCAGCCATTTCAACAAAAAAAGGATTCTGGACGTTTTTCGCCCAGAATAATAACTTCTCGATTTATATCGAGCTTTCTTAGAAATCGCACTATACGAGCTGTTATAGATGGGATCTCATCAAACGAGTTCAAGATAAATTCATGGGTACCGCAAGGCTCCGTTCTTTCTCCTACTCTATTCCTTATTTTTCTAAATGACCTTCTACGTCAAACTTCCAACCCTATATATTCTTTTGCAGATGACAGCATTATTTGCCATTCATATTCATTCAGTTAGAGACCAAGCATGGGGCAATGAGACAAAACATGAACGATTCACTTAATCGGAACCTTGTGACAATCTCTGAATGGGATAGTTCGAATAGAGTCGCTTTTAACGCTCGTAAGACTCAGTGTTGCATGTTGACACAAAAACGAACGACAGACAGTGTTTCTTCATATATATTTATGGATGGTGTAAATATTGTGGAATCAAACGCTTTGGATGTTCTGGGCATGAAAATACAAGGTGGCGCAAAAGTAAACTTCCGATGTTTTTTTTAGCTGTAATTAAAAAAAAAAATTAAAAACTTTGATTTTTCTTGTGGATTATTTTTATCTGGTCTTATAATTTTTTTTACATCAAGTCGAGAATATGATGTCATGTAAATGGCCGCCGCCACAGCTGATTGTCATTTGAGCCCTTTTTATAGCATTTTCCATCACTTTGGCCAAAACTTCCGGCGATAGGTCCTCACATTCTTGACGGATATTGTCTTCAAGAGCTGCAGGAGTCTGAGGCTTGTTGAAATAAACCCGCGACTTCAAAAAGAAGTCTGGAGCGGTCAAATCAGGAGATCTTGCTGGCCACCGTTTGGCCCGCGACGTCTTCGAAGAAAAAATGTCCGATGACTCCTCCAGCGAAAACAGCACACCATACAGTGACTTTGAGCGGGTGTAATGGCTCTTCGTGGGTTACACGCGGATTTTCAGTGCCCCAGAAGCGTAAATTTTGCTTATTTACGTACCCGCTAAGATGGAAATGGGCCTCATCACTCATGATTATTTTTGATGAAAAATCATCTTGCTCTTGGTGGTGATTAAGGATGGCTTAAGCGTTTGTTAGACACGATTGGCAGTCAGCAGCTAACAGCTGATGCACCGTCTGGACTTTGAACGGAAACATCTTCAAATCTTGTATCAAAATTCGCTGTAAAGACCGTCGACTGATACCCATTTGCGTGGCACGTCGTCTGGTCGATGTCGACGGCGCTTCCATGACATCCTCGGCTACAGCAGCAATATTCTCTGCAGAACGGCTACTCTTGTGTTGTGCCAGTCTCTTCGAGGCGAGCGGCTAAACGTCGCAGTGTTTCACCAGTAGGCGTTGGACGGCCAGGAAATCTGCGACGAAATTCACGTTGTGCCAAAGTCACCGACCGATTATTGGTCAAATAAATAGTCAGCAATATTCTGCGTTCTGGAGCAGTGTAGCGTAATATTGTTTATTAACGTGTATTTCGCATGAGTTTACTACACAAATGTCAAAACAGAACTGACATTAGGGGCCAATCGCAAAATTTATAGCATTTTCTGATAAGAGGATTACTTTTGCGCCACCTTGTACAATGTGATGTCCGCTGGTCTAAACACATTTTTCAAGTGTCGAATGAAGCATTCAAGTGTCACGGTTTTTTGAAACGCTGTACGAATTACTTCACTCCATCTGATCTCCTCACTATTTACACCACCTATATCCGACCGAAAATGAAATACAACTCCCTTGTATTGGCCGGTGCTTCAAAGTCTATTTTGAAGCTGCTCGACCTCGTACAGGAGAGGGCGATGGTGATTATTGGTGACAATAGGGTGTCCAATTCTATTAATTAACTGGAGCACTGTCGCAATGCGTTCCACTGTGCTATCGGTACTACAATGGAATGTGTTCTGATGAAATTAGGGAACTTGTTCCTGATACCCGCAGATTTTTACGTAATACACGTATTTCGTCAAGCTCTCATTTGAGAATGGTTTAGTTATCATTGATGCTAGTAGAATACATTCTTACCACTTAGGTTTCTGACAACTGAGTTAGGTCTTTGACAGGAGAGTTTCCGCTCTATGTCTTTTCTCTATGGTAAAAATAGCCGTGTCGTTGAATGGTAGACGAGGTGGTTTGTTGAATGGTAGACGAGGTGGTCGACATCTACAACGGTTAGAGGGACGTATACATTGTTTACATTTGGCGCAGTAGGCTACACAGCTATTTTTACCATAGAGAATAGACATAGAGCGGAAACTCTCCTGTCAAAGACCTAACTCAGTTGTCAGAAACCTAAGTGGTAAGAATGTATTAGTAAAAAAAATGTTTGTCTGAGTATTTTGAATAATTTTTTTGTTTGTGTTTTTTTTTCTAGTTTCCGCTCTAGTTGATTTTTACCTTAACCTATGTCTGAGTGGAAACGATAGTTTCAGACCGTTTCTATACTGCATGGGATTTAATATTTCTACATTTTTTAATGCAGTATTGAACGTGTGGAAGCTTCTTTGCTTCAGATGGTGGAACATAATACTGATAATGATGGCAACGAAGGACAACTACAAAATTCTTAATGAAATTTTGGCATAAGTAGTTAAGTTAGTTTTGTACCTTATCTGTGAGGAAATACTTATAAGGTGATATATGGAACAAGGATAGTGAGCTAGTGAAATGGGGTTGTTTTTGGAGTGTTAAAGATATTTCTTTTCACAATTCTTGGTTTTTTCACCATAAAGAAAATACTTCAAATTTTTAAACAATTCTTACCTCAAATACACACTGTCTCACTCTCGGGGAAAATATACGCGTATAGTTATCGAAATTATGCAATATCGCAGTAATAGAAATAGATGTTCGGGTATGGGTATTAACTTCAATGGGATAATTGAACCATACATAGGGTTCTGCAAGCAT
Source organism: Calliphora vomitoria (assembly GCA_942486065.2). Taxonomy (NCBI): domain Eukaryota; kingdom Metazoa; phylum Arthropoda; class Insecta; order Diptera; family Calliphoridae; genus Calliphora; species Calliphora vomitoria. Next base: position 17,544,082 of record OW818030.2, on the reverse strand, counting down.
AACCTAGAAATTCCAAAAAAATAATTTAGAATCTATAATACACAAGTCCCCTTAGTACTACATTTCCACTCACCAATATGCCTTTTTTATTTTTACGCATTGGCGAATGTTCATACTCTCTCAAATGAACCTTCAGCATTAAACCATTCTCATCACCTTGACCTTTGGTACGCCAAGGCCAAAAAGAATCCGTTTTTTGTTTTTCCAAACCCTCTGGCGACTCGATGGTGTTGAAAGCCAAACAGGTGCCCATTTGGGAGTTGCGCAAAAAGAATATCTCACAGCAGTCGTAATCGTCATCGATCCATAGGCAATCGGTGAATATTTCATGGCACTTCCAGGCCATGAACTCAGATACCAAAGAAAAGTTAATATAATTCAGCTCTTTTAACATAGAAGGTGGAACCTTCGTGAGATTTTCAAACTTGTAGAATTTTCCAAAAATCAAGGTGTCATAAGCATTAACCACCTCCATGAAAATTTCTTGGTATTCAGGATGTCTTTGATGTTCAGGCTTCAAAAACATTTCCTTGGCCTGTTCGAAACGCTGCCAATTAAAACGATTCTTATTACAGATGGTGACCTCGGGAAAAGGTATTCGAAAAACGGGCAAATGTGTCTTAGACACAACAGTGACCAAGGGTTTGGTGTGATATTTATAGGCCACCTGCCAACTGACATAAATGCAAACCGACAGGCAGACGGAGAAACCAAAAATCCAAGTGATTCTAAAATAGATTATTAATTAGGTAACACTTAAAACTTTATTAAAATTTAAACTAACCTTTTGTATTTATTTAACTTTCTTTTAAATATTCTATCCACACCATGCATGGTAAAGTTACTAACAAATTCATCAACGATACATTTAAAATATTCCCAATAGTCCTGCTCAAATTTATTAGCTGTCTTAGGAGCTGCCTGTGTTTTTAAAGTATTGCCAGGAAAATGTTGCAACTTGTTATTTGGTGTTACTCTAAAATGTTTATAGTCTTCATGCACCAACATGATGATGATTTAATGAAAATAACTAAATTAAACTAATGTTCACTTTCAATAGCCAGCGTTAACTGCTAAAGCAAAGCAGAGTTTGACTATTTTATACTAGTTTTTTTTTTAAAGAAAACATTAACAATGAATGTTTGAATAGTGCTCAACAAGTTTTATTAAGGTTTATAATTAAATTTGTGTTTGACAATCATTTGTCATTTCTGGTTAGTTGATGTTTAGATTGTTGTCAACAAACAAATGTTTTGTTGGCACCCTATAAAGTCATAAAAGTTGTAATTGACCATGTCATCAAACTTGTTACTGATAATTGTGGAGAAAACATGAGAAACATGTGATATTTTGTTCATAGTAAACTATTTAGAATATATCCTAGAGGAAAGAGAACTAACACGAAATAAGTCCCGTGATTGGTTTCCCAGGGATAGAGTTCTAACTATTTATTTGAAAAAATTATGACACTTTCAATATGCAATGTCCTAGCTGGGGTTTGATTGACACCTTGTTATAGGGTCGGAACTAATCCAAGAGCACTTGTTTTTAAAATCTATATTGATTTAAATTATTGGGTGTATGAATTAAAAATGCGTGATTTTTTCATATGTTTAGCTTTTAATTTGAAAAATGTTTACAATTGGTCAATTCACACGGTCTCTTATCATGTCATATTGTCATAATGTCCTAATATTTCACAATGGCTTAAAAATGTTCTTATTGCCCTTCAAGCAAAAAACGTCCTAAACTAATACTACTCTGTATGCTATGTTTATTGTGTTATCGTAACCTACAAGCAGAGATCAGCGCCGAACGCCTAAGTGTCGGTTAAGCCGAGCCGCCTTATCAGTCATATTGTCATAATGTCCTAATATATCACGACTCGACTGCTCGGCTTAACCGACTCTTAGGCGTTCGGCATTGGTCTCTGCTGGTTCGTTACGATAACACAATAAACATAGCATAGAAAGTAGTATTATTTAAGGCCATTTTTTGTTTGAAAAGCAATAAAAAACCATTGTGCAATATTAGGACATTACGACAATATGACATGATAGGAGACCTTGTTGGCACCCTATAAAGTCATTGACCAATTGTAAACTTATTCAAAGTATTGGCCATATGATCTTTTCCCATCATTCTGGCAACATATAGATTTCGAGCTAAAAGAACTGCTCATCTTTTGAGGACAAGAACGTTTATCGGCCAATGCACAGTGGTTTAGAAACTTTTTTTTTTTTGGAAATAATTCGGTATCTGTGGAACTATTAGAGATGTTTCTACGAAATTTCTCATGGTTGGAGCTGAGGAACTTTTGAGTTTATTTACATTTGTTCAGCTTCCTAGCGCTAATGGGGGCCAGTATGTGGCCCTTCAAATTTGGAAACCAAGGATCTGAAAATTTTAAAAAAAATCGTCAAAAATCCATTTATGATCCAAATGAGCCGAAATTTAAAATATAAATAGTCCTTAAAAACCCTACAAAAAGTACACTTATATATGTAGGTTATCTTTATTAGTTGATGAGATATTTAGGTTTGTTTTAATTTTGCTCGATCTTTTTATGGTTTTTTAGAGATGACGGGCCAACGGATTGTCAAAATTTATTTCTAAAATATCATCTATATTGCTGAAAAAATTCTAAATAAAATAGGAATAACTTGATAACAGTTATATTGTCCCTGTAAAAAGTTACACATATCAAAAATTGGAACATATAAAAAGGGGCGTATTATTTACGTTTTTTCTTTCTTTTGTAGAAAAAATGTTTCTTCGGGACTATACACAAGTTTTATATGATTCGGAAAGAAAACTTAATGCTAAAGCGTGTAAAGATAAATTTGGCTAAGAAAAGCGGACACAACATCCCTCAGGCGTATCCAAACTTAGCCAATTTTAAAAAATAATTTTAGGTTTCAGTAAAAAATTCTAAAAATGCAAAGCACCGATCCTCGAAAATGTTCCATATTTGTATAACCCTACATGTTACTTAAACATCTACAAAGGTTTTTACTATCACACGATAAATAACGCCACAGTAGGCACTTCTCTAAAAAAAACTCAGTTTTTGGAACACATTTTCCACGGTTTGAGAATTTCGGTATTTTAAAATAAAAAATTTCAAACATTATAATACCGTTGATTTAAGGACATTTAAATCTATATTAGTTTCAAATTTTGTTTTGTTATCTTCAACCGTTAAAATTTTACATTAATTGAAATTTTATATTTTTCTTCATGAAAAATCACCAAGTTATAATTTTTTAGTTTTTAAGGTAAATAAGGTCCCAAAAATTTATAAAATTTCTTAGTTTTACTAAAATATCAATCTCCAAGTCCTAACGTTTTCATAAATATCAAATACTTATATAAAAAACCTTTATTTACTCCTCCGAAGTTCCACAAACCTTGCCCCCTGTGAAAAATGTTTAAATTTTTTCATATATTTCATGTATTTCATATATTTCTTAAGGACTATTTATATTTTAAATTTCAGCTCATTTGGATCATAAATGGTTTTCTGGTGATTTTTTTTTAAATTTTGAGACCCGAGGTGACCAACTTTGAAGGGTCACATACCCATTAGCGTTAGGAAGCAGAACATATGCAGATCAACTCAAAATCACCTCAACTCTAACCGTGTGAAATTTTGTAACAATATCTAAACCACTCTGCAATGCTCGCTTCAAATGGTCTGACCAGATTTCAGTAGCTCATAATAGAAAGTACCCTTTTGCTCCCACCAAATACAGTTTATGCCATGGATATTTGGCTTTGGCCGGGCTTCATATACGATCTCTTACGATTTTGGTTATCATAATAGATCCATTTTCCATCTCAAGTAATGATTCGGTGCAAAAATGTTTTTCTTTTTTTAGCGTTCAAGCATCATTTCGGACATTCTTTCAAGGTCTCTCGTATGGTATGGTCGTATGATACCCAGTTTCCCTGCTTTTGGATGAATCTTTCAAAATGACATATAATTTGTTAAAAACCATTGCTGGACCATTTTCAACAAAGTAATTTTATTTTTTTTTTATTTTTTTGAAAATATTTGTATTTTCTCCCAAAACATCACATATAATATCGGGTATCAGTTGAAAGAGCCGCATACAAATCCAAATTTGTCACATCCATATTTAACCTTAATATTGTGATGTTCCATAATTTATACCATTCTTCAAGAATTTTTTATGAAAATGTTTATTTTTTCAAAGTAATTTGAAAAATTTTAAAATTTACTTGATTTAGGAAATAGTTGTCCAATTCACAACATAGTTGTATGTTGTACATTGTATGATACAACTATTGTGGTTGTGAACACAAATATCGCCAAGTCGTAAGCTCACCTTTCAGTGTTACCGTTTGGTTGTTATTTTGAACTAAAATGAGCTAATTTTGTTGTTAATGTATAAATATGAACATTTCATACAACACTCATAAAACATATGCAAAAATGTTGTAGGTGTTGTACAAAACATTTATGTAGAAATTATCAATAACATTTGTACAACTATTGTAAATTCAGACGACATAAAACTCATACTACTTTAAAACGTCAGTTGTGAATTGAACAAGTGTGTTAATTTTATTTTCAATATTCGTGATGGTATGCATGTTATCGGACAGTCAATTTTATAAACATCATGTTTCAAACATGGTCAATATGAGTATCAAAACTAGTGTGAAAAAAAATGGAATTTTGAAATGTAAGAAAAGATAAACTCACAGTTTATTGTTGGCGTTTTGTTTTAGTTTTGAAATTTTTACAAATAAAGCTTGAGTGTCTGTAATTCTCATTCACTATATGGTTTTATTTGTATAATATCTTTAGTTATTCTAAAGCCTGATGATCTGACATAATCAACCAGTGAAATACGCATAGGAACTAGCTTATCCCCAATAATAAATTTCAATGAATTTATCAATAACTAGCTGAACCCGGTCCGCGTTGCTGGTCCTTAGAAAACATCTGGGGGCTAATTACCGCAGTCGAACACGATCGAATATATATTCGAACCTTCGAGTTTATTTTATTTTTGGGATTCTTTTATACGATATCGAATAAAATCTATAGAAAATTGTAATGCTTGTGCTCGATAATGAACGAGTTTTTACTCGAACGCTAATAAGCGTTCGAAATTTAGTTCGATTACGAGTGCGAGAATTTGCCATCTGTTTTCTCAATCTCGATTTCAATATACAGTGTCGGACAAAGTTAGTGATCCAACATTCAATGTTAATGCATGTGGTGGCAGTCCTGCTGGTTCCAATGAATTCAAAATTATTGTTTCGCCAGGCAGTTTCAATTGTATTTGCTTATTGAGCTTGTTGAGAAGAGTTTTTGGAACTAGGATTGGCGCCGGAAATGTAACTTAGGAGCAGCTCAGGCGGCTCAATAACTGGTGCCAGAATAACTTTACCATTCGAACCGGATTCCTTAGGAAACTTGAAAACGCTGCAATATAAGCAATGTTTGTTAATGGCGCCAATCAGTACGTCCCTTTGATTCCTGGTGCCATCATATTTATTGTAATAAAATGCTTGATCGAGCCATTCGATAAAGATTGGCTTCTAGTCTTTTGATATGCTGTTGAAGGTTTTTCTGAAGATTCGGTGAAGATTTTATCAAAATCGGTCCAGTCGTATTTGATTGCTTGCGAAACATACACACATCTATTTTTATACCCTACACCACCATAGTGGGGAGGGTATATTGGATTTGAGCAGATGTTTGTAACGCCCTAAGTTATTAGTTAAAGCATATCGATCAACTCAGAATCACTTTCTGAGTCGATTAAACGATGTCCGTCCGTCCGTCTGGCTGGTTGGCTGGCTGTCCAAGGTCCAAGCCAGTTGAAACTGGATGAAATCGGTCAATTGTTTCATCTAGCCCCCATACAAATGTCCTCTCGATATTGAACTTTATCGGTCATAAATGTTTAATTTATATAGATATCTACACAAGTTTTTCTCCAAATAAGTTCTATATATACAGAATTCATGTCACCAAATTTTATTATGATCGGTTCTTAATTAGTCATAGCTCCCATATAAGGTCTGCTTCCGATAATCACTTTAACGAGCCAAAATCTCTTAAAAATGTTGATATACACATAAAATTCAACATAAATAACTTTCATAGAGACATTAATCACATGACCAAATTTCATGGTGACCGGTCCATAATTTGTCACAGCTCCCATGTAAGGCCCACTTCCGAAAATCACTCACGAATATAAATTATTGAAATTTTGAAAGAAAAATGTTTTTGCTCATTTATTTAGTGTACCTTGTATAGGGACTATGAATAAATGTTGACTGATTTTCGCCGTACTTAACAGTATAATTTCCGTGTACTCAGAACTAATTTCGGCCAAATTTTATAATCAAAATATTTATGGCTGCTAAAACTGAATTACGGGGGGACATTTATATAGGGGCTAAGTGAAGTCATGGACCGATATTGCCCATTGTTAATAACAAGCAAACAGCAGAGGGTATATGTTGAAAATTTCAGCGAGCTATTTTTTTCCATTGAGCCCTATCGTGTTTTCAACAGACAGACAGACAGACAGACAGACAGACGGATGGACATAGCTAGATGATCTTAGGCTCGAATATACCCCCTATATTTTTTGTGGTGGGTGTACGAAAATTTGATGAACAGAAATATTATGGTTTATATAAAGTATTTCTAAGGCATTCTCTTCATTTTCTGTCTCTGAAATATATTAATAAATTGTCAACTTCTTGCCACAATTGTACAGTTGAAATAATGCGTCAACTAATTTTGTTTGCAGTTTTTGGAGTTTTAATGTTACCATGATCTGAAATTTTATTCGACATCTAAAACACAAATGCAGGAAATTTTAACCAAATCGGGAGAACCAGATAAATATTTTTTTGCAAAATGCTAAACAATCGCTGCCTCTATTATATGAGTGATGGGTATATAAGATTCGGCACAAATGAATACAATACTCATATTTTTTTTATGGCATTAAAGTATGTCACAGTCTACCTATAATCAGAAATAAATTTTACTGTTTCTTTAAACTGACACTAATTTGAGTTTAAGTCAATTTCAATACAAATATTTTTAGACATAAATACAACTGAAAACAAATCACACACATTTCACAGTTTTCAAAGTTCACCCCTCACCGTTTTTTTTTATCATTGCCCAAGAGACTTGCATGTATTGTGTACACCTCAACAATAAAGAAAATATACCCTTAACAATGCACTGGCTATAACAATATTTGCCAGTATTTGTGAATAATCTTACCCAGCAGTTCTGAAATGACTACTTAAGAAGTCAATGTATCCCTTTTAGGCAGTAATTTGGTGACTTAAATTTATATATTTTTGAGTAATTTCACACGTATGTAATCTTTTGAATACAGATATAAATTATTTGGTTACTTTAAACCCCCCTGATAATCTAACGTGAAGCCAATTGTCACTTTAGTATCTCTATGTAATCAAGGGTGTTGTCACTTTAAACTTTTTTTCTTGACTTTAGAAAGTTATTATTTTCCCAACACTGAGTGTCCTTTTGACGTAATATACACACAGGTTAAACTATTCACATAGCTAATTCTGTAACCACTAGTGAAACTATTCATAGAAATAACAAATTGGGGACGCTTAGCCAGAACTGCTGGGAATGTACAGAGTAAACAAAATATGTCAATGTTTGTCAGTTATATTAACACTATTTCTGAACATTAATTATACTAATTATTTCGTACAAATATTTGCCAAACATTAACGACACCTTTAGGTAAACTGTTCATAAATACCGTTTAATTTATTTCAATTTTTTTAGTCTCTACCAAACTTTTAACACTAACTACAATATTGGTTAAGGCTCACAAGTTCATTTTTTACTTCGGGGTTAAGTCGTCATGGCTTTACCCAATTATAAACCAGCCCAACCTTTAGCATTGAGACAACTTAATCAAAAATTTGAGTTGGATCCTAGAAATAAGCAGAAAAGCAATAAAATAAAATTTACTCCTCAATTCAAAGAGTCTGCCGAACAATTGGCACTAGACTTTGGCAGAAAATCCACCATACATGGCATGAATAAGATATTTCAAGAGAATTCGAATATTTACGAAAGGTAAGTTTAAAAAACTTGTTTTCATTTGTTTCAAATAGAGAAAAATTGGTCTGAAATAACAACAGCGAATTCATTAATTGTGTATATATGGAATTTGATATCCACTGGACTTTTAATAAATTCGCTCCAATTTTCCTAAATTTGCATTTGCAGTAACCTGTACATATTCGCTTTGGTCTGCCACTACTTTTAAAATTATTCTCTCATTATAGATTCTTTTGGCTTCTAGTACTGTTCTATGCTCTCTTGGGCTCCATTTATATCTGCTTGATTCTTTCCCAGCGTTTCAATGCTGGTACTTTTCAAACTGTGGTGGATAGTACCAATGCTCCCGTATTCTATATACCCTTCCCCGAAATAAGCATTTGTAATGCTAATCATTTAAACTGGGACCGTATAGAGGAGGCCAAACAACACTTTATGCCTCATGAAAATGATACGGAAAAAATTCGCATGTTCGAAACAGTTATTAGTCTCTACGATAATGTCAGTTTTGGGGAATTCGATGAATTCAGTGCTCTAAGAGACCAACCTGTAGAACTAGTGAACGGTGTCAACTTTAGTTTAGTTTTTGATTTCATGACCTGGCGTTGTGAGGAGTTCTTAACGGATTGTGTGTGGAGTCATCATAAAGTTAACTGTTGCGATATATTTATGAGAAGTAAAGGTCAAGAGGGTTTGTGCTGGCACTTTAATACATTGTCCACAGATGAGGCTAGACGAAAACAGCTAATGGATGATAAATATCCTTGGAGGACAGGAAATGCGGGACCGAAAAGTGGTTTAAATGTACGTTTGCTGTTGCATGAAGACAAACACTATCACCAGGATAATGAAAAGGGTGTAACGGTGAGATTTGTAGTAAGAATTAATAAAAGTCTTCTCTAGTGGATGATATTTGTGATATAAGGTGGCTGTATTGGAGCCTGGAGTTTTTCACAGAGATCCGTTTTTTGTGCCTGCCAATACCGAGACAGTGGTAGAAGTAGAGCCCATAGTTTATTTCCATGATAATGGAACCAGAAGTCTATCATCAACTCAAAGGAAGTGTAGGTTTATCGTAAGTATTGTTCAGTTCTAGTTCAGTTCTAGTTCAGTTCTAGTTCAGTTCTAGTTCAGTTCTTGTTCAGTTCTAGTTCAGTTCTAGTTCAGTTCTAGTTCAGTTCTAGTTCAGTTCTAGTTCAGTTCTAGTTCAGTTCTAGTTCAGTTCTAGTTCAGTTCTAGTTCAGTTCTAGTTCAGTTCTAGTTCAGTTCTAGTTCAGTTCTAGTTCAGTTCTAGTTCAGTTCTAGTTCAGTTCTAGTTCAGTTCTAGTTCAGTTCTAGTTCAGTTCTAGTTCAGTTCTAGTTCAGTTCTAGTTCAGTTCTAGTTCAGTTCTAGTTCAGTTCTAGTTCAGTTCTAGTTCAGTTCTAGTTCAGTTCAAGTTCAGTTCTAGTTCAGTTCTAGTTCAGTTCTAGTTCAGTTCTAGTTCAGTTCTAGTTCAGTTCTAGTTCAGTTCTAGTTCAGTTCTAGTTCAGTTCTAGTTCAGTTCTAGTTCAGTTCTAGTTCAGTTCTAGTTCAGTTCTAGTTCAGTTCTAGTTCAGTTCTAGTTCAGTTCTAGTTCAGTTCTAGTTCAGTTCTAGTTCAGTTCTAGTTCAGTTCTAGTTCAGTTCTAGTTCAGTTCTAGTTCAGTTCTAGTTCAGTTCTAGTTCAGTTCTAGTTCAGTTCTAGTTCAGTTCTAGTTCAGTTCTAGTTCAGTTCTAGTTCAGTTCTAGTTCAGTTCTAGTTCAGTTCTAGTTCAGTTCTAGTTCAGTTCTAGTTCAGTTCTAGTTCAGTTCTAGTTCAGTTCTAGTTCAGTTCTAGTTCAGTTCTAGTTCAGTTCTAGTTCAGTTCTAGTTCAGTTCTAGTTCAGTTCTAGTTCAGTTCTAGTTCAGTTCTAGTTCAGTTCTAGTTCAGTTCTAGTTCAGTTCTAGTTCAGTTCTAGTTCAGTTCTAGTTCAGTTCTAGTTCAGTTCTAGTTCAGTTCTAGTTCAGTTCTAGTTCAGTTCTAGTTCAGTTCTAGTTCAGTTCTAGTTCAGTTCTAGTTCAGTTCTAGTTCAGTTCTAGTTCAGTTCTAGTTCAGTTCTAGTTCAGTTCTAGTTCAGTTCTACTTCAGTTCTAGTTCAGTTCTAGTTCAGTTCTAGTTCAGTTCTAGTTCAGTTCTAGTTCAGTTCTAGTTCAGTTCTAGTTCAGTTCTAGTTCAGTTCTAGTTCAGTTCTAGTTCAGTTCTAGTTCAGTTCTAGTTCAGTTCTAGTTCAGTTCTAGTTCAGTTCTAGTTCAGTTCTAGTTCAGTTCTAGTTCAGTTCTAGTTCAGTTCTATTTCCAGTTTAATAGAACTTAAGACATTTTTTCTTGTATTAATTTCTATAAACAACTTCTCTTAGGATGAACCGCCCAGTTCTGAATTCAAAAACTTGCCCGGTTTTCCTTATATGCAGGAAAATTGTCTCTCTCAATGTTATCAAGAATATTTACTAAAATATTGTAATTGTACAATGGATATATTGTTTCCGCCAGGTAAATTTTCTAACTGAAAATTGTTTTTTTTTAAATTGTTTTTTTTATTTAAACAGCTCAATATAATGCCTGCAAAGCTAAAGATTTGCTGTGTTTAGCTAAAAATAATGGTAAGTTTATTAACAATACCAACAGTGTAATCAAATGTATTTTCTTATTACTTTTAGGTTACTTTCAATTTACTCATCAATTTGGAGAAGAGGAGTACATGCATAGTGATTACCAGGGCATGTTTTGTAATTGTTTTCGCAATTGTTATTCCTTAAATTATGTGGCGGATGTAAGACCCTCATTTTTGCCAGCACATCTACTCCGCAATGGAATGTATATTGACTTGGATATACATTTCCGTATCGAAACAATGTTTGTGTATCGCACCAGTTTGGTTTTTAGTTGGGTGGACTTAGTGGGTAATAATAACATATTTTATAGATCGTAAAAGATTTTTTAATATTTTAACTTATAGTGGCTTTTGGTGGCATAGTTGGTCTCTTTCTGGGTTGTTCTCTTATAAGTGGCATGGAATTGTTGTATTTTGTTTTTATTGAGTTACCCAGATTCCTACTTAATGAATGGAAATCTAAAGGAAAATTTCAAAATATTGATAACCAGCTAAATAAAGATCATAAATTTAATAAAATTCCTCTTAAGCGCCGCAACCGTTTTGTGCATAGTCGTACAATGGCTGCTGAGAATTTTAGAGATAATAGTTTTTCAAATCAGAACAAAAATGTTGGTGTCAAAAACGATGCTATGCAACTCTGGTCACAGCAATATTTTTTGACAAATAAACATAATTTTTAAAAATTTTGGAATATGTACTTTTATTTTGAATGGCTTAACATTAGAGGTAAAATAGTTGGCTGTTAAATTTAAGGAATACTTTTCAGTACGATTTCAGAAAAGTCATTTGTTTTATTAAAACTGAGCAATGGTATGAAATAATAACATTATAGTAGTGACACTATAAAATAATCAGTCAAGCCCAACCGTATACTTCCCTACACTAGAAGCTCGACATAAAATCGAAAGAAGTTATCACTGACACCAACAGCAATAAGTAACAAGAAAAGTACATCATGCTAGACTTCAGCGAACGCCTTAGAATATCTAGAGCTACCACTTTACTTTTGCCAAAACTTTGAATGAAACGACGCGTCAACAACTGTAGCGATAGATCTAAAAGGCCGAAACGTAAGGATATTAATGAATAAATCGGATGTGAAAATATACAAGAAACTTTGCTATATCAATTTCGATCACAAAAACAACTCAAAAAAGTCGACATCATTCAAAATGTTTTTAACGCTAGTCCAGTGAGAACAAAACTGATTCTTAAAAGTATTCCAACGCCAAACGGTGAAAAACTGTCCTCAAATGAAGAAGCATTAGCATTATTTTTGGATCTGAAGTTAATAAAACAGCAATATAATCAGCTTAGATTGCGTGCGATTGAAAAATGCTAAAATCTCTATCCATCATATCATCAAATAACTGCTGCTAAGAAGAATTGTTTGCCACATTGATGAGGAAGTGATGGTTCTTCTGGACAAAAACCATACAAGCAATATGTATATGAAAATACCTCAGACACAGAAATGTTTATGGTGTCATTCGTACCATTGGGATTGATGAAAATTTTGGAAGACTCAGAACCTTCGACCAGTAGGATCCATACAAATGATATTTGGAAAAATTAAACACCATCTTCTACAAAATTCTGCAGACCAATAAAATTTGAATTTAAAAAGGAAACTCATGAAGTCTTAAAAAAATAAGTCAGTGATATTAGAGCCCAAACTGCAACACTACAGCCATTCAAATTAGAGATTGACGGCCAGACAATTGAAGTAAGCTACAAATTTGTGCTAACGTTGATAGATGGAAAAGTAGGCCAGGCTTTGACTGACACAAAGGCTTCCTCCAGCTGCATTATAAACCAAGTGCCGGAAAAATCACATACAAAGATTACTATTCATGGAACACATACTAGAAATCAGTTATGATTTGGATTTTGGACCTACAGTATCAATAAGAAACAACGCTACCAATAAGGAGTTAAGAAGTTTAAAAAATAAACATGATCAGGACGAATTTCTCAAATATGGGTTGATAATAGATCAACCAAAACAAGGATCAGGTAGTACGAATGATGGGAACACAACAAGAAGGTTCTTTTCAGATCCCAAAAGAGCATATAAAATAACAGGTGTTGATATAAATCTTATTTCAATATTTAAAACAATTATCGATGTACTTGTGTGCAAGGAACAAATTCATGCTAGAAAATTTGGTAGTTATGCGAAGGAAACTGCGCATAACTACAACCAAATATCCATGGAGAAATATGTCTGCAACTATACACAAAATCCCTTATCATGGACAAGATGTCATTAAGCATCATTTGGTATCACTTGGAGATCTATCAGAGGAAGCCCAGGAAAAAAGGAATAAGGATTACAGATTTTATAAAGAGCACAATACCAGAAAACATCACGAAATTTTACAAATGAAGATCTATTTAATACAACGTTATATCCGCTCATCACTAGCATTCGAAGTCAATGGGAAGTAGAACATCGGGACTTAGACGAAGAAGAAAAAGGGCTGCTAAAGGACAGAAATAATTTAGAACTAAATAAAGAATATTTGCAGGCTTTTTTCCAACCGAATGAGTAATATGGACTGAGATCGTAAAATTCTTAACACACGTTTTTCATTAAAACTTTCCACCCAAGTATTATTTGATTTTTTTGTAAAGCATGTCAGTTATTATGGTTAATGTCAATTAAGTTAATTTGTTGTTAATCTGAATAAAATGAGTGACGATAAAAAAGTGCGTACTAAAATTATTAAATTTTATCAAAAAAAATCCTACAAAAAGTTGGCCACACAATCAAATTATTAAACAGTACCGGGAAAACTTGCCAGTTGGTATAAAACCTGGTTCAGGTAGAAGGAATGGACCACATGATGTTTCTAAAACCAAAAAAATAGAAAGCATTTTTAAAAGAGCTCCCAAAACCTCCGGTAGGATAGCAGCCCGGTTAGGTCAGTACTCTGACTATTTGGTACGAAAAGTTAAAGCCAATGCAGGTTTAAAAGCTCTGCTGAAAATTTAGAGGCCAAAGACAGAGAACGGAAATTGAAGTAAAATTTTATACAAAAAATATACCTGCTGCATAATGGATGACGAAATGTACGTATGGAAAATTGTTCGCTGCTTCTGGGTCAATTTTTTGATCTTGCAGATGCTCGAGAGAATGTTGAAGAAAAGTTTAGGACCCAAAAGCAGACAAAATTTCCCAAAAAGTTCTTGGTATGGCAAGCAATATGCAGTTGCGGCAAAAAAGCCAAACATTTGATACAAAGTGCTCTATAAATATTGAAATTTACATCAAGGAATGTTTACAAAAAAGGATGTTTCCATTCATAAGACTTCTTAATGTGTCCACTTATTTTTGGCCTGATTTGGCATCTGTCACTATGGTAAGAAAGCTCTTGAGTGGTACAAAAACAATAATGTGGTATTTGTACCAAGAAAGGCAATTCCTCCAAACTGCCTGGAGCTGAGTCCAGTGGAGAGATATTGGGCTCTTATTAAAAGAGAATTGAATAGCACAAAAAAGGTGTCCAAAAGTGTGGTAGATTTTAAACAGAGATGGACAACCTGTTCGAAAAAAGTGACATAAAGCACTATAAAAACGATAACGAAAGGGTTTTCGAAAAAGTTTCAAAATTTCATCACTAATGATTAGAACTATAAAAATATTTTTTTTTGTAAATTGTAACAATTAAGATTCACTCCGACATGTTTATAGAATACATGTACTAACATGATCTCAACCCCATAAATATAAAACTAACTACAAACTACTGCCAACCATATCAATATATTTTACATTAATGTACTGAAAACTGTACTAATAGATGTTTGAAATTTATTCAACAAGTGTTATTAAGCTTTGTAATGGATTTTGTAATTAACAATCATTTGTCAAGGGTGTATGATAGGCTTGTGGTCAACAAACATAAACAAATGAATTGTTAACACACCCTACATATCCCAGCAGTTCTAGGAGACTATGCAGAACTAGTAATTTTACCTGTCATTTAGGGTGGCAACTAGTTACATAACTAACTACTTAGCTAGTTACTAAATAAACATTTCTCCGACAAATCTTCAATATATTACTTTTGAAGGGAAATATAACTACTATTTAAAGTGCGGTACATATTAAACATTTAAAGAGGCTGAACTCTAGGTTACTTAGAGTCACTAAAGTGACAATTGTCTTCACTCTAGCTTAAATGAGATATCCTATACTTAAGCAAAAATAAAATAAAATTGTGTAAGAATTATATCACCACAATTTGTATAAAACTAGTTTGTACGAATTACTCACAAAACGTTGAAAGTGACAACACACTAGATCACTTCACGCTAGATTATCTGGGATGTATAAAGTAACCAATTGAGAAATCCACTCTGCAGTAAATTAGTTTTCTTTCTCTTTAGTATTTATTTGATTTAAAAATTAGCTATCTCTTTTAATTCCACTCCAGAATCAAACAACTACTTCCAGAGTGTAGCTTATTTTAACAATGTAGTTAAGATTCAAATGTTATCATTAACATGACTTATGTTAATTACACTGTCACAAATTAAAACTTTTTGATTGGAACAGAATAGCGACTCTATAATTCTGAAAGGGCATGTTGAGTAGATAATTTTTGTAGAATAAACTTATAATTCAGCTGGTCTGAGTTTTTTTTTACAGTGGGTGAAAGTTTGAATTTTTTAACGGTATGAAAAAAATGTTGTAAGTTAATATCTGAGATAATTCTTATTGTCAGTGTTATATTGTGGAACTTTATGGGGATCATTTTTGTGGAAGATCTTAACATTGTCCCTCCTCTCTTTAAGGGTCAATTTTACCCTTTTTCGAGAAAATCCAAAAAAGTCGTTTCAACACTGTTCACTAGAATGGGTTCTAGAAGTAGTTGCGATATCACTAGTTTTATGGTTGTTATCAAATAATCTAAAGTGATGCTGGTAATAGTCGTTCTAGAACTAGTGATTTTGGAAAAAGTTTTTAAAATTTAACTAGGTATTTATTAATAAGATACGCATTTTTTATGAGCTTTCAAATCCTCTACGATTCGTTCGCACATAATTTTCCAAGCGGACTAGTAGTTTAGAAGTTTCAGGTTTATTACCATTATTATGATTAACTTCAAATCTATCGACTGCAAGTTTGATTTTATAAGCAAAAAAGCCTTAAAGTCGATATGTGTTCAACGAAGTTTTATTAGCATTATCTAATACCAAACTATTCGTACTTGACATTGGATTTAGTCTGTACTGACATATTGCCATGAGAGAATACCTTCATTCATGTATTTTTCTTTAAAGTGACACTAATTAGAATTTTAGTTATATTCAAAGTAAATATTTTTAAGCATGCATAGACATGCACGACACATGTAAACATTTCACAGGTATCTTGCTTCAGCCCTAACCCTGCACCCTTTCATTACCCAAGGGACATGTATTCATGCATTGTGTGTCAATATATTAAAGAAAACATGCCCTTAACAATGCTTTGGCTACAATGTGTGTCAGTATTTGTCAAAAGCATTAACATTACTCCTCATGATTTATTATAAATAGTAAATATTTCGTACAAATATTAGCCAAACATTAACGATAACTTGATGTTAAGCTATACACAAATAACGTTTGATTTCTAAACAATTTCAGTCTCTACAAAATGTTTCACAATCGTTGTGGTAGTCTATAAAGAACATAAGTTGAATTTTGATTTCCGGTTTATGAAGCTATGTCTTGTGAGAATTATAAACCAGCACAACCCTTAGCTTTAAGGCAACTTAATCAGAAATATGAAATGGATCATAAAAAGAAGTCGAAAAAGAAGAAAATAAAATTTTCCGTTAATTTCAAGGAGTCTTCAGAACAATTGGCAATGGAGTTTGGCAGAAATTCCAGCATACATGGCATGAATAGGTTATTTCAAGAGGATTCAAATAAATATGAGAGGTTAGCATAACAATTCAGCTACAATTACTTTTTAAATATATTTTTCTTTGCAGATTCTTTTGGCTGCTAGTACTCATCTATGCCCTCTTGGGCTCTATTTATGTTTGTCTCATACTTTCCCAGCGCTTTAATGCTGGTACTTTCCAAACAGTAGTCGAGAGTACCAATACTCCAGTATTCCTTATACCCTTTCCCGAAGTTAAAATCTGCAATGAAAATCATTTAAACTGGGACCGCATAGAGGAGGCCAAACATCTGTTTATGCCCCATGAAAATGATACCGAGAAAATACGCCTGTTTGAAATGGTTATTAGTCTGTATGACAATATAACATTTGGAGTATTTGAGCAATTTGCTGCCCTGGAAGGTGAACCCATAGAACTGGTGAACAGTGTCAACTTTACTTTAGTTTTTGATTTCATGACCTGGCGCTGTGAGGAGTTATTGACGGGTTGCAAGTGGCGTCATTTTAAAATAAACTGTTGTGATATTTTTGTGAGAAGCAAAGGACAAGATGGTCTTTGCTGGCATTTCAATACACTGTCCACAAATGAAACCAAACACAAACACTTATTGGATGATAAATATCCCTGGAGAACAGGAAGTTCTGGACCTGAAAGTGGTTTAATTGTGCATGTTATGTTGAATGAAGAGAAACACTTTCGTCGGCATAATAAAAAGGGCATTTGGGTGAGATTTTTTTTTTGTTAGTAATTTTAGAAATTTAGAATTTTATTTCCACACATTGCCGCTATAGGTAGCTATATTTGAACCGGGAGTTTTTCATAGAGATCCATTATTTGTGCCTGCAAATACCGAGACTGTGGTAGAAGTGGAACCAGTTGTTTATGTATATGATAATGGTACCAGAAGTTTGCCACCCTCACAAAGGAATTGTTTATTTAATGTGAGTATTTCACATATTATTCAATATTACTCTTATCATAATAATTTGCTGTTAGGATGAACGTCACAGTTATGATTACAAATCCTTGCATGGTTTCAATTATAAGTTGGAAAATTGCTACTCACAGTGCCATCTGGACTATTCACATAGTTACTGTAACTGTTCTATGGATATACTGTTTCCAACAGGTAGGTACATTTATTAACTTCAAATAGTTAAGTCTGGAATATTCTTTAATAAATTGTTTTATTTCACCACAGTTCAGTACAAAGACTGTAAAGCTGAAGATTTATTATGTTTGGCTAAATACAATGGTAAGTTTTTAAATAAAACTAACCAACTCACCCTTGTATATTTTTCGCAAATATTTATAAAACACTGTTTATGAAATTTCTAGTTTTTTTCTGCAGCATTAATTTAGCTTTAATTTATTCAAAAATAATTTTTGAAATCGAGATATCTAATAAGTTACGTTGCTTATTCTGTTGTGTGGTTTTCCACACATATGTATTTTGCACTTGCAACAAAAATGGTGTTCACCACAGCTCAATATAAAGATTGTAAAACTAAAGATTTATTTTGTTTGTGTGGTTTTCCACACATCTGTATTTTGCATTTGGAACAACAATGGTGTACACCACAGCTCAATACAAAGACTATTAAGCTAAAGATTTATTATGTTTGGCTAAATACAATGGTAAGTTTTTAAGCAAAGCTAACTGCGTTTAGCCTTCATCTCACCCTTGTGTGGAGAACCACACAAAATAAATATTTTTTATATATTTTTCCAAACAATTTTTAAATTGTTTTTAGATTTTTCTTGAAGCATTAATTAAGCACAAAAACGCTTTAATTTATTCAAAAATTATTTTTGAAAACGAGATATTTAAAAGGTTACTTTGCTTACTCTGTAGTGTGGTTTTCCACACATATGTATTTTGCATTTGCACCAAATGTGTCCACCACAGTTCAATATAAAGATTGTAAAACTAAAGATTTATTATGTATGTGCGGTTTTCCACACATATGTATTTTGCACTTGGAACAAAAATGGTGTTCACCACAGCTCAATAAAAAGACTGTAAAGCTGAAGTTTTATTATGTTTTGCTAAATACAATGATAAGTTTTTAAGCAAAGCTAACAATGTGTTTAGCCTTCATCTCACTCTTGTGTGGAGAACCACACAAAATTAATATTTTTTATAATTTTTCCAAAAAAAATTTAAATTGTTTCTAAATTTTACTTGAAGCATTAATTTAGCACAGATAACGCTTTAATTTATTCAAAAATAATTTTTGAAAACGACTTTTTTCAAAAGTTAAGTTGTGTGGTTTTCCACACATATGTATTTTTCACTTGAAACAACAATGTTGTATTATAACGAAATTTGTGTGAAAAATGTGTTAGCATAAATTTTATTGTGTTTGGCTAAATACCAAATGGTAAGTATTTAAATAAAATTAACAAGTCATTTAGGTCTTGTGTAGAAAACCACACAAAATTAGTAATTTTTATATAATTTTTCAAAAAATGTTTAAATTGTTTCTAGATTTTTCTTGAAGCATTAATTTAGCACAGAAAACGCTTAATTTTATTAAAAAATTATTCTTGAAAACAAATTTTTGTTGTGTGGTTTTCCACACATATGAATTTTGCACTTGAAACACAATTTTTTTATCACCAACTTTGTATAAAATTTGTTAAAAGATTATCTAAAGGCAATTCATGATTTTGAATACAAAAATATGTATATAGTGCTTGTAAATTCGTAAACATAGCATTTGTGTGGAAAATAACACACATGGGTAAACAACGAAAGTTTGTTTGAGGTTAAGATTAAGAATATATTGATCTTCCATAAATTTTAAATTGTTATTCTAATTGTTGTTTCCTACTTTTAGATTACTTTCAATTTACCCATCAAACTGGCGAGGAGAACTTTGTACGCAGTACATACAAGGGCATGGTTTGTAAATGTATACGTAGTTGTTATTCATTTAATTATGTAGCGGATATAAGACCATCATTCTTGCCAGCACACCAACATGACAAGGAAACTGTTATTGATTTAGACATTCATTATCGTTCCGAGACAATGTTCGTGTATCGCACCAGTTTGGTATTTGGTTGGGTGGATTTAATGGGTAATAATTTATAGCAACTTTAAACATATTTAAAATTTATGAATATTAATATTTGTAGTGGCTTTTGGCGGCATTGTTGGCTTATTTCTGGGCTGTTCTCTTATCAGTGGCATGGAATTGGTGTATTTTGTTTTGATTGAGTTGCCTGTTTTTATATTTAATGAATTGAAACCTAAAGTCAAGAAAAAGAATGTAGATAATCGCCATAATAAGCGGAGTAATAGGAATTTGAATACTATAGAGAATTTTCAAAATAATCAGTTAATTTACAAGAATCATTTCAACAACAGGGACACTATGCAATACAAATCACAGCATTACAATTTGGCAAATAAACAATAATTTAAGTAAATTACAAAAATTCTTATTTATTTTGATCTACCCTATATTGGGGATTCAGAATGATGATAGACTAAAATTTAAAATAATTAAAACCAGTAAGGGAGCAATTTTCGGCTCTACCGATTCATATACCCTTCACCAAATTAAACTTTACTTATACAAATTTAGGTAAACTAAATTTAAAAAAAATTCAAAAATATTTTTTTTTAATTTTCATTTAAAAATTTTAAAAAAATATTTTTATTGAAAAAAATTGTATGCCAAAAATATTTTTTAAATTAAAATTTATTAGTGAAAAAATTGTATGACAAAAAAAAAAATCGTATTAAAAAATATTTTTCCCGATTTTGACTGATTGCAGATCCTACTTACATACATCTTATATACGTCTTTGCAAAGGTATTTGAGCTATCAATCATTGGATATCCATATTGTCTATATTAATGACATAGTAATCCAGATATAGATAAAAAAAATTAAAAAAAAACGACGTTGTGCAGGCTTTTGTCATATATCTCAGCCATTTGTGGGACGATGCGAAAAAATGTACAAAAAAAAAAATGTAAATAAAGGCTTTTTATATAAGTATTTGATATTGTTAAAAACTACAGGACTTAAGGATTTATATTTTAGTAAAGTTAAATAAATTTATACTTTTTTGGGACGTAATTTACTTTAAAAACTTAAAAAATTATAATATGGTGATTTTCCGTGAAGAATAATATAAAATTTCAAATAATGTAAAATTTTAACGGTTAAAGATATCATAACAAAATTTGGAACTATTATATACTCAATTATCCTTAAATCTGAGTTTTATTAGAAAAGTGCCTACTGTGACGTCATTTACCGTGCGATAGTAAAAAACAAATTTAAATATTTAAGAAGCATATAGAGTTATACAAATGTGATGGTTTTTTGAGTATCGGTGCTTTGCCTTTTTAGAATTTTTTACTCAAATCTGAAATTTTTTTAAAAATTTACCATGTTTGGATAGGTTTGGGGGACGTTGTATCCGCTTAAGTGAGCTCTTGCATTAAATTTTCTTTCCGGATTATATAAAAATTGTATATAGTCGTGAAGAAAATTTTTTTCTACAAAAGAAGAAATATATGGGCCTTTTTGGGAAAAAACTTAAAAAATACGGCACTTTTTACACGTTTCAATTTTGGATGCGTTTAACTCTTTATAGGGAAAAAAAAAATCGACCCTCCGTAGGACCGCCACATCTAAAAAACCATAAAAAGATCGAGCAAAATTAAAATAAATAAATAAACCTAAATATATTTTCAACTAATAGAGATAACCTACACATGTAATCGTATTTTTTGTAGATTTTCTTAAGCACTTTTTATATTTTAAATTTCAGCTCATTGCGACTATAAATGGATTTTTGGTGATTTTTTTAAAAAAATTGGTGACCAAATTTGAGTTGCAAACGCACTGGCCCCCATTAGCGCTAGGAAGCTGAACAACAAATCAACTCGAAAATACCTCAGCTCCAACCATGTGAAATTTCGTAACAATAGCTCAAATATTTCAGGAGATTATTTCCATAGAAAACTTTTCCAGCGTGGGTTATAGGTCTTGCTGAGTACATTACAGATTGTGTCTAAAAATTTCAGAAACACCCTCAAATTCAGAAGTTATTCTAAAAAAACCGCTTTCAGTGATGTTCGTCAACATTTCGACCTGTAACTCAGTCAGTTTTAGTCCGAATAAAAATTTAACGGGTTTGGAAAGTAAACTTTAAAATGACGTACATTTGTTGACAGATTTGTAAGTTATAACTTAGTTATAAAAGTTATTCAACTTTTCAACAACATCCTTTTTAGTATTTTCTCCAGCGCATATAAATAAAAAACAAGTAAGAGTGCTATATTCGGCTATGCAGAATCTTATATATCCTTCACCTTTATTGTGGATGCATTGCCCATTTTCAGCGTATAGCATCCTAAATATATCAAGAAAATTTTTAAAAACTTTACATTTAATTGCTGACGAACAGATTATATTGTAGAAGTTACAAACGAAATAACAATCTTTTATATACCCTTCTCACGAAGGTGAAGTGTATAAAAACAACAACGCCAAACGAAACGAAACACCAAAAAAAAACAAAATACGCAAAGCAATGAAACCAACTCACATCCAAACATATGTACGTTTTGTTGCTTTTTTGTCAAACACCAAAAAAAAAAGAAGCAAAATATGCAAAGCAATGAATCCAACACACATCCCAACATATGTACGTTTTGTTGCTTTTTTGTCAACGCATGCAACAAATTGTCTTTTTTTGATGAAATTTTCAGAGGCTGTCTCAGATTTTTGCTCATATCTCCGTCATTTATGAACGGATTTTGCTGATTTTAAATAGGAAACTTCTCGAAAGCATGTCTGACAGAATTATTGACGATTTGGATTCCCAAGAAATCTGGGGTTTTCTGAAAATTGATTTCAACAGACAGACAGACGGACATGGCTTATTCGACTCCGCTATCTCTAAGGATCCAGAATATATATACTTTATAGGGTCGGAAAATTATATTGTGGAAATTACAAATGGAATGACAAATTTATATATACCCTTCTCACGAAGGTGAAGGGTATAAAAAATCTTTGTACAATTTTTAATTTACAACGTAAATTAATTAGAACTTTTTTCAAAAAAAGTTAAATAACTTTTCCAAATATAAACCGATTTTAACAAGTAATGTCTCAATCTTTGTCTATATAAAATTGTCTTTAAAATACTTTGCAAAAAAAATAAGTTTTTAATAAAAAAAATTAAAATAACTATATATGAAAAATTACGAAAAAAAAATCGAAAAACTTACACAATTTTTTTGAATATACATTTTATGATAGCTTAATTCTTTGCCTATTCATAATTGTTTAAAATTTTGAAATCGGTTTAAAAGTGTGTGAGTTAGAGGTACTAAAGTGTTATGACCTACCATAACAAAGTTTTTTCAAAATAACTAAAAATTTTGAGGGTGTTTCTAAATCTTTGAAAACGGTTTCAGTATGTCCTCATCTAGGCCTGCAACCCACATTAGGTCGCTTTTCAAGCTCTGACAAAAAGTGTTATTTTGTTGCGGAGTGATATTATAAATTATTCAAAATCAAAAAGAAATTTTAAATTCTCTATCACTCAGTACCATAAATGTATAATTTCATGTTTCTAGGTACAAATTATTCAAAATGTATTGGGTATATGACTTCAAAATGAAGGAGTTTTCAAAATTATTAGCTTTTATTTGGAAACGTTTGTACAATATAAATTTATTCAATGTATTGGCCATTGTTAGCTATGACCAAAAGAACTACTCATCTTTTGAGAACAGGAACAAATCAAGCCAATATCGGATACTCTGTTCTGAAGTGAAGCGTATCCCATAGACTGCGTTCTGTGTCGATTGAAACAAAAAGTAATCGGACAGGTATTGAAACATGTGACCGAGCGTTGCCATGATGGAATATTACGGTTTCGTTTCTGGCCGCATATTCTGGGTGGTTTTCTATAAATGCTCACTTCAAACGAATCAATGGCATTCGGTACAGGTTCCCTGTGGGGGTCTGGTTAGATATCAGCAGCTCATAATAGATAAAACCCTCTTGCTCCCACCAAATACAGAGCGTTACCTTAGCTCAGGCGAGGATCCAGGTCATCCATTTGAGGTAAGAAAAAATCAAAATTTTTTCTACATTTTTCTTCATTTTTATACGAAAATTTTTCGGTTTTGAAGGACGAAATTCCTATTTCACCCCCTCTGGATCCGCGCCTGCCTTAGCGCCGTGTTAAAACCACCACTTCTGAACCACAAAAACAATCTCTCGCACATTGAAACCAATGAAACACATTTACCAAAAGCTTTGGGGAGCAGTCGGTGTACTTCAGTGGCCCTTTTTTCAAATTAAAAAAGTAAATCAAAACTTCCTGCATATGACGCTTTTCTGGCACAAAATTCGACATTTTCCAATAAAAAAAAACGTTGTTGTTTAGACTTAATGTTCAATAACTAGTGTGAATAAATGACGGATATGTGCCCTTAAAAATAACGTATAAGTTATTAAAAACAAAAACCGAGTATAAAAGTTATCATTTTATAATAAATCTGACATTCGTAAATGCTTGAATGAACTTTTCTTTATTTAAAATTCAACTAACTTGCAGATATTTTTAACAGTTTTAATACTTCATTCCTGACCTATCCGCTTTAGCATTACTCTAGAGACATGCATGCATTGTGCTGACCCAGACATTAAATAAACGCCCCCTTTTGCAATGTAGCATAAACAAATCTAACATTTGTTAACAATATTAACACCATGTACTACACAAGGTTAATTATACTAATTATTCTATACAAATATTTGCTAAACATTAACGATATCATGAAATAAACGATACATAAACACCATTAAATTTAAATGTACTTTTAGTCTTTACTAACCAATCATAACTAAGCATTGTAGCTGTGAAAAATATTAAAAAATTTAAAATTTTCAATGGCTATTCTTAAATACAAACCAGCCCAACCTTTGGCTTTAAGGCAACTGAATAATAAATTTGTATCAAATCTTAAATATGTACCGAGAAATAAAACCAAATTCACTCGAGAATTTAAGGATTCTGCTAAACAACTGGCATTGCGTTTTGGCCGGAAATCAACCATACATGGAGTAAATCGTATATTTCAAGAGAATTCAAATAAATATGAAAGGTGATTGATATCTTGAAACTTTATGTTTATAGGTTGTGCTAAAACTCTTTATTTACAGATTATTTTGGCTGCTGACATTTGCCACCGCCCTTTTGGGTTCAATTTATGTTAGTCTGATTCTTTCTCAGCGTTTTAATGCTGGTAGTTTTGAAACTATAGTGGACAGTACCAATAGTCCGGTATTTCTTATACCTTTTCCTGAAATTACCATTTGCAATGCAAATCATTTGAACTGGCAGCGCTTAGAAGAGGCCAAACATCGTTTTTTACCCCACGAAAATAATACCGAAAAAATACAAATGTTTGAACTTGTTATTGGCCTTTATGATAATTTAACTTTTGGAGAATTTACTAAATTTTCAGCCTTAAAAGATAAACCCATCCAGTTGGTAGACCATGTAAATTTTAGTTTAGTATTTGAGTTCATGACATGGCGCTGTGAAGAGTTTCTGACGGATTGTGTGTGGCGACATTTTAAACTTAATTGTTGCGATATCTTTTTGAAAAGTAAAGGACAAAATGGTATCTGCTGGCATTTCAATACTCTGTCCACGGAGGAGGGTAGACGAAAACAGTTATTCGACAATAAATATCCGTGGAGGACAGGCAGTTCTGGACCGAAAAGTGCTTTGACGGTGCGTGTGTTGTTGAATGAAGAGAAACACTATCGCCAGGATAATGAGAAGGGCATAACGGTGAGTTTTGTAATTTGAGTTATGAACAATTTCGTATAATGTATGATTTTTTGTTGTTATAGGTGAGTGTTATGGAACCAGAAGTTTTCCATAGAGACCCATTTTGGGTGCCTGCCAACACCGAGACAGTGGTAGAGGTGGAACCAGTTGTTTATTACTATGACAATGATACGAGAGGT
Organism: Calliphora vomitoria; assembly: GCA_942486065.2. NCBI lineage: Eukaryota > Metazoa > Arthropoda > Insecta > Diptera > Calliphoridae > Calliphora > Calliphora vomitoria. Next base: position 17,518,360 of record OW818030.2, on the reverse strand, counting down.
TTGTCGTCCGCTCAACGAAAGTGCGTTTTTAAAGTAAGTATTGTAAATATTAAGGTTAAATTGAACAAACATAGACATAGTTACACATAATTGTCCAGCAAATTATAAGGATCTTTCTTGGAACATGCATAAAATGTTGTAAATCTTATATGTGTCTCTTATTCTCCATAGGATGAACACAATAGTAAAGATTTCAAATCTTTGATTGGTTTCACTTACATGATTGAGAACTGCCAAACGCAATGCCACCAAGAATATTTGCTAAAGTATTGTAACTGTACCTTGGATCTATTATTTCCAGCAGGTAAATGATTTAAGTATAAAAGCCTATACATATTAGGGTGGGCCTTTGAATGTAGATTTGGATTTCCGATACTCCCAAGATCTAAAATTGTGCTTCGTTATCTAAAAAGCTAATAGTGAAAATTTTCGTGTTTTGGGACAAAGTGGCAAATTGATTTTCGGAATTATGAACCGAGCATAATAAAATAAGATTACATGTCTTCTGTACATATATAAAATGAAGTCCTATTTCGGAAAGACATTTGTATGGAGGCTAGTTGACATAATGAACCGATTTCAGTCAGTTTCAATAGACTTTGTCCATGGGCCGAAACAAACAAAGGGTTTTCCAACAAGATGTGTTATTTTGAATCACCCGGTATTTAGGTAGTCGTCACTTTTGAAACTATGGTTCTTTGACACTTGACAAGTAGAAACTGCTCCATTACTAAAAATGGAATGATATACTCTTCAACAACGCATTGAAATTATTAAAATTCACTACAAAAATGGTGAAAATTTTGCAGTCACAGTTCGTAAAACTAAAGCATTTTTGGGTCGTCGTAAAGTACTGTTCGAGCTGTTGGGATAAGTTAGTGATGTGAAGAATAAAACCCGTGCACGTCGCTGAACAACTGAGAGTGTTGAAGAAAACCCAGGTTTGTCCATTCCTCATCGTTCTTTGGAATTGGGCATTCCACAAATTATGATATTGATCTGGACAACGTTTACTTTCAAAAAGACGGCACTACGTGCCACACAAGCAACGAAACCATTGCTCTTTTACTGGAAAAGTTTCAGGACCGTGTTATCTCTCGAAGAGTTGATCACAATTGGCCACCGAGATCTTGTCATTTATTGTTTTTCATTATTAACGGCATACCTTCCTCTTTATTATGAAATAAACATCCGGTCATTTATCTCAACAATAACACCTCTTGTTGGAAAACCCTTTATATGTATCAAATTTGATCGAAATATCTTTAAAATCACTACCAGTACTTTGCGCACATGATTTAAATGAACAGCCAGTAAGCCATCCGGACGGACGGACATCGCTTAATCGACTCAGAAAGTGATTCTTCCCACTATGGTATTAGAATGAATGTATATATGTTTACTTGTTTATTCCTTATAAGAGGCTAAATCGCTGGACCTCTCCTATTAATATTTTTACTATATGGTACTCTAATCTGGAAGGATACCTTTTATAAGTACATAGTTATTACGGTATATCTGGTGAACTATAATTTGAGCAACATGGCTGAAATTGGCTAAAAATAGGCATAATTTGATAAATAGGCGTGGCACCACCCATAAAAAGTTAATAGTTATTTTCGAATATCTGCAGAACTATAATCGTGACAGTCTTTATACAAATCAATTTCTTTACACAGTATGAGTTTAATTAAAAATTTTACATATCGGAATAGGTAATGTTACATACACTCAGTGTTGCCAGAAAAATTTTACCTCATGTCCCCAGTCTGATAATAGATGTCACAAAAAAATCCCCATTTCATAATTAAAATCCTCTATTTTGTCCCCAACATTTTTTTATAGAAAGAAAATGTTTCTAATTTTCTGTATTTGCAATGCCTTTGTAAAAATATATTTGCAATTTCATTTTTTCTAGTAAAAATAAAGAAAAACTGAAATAATACTGCATATAATAAAAAACTGATTAACCATTATTTCAGCTAAAGACGTATTCAAAACCGGTTTACTATTTCAATTGTACAAAATTCAGTTTTTGATAATATAATACTATGATTGTATATTTTTTTACAATTTTTAAGCTTCTCTTTTAATGCTGGAAATCTTTGTTTAATGAAAGTAATGCTGTTTTCGTTGCTATAAATAGGTCAAGTTGCAGGAAAATTACATGATCATTTTAAAAGAAGTTTTCCAAAACTAAGGTAAAAACTTAAAAATGCGGTATTTGTATACCCTTCACCAATAGTGCCAAGGGTATATATAAGTTTGTCATTCCGTTTGTAATTTCCACATTTTTCATTTGCGACGCACAATGTATGTACATTCTGGATCGTTATATATAGCGAAGTCGATATAGCCATGTCCGTCTGTATTTTGAAATCAACTTTCCGTATCCCCCAAATAACTTACAAACTTTATTCATACATCAATATATCGGGAATTCTTCCGGCTCGGTCGCAATTTAAAATTGAGAAAATCAGCTAATATATAAGGAAAAAACCGGGACAACATCGATTTTTGGCCTATTTTTGATCTATATCTGGATTACTAAGACATTAATATATACAATATAGATATCTAATGATAGATATTTCAAAGTCCATTGCAACGATTTATATAAGGCTATAGTAATTTGAACCTACAATGGGTCAAAATCGGGAAAATTATTTTTAACCCAAATTTTTTTTTTTACCACAAAAAATTCCAAAAAAAAAAATTGAAAACAATTTTAAAAAAAAAAATTTTTAAATTTTGAAAAACAATTTAAAAAATTTTTTTTTAAATTTTGAAAAACAAAAATTTTAATTTTGTTTACCTAAAATATTTAAAATTTTTATTTTAAAGTATAATTTGGGGAGGTGTATATAAGATTCTGCACAGCCGAATATAACTCTCTTACTTGTTTTTTTTTTTTATTATTTTATTTATTGATTGTATACTTATAGTTCATTAATGAACTAACAATAAGTATTTAAAATCTTATAGCTAATAACTTTTATTTAATAGCCCAGCCAGTGCCGGATGAAAAATGGTTTATTCATTGTTGCTTTGCTTAAATTGGCATTCTTCCTTATAGTATTTGTATTAGATCTGCTGTGTCCCTCCTTCTTAATCGAGTGTGGCCACGATTATCTAATATGTTGGGAGAATTTCAAGTTTTTTAAAAATATTTTTTCTACATTTTTCGTGATCTCAGTTTTTACATTTAGATCTTTGTGGATATTTGTGTTTTTGATATTCCAGGAGTCAACTGTGATAATTTTTTTAATTATATCTGTACTATTAAGCGGGAGAGGCAAAACATCCCATCCACTTCATTCTAAATACAGGTATTGCGTTGTCATGATGGAATATTATGGTTTCATGTCTAGCCGCATATTCAGGGCGTTTTTTCGGACAATGCACGCTTCAAACGAATCAGTTGCGTTCGGTAAAGGTTCCCTGAGAATTAGTGCCATGGATATTTGACTTTGCTGTCGATTCTGCTGGTTGAACGGGCTTCACATACGATCTCTTACCCTTCGGGTTATCGTAATGGATTAATTTCAATGCAAAAATTTTCATTTCGGACAAGCAAAATCGTCTTTCAAGGTCTTTCGGCTTCAATTTCCCAATTTCCTTGCTTTTTTGTCTAGCCTGGGCCTGGAACATATTCACCATAACCTTCACTTTAAATTTTGAAGAACATATTTGAAAAAAAAAAAATATTTTGTTTACCAAAAAATATTTAAAATTTTTATTTTAAAGTATAATTTGGTGAAGGGTATATAAGATTAGGCACAGCCGAATAAATCTCTCTTATTTGTTTGTTCATATATTGTAAGAAAACAATTAAATGTTTTGTTAAATACACTGGAACACTGGAAATATGTAAATAAAACGTATTAAATGTAAAAACAAGATGTACACTAGGGATATAACTAATTTTGGCAAAATTTTTGGCATACCACCATTGTACACTTTCTTTTGATGCTGACTGTATATAAAAGTTATTTGAGACTCCAAAAAGTACATATATTCTGCATCGTTATAGATAGCGGAGCCGATATAGCCGTATCCGTCTGTCTGTTGAAATCAACTTTCCTAATTCCCCATATAACTTACATACATGATTGATACATAAATATATCCACTATAGTCCAACATAGATTGCTATTTAAAGTCGAGAAAATCGATCCACAAATGACAGAGATATAAGCAATTTTTCACCAAAAATTTTTTTCACCTATTTCTTTCTTTTTTCATTAATAGTTCTTAAATTTTTTTAAAAAATATTTTACCTTGAGCCAAAACTCGAAACTTAAAAAAGAAAAACAATGCGAAATTGTGCTCAAATTATCCGCATTTCTTAGATGATGTAGAGTAATCTTAGACCTTTGAATTTGGAAATCATAAAAGTTTAAAACAAGGACCACCCTATTATGTTTATTCAATTTCTATTTTTAAACAGATAAATACAATGCCTGCCAGGTTAAAGATTTATTATGTTTGGCTGAGAATAATGGTAAGTTTCTACTCAATGTTTATTTACAATATGATTAAATAAAACATATTTTATGACCTACACTTAAATATTTAACCTGGCTAATGTTTGTGGCGCTGGTATTTTCAGATTATTTCCGTTTTACTCATCAATTTGGCGAAGAAAATTACGTGCGCAGTGATTACCATGGCATGATTTGTAAATGTTTTCGCAATTGTTATTCACTCAATTATGTAACGGATGTAAGACCATCATTTTTGCCAGCGTATCTACGTGACAATAAAACATACGTTGATTTAGATGTGCATTTCCGTTTCGAAACAATGATGGTGTACCGCACAAGTTTGGTATTTGGCTGGGTGGATTTAATGGGTAAAAATTGGTATTTATTAAGAAATATTTGAGTTTGTTTATTTTTTTTTTTTTTTAATTTCCATTTATAGTGGCTTTTGGCGGCATAGCTGGTTTGTTTTTGGGCTGTTCTCTTATCAGTGCCATGGAATTGTTGTATTTTGTTTTGGTAGAGGTGCCCGTATTCCTGTATAGGGAATTGAAGACTAAAAATAAGGCCAGCAATGCTAATAATCAGCTTAACAATGAACGTCAGTTGAGTGAAATTCCCTCTAAGAGCCGTAATTGGGGCGTGAATAATCGCATAATGGCTATCGAAAGTTTGCATAATAAAGATTTTACTATTTATAACAATAATTTCAACAACAAGACTAAAGCAGCCCTAATGTACAAATAAAAGTAAATCAAAATTATCCTCATGAAAGTTATATTAAAATTATAAAAGTTATAGTTATACAGTTTAACTAAAATCATAAGCGAAATACCAGTTCCTAATATAAAATAAAGCATAACTAAATATACTACTCTAAAAATGTATTTTTTATGTCTTTCAAACCTAACCTTTTTGACTTCACATTACCCTGGAGACCTGTCTGCATTAAGCTGACATTAAAGAAGCCATCACATTTACAATGCACTGTGTACAATGTCATTATTTGTCAATAATATTAACAATACTGCTCAAAATTAATTAAACTACTACTAATTAATTTATACAAATGGTTGGCAAACATTAACAATACCTAAAGAAAACTATTTATACATAAATACTTAATAAATTCTTTATAACCTCAGTCTTTACTAGAATCTCAATACTAAAGGATATTGGTTTAGCTGTACACTAATTTCTAATCTACCACTATGGCGGTATCTAGCTATAAACCGGCCCAACCATTGGTTATAAAACAACTTAATCGCAAGTTTGAGTTGCATCAAAAAAATAAGGGCATCAAATCTGCTGCGAAGTTGATAGTGAATTTTGGCAGGAAGTCTAGTGTTCATGGCATTAATAGAATATTTCAGGAGAAATCTAATAAATTTGAGAGGTATAAAATTTTAAATTTTTTCTTTAAAGCATTCCCATTTCCGAATTCCCTTCAGATTCTTCTGGTTCCTAACTCTAGTCTGCGCTCTCATGGGCACCATATATGTCTGCATGATTCTTTCCCAGCGCTTCAATGCCGGTATTTTGGAAACAATAATTGACAGCACCAACACTCCAGTATTCCGTATACCATTTCCCGAAATAACCATCTGCAATGTAAATCATTTAAACTGGGATCGCTTAGAAATGGCCAAACATCGCTTTATGCCTCATGAAAATGACACCGAAAAAATACGCATGTTTGAATTTGTCATTGGCCTCTATGACAACATAAGCTTTGGCAACTTTGAACATTTCAACGCCCTAAAGGACCAGCCCATCCAGCTGGTGAACAACATAAACTTTAGTTTAGTTGCTGATTTCATGACCTGGCGCTGTGAGGAGTTTTTAACTGATTGTATGTGGAGGCGTTATCAAATTAATTGTTGCGATATTTTCCTAAGGAGCAAAGGCCATAACGGCATATGCTGGCACTTTAATACTCTGTCCACAGAGGAGGGTAGACGGAAACAGCTATTGGATAATAAATATCCCTGGAGAACGGGTAGTGCTGGACCAAGAAGTGGTTTAACTGTGCGTGTAATGTTGAATGAAGAGAGACACTATAACCAGAATAATGAAAAAGGCTTAATGGTGAGATTTGTAGTGGGAATTGAGGAAAAATTGTTTAATGTTTATTGGTTTTTTAGGTGAGTGTAATGGAACCACAAGTGTTCTATAAGGAGCCATATTGGGTACCAGCCAACACTGAAACTGTGGTAGAAGTAGAGCCAGTTGTATATATATATGACAATGATACGAGAAGTTTGTCGTCGGCTCAAAGGAAGTGTGTGTTTAATGTGAGTATTATATATTTAAAGGTAAACGCTAGAATAAAAATGTGTAGAAACGATTCAGTTCTTGTTAAGGTTCTAGTTCAGGTTCTAGTTCAGGTTCTAGTTCAGGTTTTAGTTCAGGTCCTAGTTCAGGTTCTAGTTCGGTTCAAGTTCAGGTTCTAGTTCAGGTTCTAGTTCAGGATCTAGTTCAGGATCTAGTTCAGAATCTAGTTCAGGTTCTAGTTCAGGTTCTAGTTCAGGTTCTAGTTCTAGTTCAGGTTCTAGTTCAGGTTCAGGTTCTAATTCAGGTTCTAGTTCAGGTTCTAGTTCAGTTCTAGTTCAGTTCTAGTTCAGTTCTAGTTCAGTTCTAGTTCAGTTCTAGTTCAGTTCTAGTTCAGTTCTAGTTCAGTTCTAGTTCAGTTCTAGTTCAGTTCTAGTTCAGTTCTAGTTCAGTTCTAGTTCAGTTCTAGTTCAGTTCTAGTTCAGTTCTAGTTCAGTTCTAGTTCAGTTCTAGTTCAGTTCTAGTTCAGTTCTAGTTCAGTTCTAGTTCAGTTCTAGTTCAGGTTCTAGTTCAGGTTCTAGTTCAGGTTCTAGTTCAGGTTCTAGTTCAGGTTCTAGTTCAGGTTCTAGTTCAGGTTCTAGTTCAGGTTCTAGTTCAGGTTCTAGTTCAGGTTCTAGTTCAGGTTCTAGTTCAGGTTCTAGTTCAGGATCTAGTTCAGGTTCTAGTTCAGGATCTAGTTCAGGTTCTAGTTCAGGTTCTAGTTCAGGTTCTAGTTCAGGTTCTAGTTCAGGTTCTAGTTCAGGTTCTAGTTCAGGTTCTAGTTCAGGTTCTAGTTCAGGTTCTAGTTCAGGTTCTAGTTCAGGTTCTAGTTCAGGTTCCAGTTCAGGTTCTAGTTCAGGTTCTAGTTCAGTTCCAGTTCAGTTCTAGTTCAGTTCTAGTTCAGTTCTAGTTCAGTTCTAGTTCAGTTCTAGTTCAGTTCTAGTTCAGTTCTAGTTCAGTTCTAGTTCAGTTCTACTTCAGTTCTAGTTCAGTTCTAGTTCAGTTCTAGTTCAGTTCTAGTTCAGTTCTAGTTCAGTTCTAGTTCAGTTCTAGTTCAGTTCTAGTTCAGTTCTAGTTCAGTTCTAGTTCAGTTCTAGTTCAGTTCTAGTTCAGTTCTAGTTCAGTTCTAGTTCAGTTCTAGTTCAGTTCTAGTTCAGTTCTAGTTCAGTTCTAGTTCAGTTCTAGTTCAGTTCTAGTTCAGTTCTAGTTCAGTTCTAGTTCAGTTCTAGTTCAGTTCTAGTTCAGTTCTAGTTCAGTTCTAGTTCAGTTCTAGTTCAGTTCTAGTTCAGTTCTAGTTCAGTTCTAGTTCAGTTCTAGTTCAGTTCTAGTTCAGTTCTAGTTCAGTTCTAGTTCAGTTCTAGTTCAGTTCTAGTTCAGTTCTAGTTCAGTTCTAGTTCAGTTCTAGTTCAGTTCTAGTTCAGTTCTAGTTCAGTTCTAGTTCAGTTCTAGTTCAGTTCTAGTTCAGTTCTAGTTCAGTTCTAGTTCAGTTCTAGTTCAGTTCTAGTTCAGTTCTAGTTCAGTTCTAGTTCAGTTCTAGTTCAGTTCTAGTTCAGTTCTAGTTCAGTTCTAGTTCAGTTCTAGTTCAGTTCTAGTTCAGTTCTAGTTCAGTTCTAGTTCAGTTCTAGTTCAGTTCTAGTTCAGTTCTAGTTCTAGTTCAGTTCAGTTCTAGTTCAGTTCTAGTTCAGTTCTAGTTCAGTTCTAGTTCAGTTCAAGTTCAGTTCAAGTTCAGTTCTAGTTCAGTTCTAGTTCAGTTCTAGTTCAGTTCTAGTTCCGTTCTAGTTCAGTTCTAGTTCAGTTCTAGTTCAGTTCTAGTTCAGTTCTAGTTCAGTTCTAAATCAGTTCTAGTTCAGTTCTAGTTCAGTTCTAGTTCAGTTCTAGTTCAGTTCTAGTTCAGTTCTAGTTCAGTTCTAGTTCAGTTCTAGTTCAGTTCTAGTTCAGTTCTAGTTCAGTTCTAGTTCAGTTCTAGTTCAGTTCTAGTTCAGTTCTAGTTCAGTTCTAGTTCAGTTCTAGTTCAGTTCTAGTTCAGTTCTAGTTCAGTTCTAGTTCAGTTCTAGTTCAGTTCTAGTTCAGTTCTAGTTCAGTTCTAGTTCAGTTCTAGTTCAGTTCTAGTTCAGTTCTAGTTCAGTTCTAGTTCAGTTCTAGTTCAGTTCTAGTTCAGTTCTAGTTCAGTTCTAGTTCAGTTCTAGTTCAGTTCTAGTTCAGTTCTAGTTCAGTTCTAGTTCAGTTCTAGTTCAGTTCTAGTTCAGTTCTAGTTCAGTTCTAGTTCAGTTCTAGTTCAGTTCTAGTTCAGTTCTAGTTCAGTTCTAGTTCAGTTCTAGTTCAGTTCTAGTTCAGTTCTAGTTCAGTTCTAGTTCAGTTCTAGTTCAGTTCTAGTTCAGTTCTAGTTCAGTTCTAGTTCAGTTCTAGTTCAGTTCTAGTTCAGTTCTAGTTCAGTTCTAGTTCAGTTCTAGTTCAGTTCTAGTTCAGTTCTAGTTCAGTTCTAGTTCAGTTCTAGTTCAGTTCTAGTTCAGTTCTAGTTCAGTTCTAGTTCAGTTCTAGTTCAGGTTCTAGTTCAGTTCTAGTTCAGTTCTAGTTCAGTTCTAGTTTCGTTCTAGTTCAGTTCTAGTTCAGTTCTAGTTTCGTTCTAGTTCAGTTCTAGTTCAGTTCAGTTCTAGTTCAGTTCTAGTTCAGTTCTAGTTCAGTTCTAGTTCAGTTCTAGTTCAGTTCTAGTTCAGTTCTAGTTCAGTTCTAGTTCAGTTCTAGTTCAGTTCTAGTTCAGTTCTAGTTCAGTTCTAGTTCAGTTCTAGTTCTAGTTCTAGTTCAGTTCTAGTTCAGTTCTAGTTCAGTTCTAGTTCAGTTCTAGTTCAGTTCTAGTTCAGTTCTAGTTCAGTTCTAGTTCAGTTCTAGTTCAGTTCTAGTTCAGTTCTAGTTCAGTTCTAGTTCAGTTCTAGTTCAGTTCTAGTTCAGTTCTAGTTCAGTTCTAGTTCAGTTCTAGTTCAGTTCTAGTTCAGTTCTAGTTCAGTTCTAGTTCAGTTCTAGTTCAGTTCTAGTTCAGTTCTAGTTCAGTTCTAGTTCAGTTCTAGTTCAGTTCTAGTTCAGTTCTAGTTCAGTTCTAGTTCAGTTCTAGTTCAGTTCTAGTTCAGTTCTAGTTCAGTTCTAGTTCAGTTCTAGTTCAGTTCTAGTTCAGTTCTAGTTCAGTTCTAGTTCAGTTCTAGTTCAGTTCTAGTTCAGTTCTAGTTCACATCTAGTTCAGTTCTAGTTCAACTTCTAGTTCTAGTTCAATTCTAGTTCAGTTCTGGTTCTTATTTAATTCTTGCTCAGTTCTTGTTCAATTATTATCTCCATTCTGTTAATTGTCCGTTTCTCCCTGTAGAATGAGCGCAATAGTTATGATTTCAAATCGTTGCTTGGTTTTTCTTACATGATTGAAAACTGCAAGACGCAGTGTCATCAGGAATATTTACTCAAGTATTGCAACTGCACAGTGGATTTGTTATTTCCACCAGGTATTAATTCACTTTAAAATCACATATTGTTTTCAAAATTAGTTCATTTTCCAATAGCGCAATATGCAGTCTGCAAAATTAAGGATTTCTTGTGTTTGGCGAAAAATAATGGTAAGTATCATTTCAATATTTACAAGATGCTTAAATTAATCTTGTATGTATTGAGACTTTTTAAAATAATCTTGGCTAATATCTGTTTGCTGTTCATTTTAGATTATTTCCGTTTTTATCAACAATTTAGAGAAGAGAACTACGTGCATAATTATTACCATGGTATGATTTGTAAATGTTTTCGCAATTGTTATTCCCTCAATTATGCTACGGATGTAAGACCATCTTTTTTGCCAGCGTATCTACGTGACAATAAAACCTACGTTGATTTAGATGTGCATTTCCGTTTCGAAACAATGATGGTGTATCGCACCAGTTTGGTATTTGGTTGGGTGGATTTAATGGGTGGGTAATTAATACAAGTTATATTTTTGAATGTTTTCAATATTGTTAATATTTGTTTTGTAGTGGCTTTTGGTGGCATTGCTGGTCTATTTCTGGGCTGTTCTCTTATTAGTGCCATTGAACTGATCTACTTTGTAGTGGTTGAGTTGCCGGTTTTTATGTTAAATCAACTGAAATCTAAAGCAAAATATATGAGGATTAATTATCTGGTAAATAGCAAGTATGATAAAATTCTTCTTGGGCATCGTAATTGGGGTTGGAATAATCGTATAATCGCTGCTGATCATTTTTAGAATATTTATGGAAATTATTTAAATTACCATGTAAAATTTGACAAATTGACTTCATTCTTAAGAAATATGCAATAATAAATGAATGTGATTTATTTGGAGAGTCCGTCACTATTATTGAAATTATCACACAACCTCCGTAATTGAGCTATTCAACTTAATTTTCATGACAATTTTTACCTTAAAGGAAAATACTTGCTCATACTACTACTTACTTGTGTTTGTTGGGCAATACAAATCACCTTTAATTTGTATTTTTTTTAACAAGTTCCTTTTCAAAAACAGACCTCTTAATTCCCTTACATCGTGCAACATACCCTCATGCTTACAACAAGTACTCGTATCATTTCCCAATATACAGTTTCACTTTATTTACTGATAGCTTACAGGGAGAGAGAGAAAATAAAGTAAATTGCTGTCAATTTGTCACTTAAACTCAGCATTTTGCTTTTTGTTCTTTAGGGTCTCTCCAACTTCTCCTTTTGGGAAAAGTTCTATCTAGTGAATGTTTGGACGTAAACATGATATTAGCTGCTTTTGCTGTGGCTGTTGTAAATGTTGTTTTTGTTTATAGGAATGTATTTGTTGCTTGAAGATTGAGTTGCTAAGTGATGTCTAGTAAAACTTAATCAAAATTAAAAGTTAACTTATGATCCCTTAAGGTTAACTTGAATAGTTACTGGAGGGAATTTGCTGGAATTGTTGAGGTATTTAAAGTATTTACAAGTAAATAAAGAATGAAATAAAGAAAATGGGAAAAACATTAATTAATCTTTCGAGTATGATTTAAAGAATTTCTAAATGCTGTTATTAGTTTTATAGTATTTGATTTTAAATGTACTAAGTTTTTGAGTAATTAGGTCAATTAGGGTTTTGGGAACAAGTTCCATAATATCAAAAACACAACCCACATTGCGACGATGTTCCAGTGAGTCAATAGAGTAGGATACCCTACTGTCACCGATAAGCACCTACGTCCTCTCGAGTAACTCCAAAATAGAGTTCGAAGCACCGCCTAACACATAAAAGTAGTATTCCATCTTAGGTCGGACGTAGGTTAGGTTAGGTTCCATGGGCAGCCACTCTTCAAGCAGCTCGCTTGGGTCCATTCAAAAAACTGATCCCATTGTGATACCCAAGGGGAAAACAGCTGGGTATTTATTATATGTCCATCGTTTCCAGGCTAAGCCATCCAGATTCCCTGATGAAGGAGTAGATTCGTCTAAGTCTCATCCTTGATAACTGATCTAAGCATGATAGGAATGGAATTCCGAGAATGCGTTCCCTCAGGTTTATCAGAGCCGGGCATTAGCAGAATAGGTGGGACACAGTCTCCTTCTCTTCTTCGTTGTGACAGCTCCTACAGCAGTCATTGTACCGTAGGCCCAGTCTTATAGCATGTGTGCTGTAATAAAGGAAACAATTAGCCTTATTTGCTCACGACGAAATTCCAAAAGTAGGTTCGTCCTGCTGGCATCATATACGGGCCAAAAAGACCTCGATATAACACAGGAAGACTCGTTGGTCCACCTACTTTGTGCAGACTCATATAGTATTTGCTGTACAGCCATCTTGCATTTAACAAGGGAAATACCAGAAAAGGGGTCGATCTCTTCATCATCCATCATCTCACCCCTTTTGGTTAGTTCATCTGCTATACAATTACCCTGATTTCCATCGTGACCAGGGACCCATATAAGCGTTATTCTTGAATGTCTCGCTATCTCATTATGGGATACCCGGCATTCCTCGGTTAACCTAGATGTCGTGAAGACACCCGCTATTTCGTTAACGTCAGCCTTGCTATCAGTAAATATGCATATATCACCAGATATTTGATAAAACCTCAGCTAGTTGGATGCGCGTTTAATGGCCGTAACTTCAGCCTGAAGTGCCGTACAAAAGTTAGGTAGCCTGAAGTAAGATTTGATCCCAAAGTTCTCAATAAAGAAACCTCCACCAACCCTACTGCCTCTTTTCGAGCCATCAGTATATACCCTTATGACATCGCCAGGGGGGAAGAGTCCGCGCTGCCATAAATCCCTATTCAGGATTATAGTAAAAAGGTTTTGCGATGCAGTAGTCGACATTACTATGTAAGTGTCCATAGTATCCTAGAGTGCCCATGGTCTTTACCAGACTACGAACAGCCAGCATTCAGTCTCACAGCAGAGATGAGAGACATTTGTATCACCATCAAATTAACTGGTAGCCAGTGTAAAACAGTAAAAAGTGCCTTAGAGGGTATAGACCTTATAGTGCCTGTAATCAGTATCGCGATAGTCCTGAGAACTCGTTCAACGGCTACTTCCGGTGAGTAGCATTGTCCAAAGCGTGCCACTACACCAACACTGCACAAAACAAGATGGGTTTAACAACTGCTTTAAAGATCCAATTGATACCATTCGGCATAATATCCCAGTTAGTACCAATTGCCCTTTTACAGGAATAGATGGCAACATAATCCTTATTAATCCTGTTTTGAATATTAAAATTCCAGGATAAACTTTTATCCAGAATGATGCCAAGGTATTTTGCATTATCCCTGATCTCAAGACTAATTCCATTCAGTCTAGGTGGTCTAAAGTCATCGATATTATACCTCCTAGTGAAGAGGACCAGTTCCGTTTTTTGTGGGTTTACACTAAGTCCACTCGAAATACTCCGGATGTAGGATGTAAGTGGTGTAAATAGTAAGGAGAGCAGATGGAGTGAAGTATGTCTTACACAGTTTTAGAAACCAGGCACTTTCAGCAGACATCGCACTGAATACTAATGCCTAGAACATGAAGAGCTTCTGATTATTTAATGTAAACAGATGGAGCAACATGTTATGTTGTGCGTTTGAGTGTTAACATACAACAATGAGTCTTGCGTGCTTTGAAATCAGCTCTATTCGCACAACCCCTTTCAGAGATTGTCAAGCGTATCATTCATGTTTTGCCTCATTGCCCCAATCTCCAACAGGCTGGGTCTATAATTGAATTCATATGAATGGCAAATGCTGCTGTCATCTGTAAAAGAGTAGATAGGGTTGAAAGTTTGATGTAGAAGGTCGTTTATAAAGATAAAAAATAGAGTAGCAGAAAGGACGGATCTTTGCGTAGCCTTAGTTTCCGACCATAATATTTAATTGTTACGTTATATAAGGTAACAATTGCTAGGTTAAAGATCCTGCTTATATTGTCCACCTTAAGATCTACATCAAAGATATTTGAAAATATTTGTGGAACAGCCAGTTGTTTCGTCTAAGAATGCAAGATACTGCCACAACTGGCTCGCTTACTTTATTGTCAATTCAATGTACCTATGATCAGAAAATAAGTGTTCTTAAATAACTCGCTAATTCACAATTCTGCCAATCACCGAATCCTTGTTATAAATGTGTGATCGTGGTGAAGTGCCGTCCATGTTTTCAAAGACAAAATTTGCCCATTTTAAGGTGGAACTTTTTCCCCCTGTTAATTAAAATGGATCAGGATCATCCAACGTGCCTACAATTTGGAGGCATATCTTTGGATATTCTTGACGGCCAGCAATATTTAGTTTGGGACAATTTTGTCGTACTCGAGCTACTGCACGTACCGGCGATCTTGGAAGTCGGAATGGTTTTTGCCGTACCAGAAGAACCTAAGCGCGTCATCGGTTGATTGTCCCTCCATCTTCCGCCCGAGGCGTGTTGTATTGGAGATTTACAGAACTTTGATGTTATTGGTAGATTGTCCCTCCGTCTTCCGCCTGGGGCATGGTATCTTGGCGATTTACAGAACTTTGATGTTATTGGTAGATTGTATTCCGCCTGGGGCATATCATCTTGGCGATTTACAGAACTTTGATGTTATTGGTAGATTGTATTCCGCCTGGGGCATATCATCTTGGCGATTTACAGCACTTTGATGTTATTCCAGTACCTCAAGTACCAAATAAATATATCTGGTCAGTGGCTAGCTCTCGTAGGTAGTCAACAATGTGAACTACGATGTGAATTAATGATCAATTAATTAATGGATACTGATCTTTTCGATAATTACTTCGGTGCTGTGCTGATTTACTGGGATAATACTGCACGTTAAACCCAACACATCTCTCCCTTCGTACTTGTACTTAACGTAGGCTCATCAGCATGGGACGTCTTTGTTTTTTGTATGTTCCAGTTTGAAAGTATGAGATCCAATTGAGAGTACGCAATTTTGAGATCCGTTATGTAATAAGCCATGAAGCAAGGTAAGGGCGTGATCTATTTATTGACGTTCCCAGGAATCATTAAGGCACCGTGATAATACAATCTTACACCCCTAAGTGCAAAATTCCGAAAGGTATGGGTCGCATAGTGCCTCGGCTTAGGAATTTGGATAAATTTTGCTATACAGGCCTTTGTTATATGTATTCAATCCTGGTTAACTATGAGAGACTCTCTAAGTCTACCAACACAGAGAAAACAGATTCGCAGCAGCAACCGAATTAGCTGCCAATCGAACGATGCAGTTGTACACATCGAATTTTTCGGTTCTATCAACAGAAAGACAGTTAATGAAAAATCATGTGAAACTTTTCACATGATTGTAACAATCATATATATGATTGTATATTGAATACTTCAACATATTGTGTTGTTCTCTGATTATGGTGATCATACTGTGAGAAAAACATATTATGACACTGTACTCCAGCTGGTCGTGTATCCAATTATAGAGCCGATATGTTAATTAACAGGCTCTAGTAAATCTATGTGATGAGATATATATCAACAACATAATGGAGTTCCTGTGGGAAGTGCAAATTGTCACAAGTATTGTTAACAGTGAAAAGTTTTAAGCGATTGATTTTGAGGCTTTTAAGGCAATTGGTCCACAGAAAATGGACTAGGAATAAACCCAAACAAAACAGTACCTATATTATAAACTTCTAAAGTCAGGGTTACAGAAGTATGAAGATTTCTTGGATTCTAAATTATCATGGATAACATAAAACACAGCGTTAATAAGGCACCAGTAATCAGCTATATTTGTTGCGAAATATTCGCTGCAAAATCCAGCTTGTGGCCTAAGAATCTCAAATACGTACTGAACTAATAGGTTCAATATTAACATATGTATGTATCGCAGCTATGGATGACTGAACGACCAGGAAATTTATTATTAAGGTTATGCTAAGATCTTGCACATCAAACTTTGATAAAACCTTCCAGGATATATTTTTCTCCAGGTAGAATAGAGCAAGGGAGATCTAACGAATGGAATTGTAACTAGAAATACACAGCTAAAGACATGCTAAGCAATATACATCAAAGATATAAATAGAAAGTTTATTTAGCATTTATTTAAATTTCAAATCCATGCAATAAATCTTCTCGTTCTCACATTCAAACCTAATAAAAATTTAATAAAAACTACTTTCTCAAATATTTCTTCCTTTGTTTTTTGCCGTTTTCTTTTGTCTGCATCTCCTGTCATTTGTCAAATTTTTGCCTGCATTTCTGTCTAACAATTCACAAGTTTACAAAGAAAAAAAGTTTGTTATTCATTGTTCATTTTCTTTTACTTAGTTTTTTTTTTTTCTAGAAACAAATTGCAATTGATAAATTTTGCACACATGAAATATTTTTTCAACAGATATTAAGAGCATTTAGTAAATGTGTTTGAGTTGCACATTGATTTGATTCAAAGTAACCTTAACACATACGCAGGCAGATGCAAGCATTTATGCAACTATAAGTTTATACACTGAGAAAAAGGGTTCGGGTTGTGATAAGATAATTTGCTATTAATCGAATGATATTATTCGCATAACAATTTTCAATTATAGGTTCAAGTAACCTGTCACATATAAATATAAATATAAATTTATTTTTCACATCTAAATTGTTTTCACCGTGTACAAATACGTTAACTATATATGTGTTTGAATGAATGAGTTTTATGCAGCAGTTACTTATACTGACATAAGTGAGTTTTAATGTTTTGACATTTATACACACATTAGATGTAAAAAGTTTTCACAAACTTATTGTTGTCATCACGTTTGCCTTGTTAACTTCTACCATTTTTTTACTTAAATGTTTAACAAAATAAAATTTATTGGTAATGTCATTACCTTTTTTTAGATTTACAGCATTTGTGCAGTATAAACAAAAAAAAAATCAAATATTTTTAAAATGATTGATTTTGACATGAGCTGTGCTAATCGAAAAGTACTGCAGACAAAGTAATAAAATTAGTTGTTAAAGAAGATATATAAAATTGATTTGCAAATACAAAATTCAAAAAAAGTTCAGTTCAGGTTCTATTTTAGGTTCTAGTTCAGGTTCTAGTTCAGGTTCCAGTTCAGGTTCTAGTTCAGGTTCCAGTTCAATTTCCAGTTCAGTTTCTAGTTCAGGTTCCAGATCAGTTTTTAGTTCAGGTTCCAGTTCAGGTTCTAGTTCAGGTTCCAGTTCAAGTTCTAGTTCAGGTTCCAGTTCAGTTTCCAGTTCAGCTTCTAGTTCAGGTTCCAGTTCAGTTTTTAGTTCACGTTCCACTTCAGGTTCTAGTCCAGGTTCTAGTTTAGGTTCTAGTTCTGGTTCCAGTTCCAGTTCAGGTTCTAGATCAGGTTCCAGTTCCAGTTCAGTTTCTAGTTCAGGTTCTAGCTCAGTTCTAGTTCAGGTTCCAGTTCAGGTTCCAAATCAGGTTCTAGTTCAGGTTCAGGTTCTAGTTCAGATTCTAGTTCAGATTCTAGTTCAGGTTCTAGTTCAGGTACTAGTTTAGGTTCTAGATCAGGTTCGAGTTCAAGTTCTAGTTCAGGTTCTAGTTCAGGTTCAGGTTCCAGTTCAGGTTCTAGTTCAGGTTCTAGTTCAGGTTCCAGTTCAGTTTCCAGTTCAGTTTCTAGTTCAGGTTCCAGCTCAGTTTTTAGTTCAGGTTCTAGTTCAGGTTCCAGTTCAGGTTCTAGTTCCAGTTCAGGTTCTAGTCCAGGTTCTAGTTTAGGTTCTAGTTCAGGTTCTAGTTCAAGTTCCAGTTCAGGTTCTAGTTCAGGTTACACTTCAGTTTCTAGTTCAGGTTCTAGTTCAAGTTCTAGTTCAGGTTCTAGTTTAGGTTCTAGTTCAGGTTCCAGTTTAGGTTCTAGTTCAGGTTCAGGTTCCAGTTCAGGTTCTAGTTCAGGTTCCACTTCAGTTTCTAGTACGGGTTTTAGTTCAGGTTCTAGTTCAGGTTCTAGTACGGGTTCTAGTTCAGGTTCTAGTTCAGGCTCCACTTTAGGTTCTAGTTCAGGTTCCAGTTCCAGTTCAGGTTCTAGTTCAGGTTCCACTTCAGTTTCTAGTTCAAGTTCTAGTTAAGGTTCTAGTTCAGGTTATATTTCAGGTACTAATTCAAGTTCCAGTTTAGATTCTAGTTCAGGTTCCAGTTCAGTTTCTAGTTTAGGTTCCACTTCAGTTTCTAGTTCAGGTTCTAGATCAGGTTCCAGTTCAGGTTCTAGTTCTAGTTCAGTTTCTAGTTAAGCTTCTAGTTAAGGTTCTATTTCAGGTTCCAGTTCAGGTTTTTGTTCAGGTTCTAGTTGAGGTTCTAGTTCAGGTTCTAGTTTAGGTTCTAGTTCAGGTCTAGTCCAGGTTCTAGTTCAAGTTCTAGTTTAGGTTCTAGTTCTAGTTTAGGTCCTAGTTCAAGTTCTAGTTCAGTTTCTAGTTCAGGTTCTAGTTCAGGTTCCATTTCAAGATCAGGTTCTAGTTCAGGTTCCAGTTCAGGTTCAAGTTGAGGTTCCAGTTCAGTTTCTAGTTTAGGTTCTAGTTCAGGCTCTAGTTCAGGTTCTAGCTCAGTTCTAGTTCAGGTTCCAGTTCAGGTTCCAAATCAGGTTCTAGTTCAGGTTCAGGTTCATGTTGTAGTTCAAATACTAGTTCAGGTTCTAGTTCAGGTTCTAGTTCAGGTTCTCACTCAGGTTCTAGTTCAGGTTCTAGTTCAGTTTCTAGTTCAGGTTCTAGTTCAGGTTCTACTTCAGGTTCTAGTTCAAGTTCTAGTTCAGGTTCCAGTTCAGGTTCCAGTTCATGTTCTAGTTCAGGTTGTAGTTCTGGCTCTAGTTCAGATTCTAGTTCAAGTTCTCGTTCAGTTCTAGTTCAGGTTCCAGTTCAGGTTACACTTCAGTTTCTAGTTCAGGTTCTAGTTCTAGTTCAGGTTCTAGTTTAGGTTCTAGTTCAGGTTCCAGTTTAGGTTCTAGTTCAGGTTCAGGTTTCAGTTCAGGTTCTAGTTCAGGTTCCACTTCAGTTTCTAGTACGGGTTTTAGTTCAGGTTCTAGTTCAGGTTCTAGTACAGGTTCTAGTTCAGGTTCTAGTTCAGGTTCTAGTTCAGGTTCTAGTTCAGGCTCCACTTTAGGTTCTAGTTCAGGTTCCAGTTCAGGTTCTAGTTCAGGTTCTAGTTCAGTTTCTAGTTCAAGTTCTAGTTAAGGTTCTAGTTCAGGTTATATTTCAGGTACTAATTCAAGTTCCAGTTTAGATTCTAGTTCAGGTTCCAGTTCAGTTTCTAGTTAAGGTTCCACTTCAGTTTCTAGTTCAGGTTCTAGTTCAGGTTCTACTTCAGGTTCTAGTTCAAGTTCTAGTTCAGGTTCCAGTTCAGGTTCCAGTTCATGTTCTAGTTCAGGTTGTAGTTCTGGCTCTAATTCAGATTCTAGTTCAAGTTCTCGTTCAGTTCTAGTTCAGGTTCCAGTTCAGGTTACACTTCAGTTTCTAGTTCAGGTTCTAGTTCAAGTTCTAGTTCAGGTTCTAGTTTAGGTTCTAGTTCAGGTTCCAGTTTAGGTTCTAGTTCAGGTTCAGGTTTCAGTTCAGGTTCTAGTTCAGGTTCCACTTCAGTTTCTAGTACGGGTTTTAGTTCAGGTTCTAGTTCAGGTTCTAGTACGGGTTCTAGTTCAGGTTCTAGTTCAGGTTCTAGTTCAGGTTCTAGTTCAGGCTCCACTTTAGGTTCTAGTTCAGGTTCCAGTTCAGGTTCTAGTTCAGGTTCTAGTTCAGTTTCTAGTTCAAGTTCTAGTTAAGGTTCTAGTTCAGGTTATATTTCAGGTACTAATTCAAGTTCCAGTTTAGATTCTAGTTCAGGTTCCAGTTCAGGTTCCAGTTCAGGTTACACTTCAGTTTCTAGTTCAGGTTCTAGTTCAAGTTCTAGTTCAGTTTCTAGTTCAGGTTCTAGATCAGGTTCCAGTTCAGGTTCTAGTTCTAGTTCAGTTTCTAGTTAAGCTTCTAGTTAAGGTTCTATTTCAGATTCCAGTTCAGGTTTTTGTTCAGGTTCTAGTTGAGGTTCTAGTTCAGGTTCTAGTTTAGGTTCTAGTTTAGGTTCTAGTTCAGGTTCTAGTTCTAGTTCAGGTTCTTGTTCAGGTTCTAGTTCAGGTTCTAGTTTAGGTTCTAGTTCAGGTTCTAGTTCAGGTTCTAGTTCAAGTTCTAGTTTAGGTTCTAGTTCTAGTTTAGGTCCTAGTTCAAGTTCTAGTTCAGTTTCTAGTTCAGGTTCTAGTTCAGGTTCCATTTCAAGATCAGGTTCTAGTTCAGGTTCCAGTTCAAGTTCAAGTTGAGGTTCCAGTTCAGTTTCTAGTTTAGGTTCTAGTTCAGGCTCTAGTTCAGGTTCTAGCTCAGTTCTAGTTCAGGTTCCAGTTCAGGTTCCAAATCAGGTTCTAGTTCAGGTTCATGTTCTAGTTCAGGTTCTAGTTCAGGTTCTAGTTCAGGTTCTAGTTCAGGTTCTAGTTTAGGTTCTCACTCAGGTTCTAGTTCAGGTTCTAGTTCAGTTTCTAGTTCAGGTTCTAGTTCAGGTTCTACTTCAGGTTCTAGTTCAAGTTCTAGTTCAGGTTCCAGTTCAGTTTCTAGTTTAGGTTCTAGTTCAGGCTCTAGTTCAGGTTCTAGCTCAGTTCTAGTTCAGGTTCCAGATCAGGTTCCAAATCAGGTTCTAGTTCAGGTTCATGTTCTAGTTCAGGTTCTAGTTCAGGTTCTCACTCAGGTTCTAGTTCAGGTTCTACTTCAGGTTCTAGTTCAAGTTCTAGTTCAGGTTCCAGTTCAGGTTCCAGTTCATGTTCTAGTTCAGGTTCTAGTTCAGGTTGTAGTTCAGGCTCTAGTTCAGATTCTACTTCAAGTTCTCGTTCAGTTCTAGTTCAGGTTCCAGTTCAGTATCTAATTTAGGTTCTGTTCTGTTATGTTCTGTTTTTTTTATACATACATAAATGCGTATAGTTTTTGTAATAATTGTGTAAGGCAATACCATATTTTATATTAGATATTATTTTTGATAATCAAAATTAAATATTATTTTTCTGTAACTTTTAAAACAATCACATCTCTATTTGAAAACTTAAGCAAAGATTATCAGAATCAATTTATATTTTCAAATCATAAAAGATTTCCTTTTTATATACAAAAAATTATCAAATGTATACTGTTTTTCTTTTTTTGTGTCTTGCCACATTGATTTCTCTAAACAAAAACTCAATCGTGCATAACTAACGATTTCGTTTCCTTTAACCAGGATTGGTTCACTTAAAAAAGATTTTATTTGACTTTATGTGGATTGTGTTCTGTTCTCAAGCAGCAGATATACCAAACAATTTATGTTTTTTTTTTTCTATTTCTTCTCGTTTTTATAAAGTGCGATGTGGTTTTCTCATCAAAAGCTGACATTATATGCCAGCATATGTTGTGAATTTTAATAAACCCATCATCAGTTGATAATAATAAATGTAGCTGCAAGGGGTAAAAATGAGCACACGTTATGCTGAAGTTTGTTGAAATAGGGTGGGTATAAATGTTGAAAAATAGAAACAAGTTGTACCGCAAAATTATATTAAAAATTCATGGTTGTACATTTTAGTTGATTTTTTTTTACCTTTTCAAACATCATATACATATAAGGTAGAAACATATACTTGCTTTCAAATACAAGTATTTTTATTTATACCAAAAATCACTACGTACCCATTTTATACAAATACTACAACCAGGTTTAACGTTGTGGCACGAGTGTACGGTTACTTACGTTGCCATTATTATTAAACGTGCCAGCTAAACCCACTTCTGTTATTTTTATTTTTTGACTCGTTATTGGCCTTTTCACTGCTTAAAATCCCGTTGGCTTTTAACAGTTTTCAACATTGTGGAGGGAAGTAGAAAAAACAACTAAATTTTGCCAGAATTGAGCTTGAAATCATGAATTCAAACATGCATACGAGTACGAGTATATTATAATTTTTTATTTCTATTTCCGTTTTTGTGTATTTTTGTGGTTTCCGCTTATTAACATTTGAACTTATTAAAGGTTTCATACGAAACGTTTAAATATGTGAATTTTTTGTAGCTTCCAATAAAGCTGTGCGATTTGTGTGGAGACCTTAATATTCGACTGTGTAAATGCAGGAGTTAGTACAGTAGAGGTTTTTATATGTTTTTTTTTTTTTATTTTATTTCGAAAAATTCTTAAATTATCCCTTTTTTCTGTCCTCCAAACTGTCAAATATCCTCAACAAAGTAATATTTATCCCTTCAAGAATTCTTCTCATCAAAACAACAATAAAAATATTTTATGAAATTCATAAATACCGTTTAACCATATACATTTATCATAAAACTTATTACTACCTCAAGTCTAGACTTTAACCTTGATAGACAAACAGTCAAATAAATAGTCATTAAAACACATACTCGCACATAGTACCTGTCAACTGACACCGACTGAAATGCAACATTCTTAACGAAATAGCGAAAATGCCAAGAAGAGGAGAAAAGGAGGTAACTGCAATGTCAAGTTTAATGCAGAATTAATGGTTTTTCACCAACTGCAGTCAACATTTATTTATGAATTTAACATGCGGGAAAAAACACGCTGACGAGATGTGACAGAGAAATTATATTAAAGATAAAATGTAAAAACAAGATTAAGGAGACATTTTTGTAAAATTGGTACCATTTAGTTGGGCATTACAAGTGCTGGGAATATTTGATAAAAAAAAAACAGTAATAAAATAGAGATTTATAAATCTGAACTGAACTAGAAACTGAATTATGACCTGAACTAGAACCTGAACTAGAACCTTAACTAGAACCTGAACTAGAACCTGAACCTGAACTAGAACCTGAACTAGAACCTGAACAAGAACTTGAACTAGAACTGAACTAGAACTAAACTAGAACTGAAGTAGAACTGAACTAGAACTGAACTAGAACTGAACTAGAACTGAACTAGAACTGAACTAGAACTGAACTAGAACTGAACTAGAACTGAACTAGAACTGAACTAGAACTGAACTAGAACTGAACTAGAACTGAACTAGAACTGAACTAGAACTGAACTAGAACTGAACTAGAACTGAACTAGAACTGAACTAGAACTGAACTAGAACTGAACTAGAACTGAACTAGAACTGAACTAGAACTGAACTAGAACTGAACTAGAACTGAACTAGAACTGAACTAGAACTGAACTAGAACTGAACTAGAACTGAACTAGAACTGAACTAGAACTGAACTAGAACTGAACTAGAACTGAACTAGAACTAGAACTGAACTAGAACTGAACTAGAACTGAACTAGAACTGAACTAGAACTGAACTAGAACTGAACTAGAACTGAACTAGAACTGAACTAGAACTGAACTAGAACTGAACTAGAACTGAACTAGAACTGAACTAGAACTGAACTAGAACTGAACTAGAACTGAACTAGAACTGAACTAGAACTGAACTAGAACTGAACTAGAACTGAACTAGAACTGAACTAGAACTGAACTAGAACTGAACTAGAACTGAACTAGAACTGAACTAGAACTGAACTAGAACTGAACTAGAACTGAACTAGAACTGAACTAGAACTGAACTAGAACTGAACTAGAACTGAACTAGAACTGAACTAGAACTGAACTAGAACTGAACTAGAACTGAACTAGAACTGCACTAGAACTGAACTAGAACTGAACTAGAACTGAACTAGAACTGAACTAGAACTGAACTAGAACTGAACTAGAACTGAACTAGAACTGAACTAGAACTGAACTAGAACTGAACTAGAACTGAACTAGAACTGAACTAGAACTGAACTAGATCTGAACTAGAACTGAACTAGAACTGAACTAGAACTGAACTAGAACTGAACTAGAACTGAACTAGAACTGAACTAGAACTGAACTAGAACTGAACTAGAACTGAACTAGAACTGAACTAGAACTGAACTAGAACTGAACTAGAACTGAACTAGAACTGAACTAGAACTGAACTAGAACTGAACTAGAACTGAACTAGAACTGAACTAGAACTGAACTAGAACTGAACTAGAACTGAACTAGAAGTACTAAGTTATAGATCTTAAGTTCTGAACTGCACAAGTTTGTTAAATTTTCACTTCTTCTTTCAGAACTTAATTGTTTATCTAATTTAATGTTATTCAATGCTCAATTTGTCCAACATTTTTCACAAGTCTTGTGCATTATCCTTCATATATTTCTCAAAACTTTATATAAAACTGTAACAAACCATCATATTTTTCAAATGTTATTAAAAATTCCAGGAAACATAAAATATTAACATTTTAAAATACACAACTAAATTAGATTAACAAACTTCTTAGTTAAAAAAAGAACTTAGGCCCATTATAGAGCACATGACAACAGCCATCAGAAATCCAAATACAGTGGGACCAATGCCAGCCATAACCTTAAAGAAAGCAGAGTACACATCATAAAAATCATAACATTTCATTTAAGCCTTTAACTAACCATTTCCTTAGCCCTCAAATTACCCCAACCACCGGCAAAACAATTCGCCGTACTACTTACAGGCAACAGGAAAGTCAGGCAGCATGACCATGCTATAGGATACAGCAAAAGTGCAGCACTATTTTCACCCATCGCCTTAACACCCATATTTAACATTATATCGGCCACAAAATTATTTGCACCCATTATAGTCAGCAACATTGTCAAGCCTATGAAACCAATTTGTTGTGCTAACAAATTTTTCATTTCTAACAGACCTTCTCCAATAAATAAATGTAATGAAGAGTTTTTCATTACCAGTCCAAAGGCCAAGCTGCTGCCGTGGACAAAGAAGTACTTCCAGGGTGTAAGTTTATTGACAGCGGCCCAGGTTAGAATGCTGGGAGCGGGTTTGTATTCAGCAGGTTCTTTAGAAGGAGAAAATTAGAAGTTTTAAATGTTATAGAAATCAGTTAAGAGGACTTACTTGAGCAGCGAAAGTAGTTGCAGAAATCACAGTTGCTGGGCAGAACAAAATATAGAAAACATAGCAGCATGGCGTTAAAGGAGTATTTCAGGAGTCTACAAAGAATCAGTGATAGAAAATAAACAAAAGACAAGATGGAAATAAAAAATTTGGGGAAAAAATCAAACCATGATTGAAGTTAAAATTGAAGTATAAAAATATCAACATTTTGAGTTATAATTGGAGAACAAATAGCTCTACACTTGGAGGTAAAAATTGGCTTATAAAAACAACCACATTATTAAATAGGAGTACAAAAAGTTCTTCAATTGAAGTTAGAATTGTAGTATAAAAATGCCTACCATTGAAGTATAAATTGGAGTACTAAAAGATCTGTTGCTACAAAAAATAATGCTTACCAGACAAATTAAAACATTTACTCACTTATCATTTATTTCCTGACTCAATAATGATCCCACTGTTATACCAATCCATGAGCCAAAATACAGTACTGAAGTCAATATCATATGAGCATTGTAAGGTGGCATATCCGTCTTTATAGCCTCCAGAGCCACCTTTGAAGCCTCTATGTCAAAAGCAATCTGTTGAGCTTCAGGACACCCTGAACGTTTATAGCCCAAGAAAATAATTTCCAAATAATAAATAGTAAAGATCAAGAGCATTAAGGAGACAGGCAAAGAAATCAACAAGTATTTAAAGTGGAAATTGTTCTCCAAACTGGAAAGAGAGGGCTCACTGTATAAAAAATAATATAAATGCAAATTAAAGTGTAGTTTTCGATTTAAAACAGTTTTGTTCAAATTTACTTCTTTATCTGTTCTCTTAAAGCCAAACCACTATCCGAAGCTATGGCCGTTGTTATACTACCAATATTTATGGCATAAGCAACTCCTATGTAAAAAGCATTGGATACATTGGAAGGATATGGGGTTTCATCATCTTTGGGTTGTATAGCTTCATCGATTTCTTTGCACACACTGATGTTGTCTAAAATTTGCAAAATTGCTCTAATAATGGGCATCATTAGAGCACAAACAATGGCAGCTGGCAAAAATGCAGTGAATATGTAGGCGAAAATCATTAGGATCAAAAGTATTCTAAGAGACAAGAGAAAGGGAATTAAATTGAGCAGATAGTAAGAAAAAATTGTTCACTAAATACCTTTTGGGATCACAACTCATAAGAGTCAGTATATGAAATGCATAACGTTTGCTGACATTTGAATGCTGCATAGTGGCAGCTATAAAATTGGACAATAAAAATAACATTTGAGGGTCCCGGGCATAAGACATGCAAACATCTTGAGAGGCCTAAAACAAATATTTAATAAATCAAATATAATACAAGTGATACAAATTAATTTAAAGTATATGAAGAGATATTAGATTGTCTGCTGCTGTAAAACCATTTAGCTTTTTGTTGAAATCCTAAACTTCAAATGAGTTCAAGCAAATATTATATTACAACTGCCTTTTAATGGCTAATTAAAGTCAAAATTTAAGCCTTTATTTGTTTTTTAGTCTTAAGACTAACTTCAACAGCATTATAGCTATAGATTGCTACTTACCATTACCCCCAATATGGGCAAGAAAATTTTGGGCAACAGGCCTGTTATACCCACGGGCACTGCTTCCACCAAGTACCAAATAAAAGCCCACAAGATAAGAAAAATTGAGCGCCATTCCTATTAGTAAAACCTATTAATATATCTTCCACACAATTTAAAGAAAACACCCACTTACCACTTCCGGTTTAAGAAATATTAAAGGCAATATTTGTAAAGGCGAAAAGAAGTAGAAGAAACCATTCCAATGGATTTGGCAACAGTTAAGAAAACGCTCGGCGAAACTGTTGGTTTAAGAAGGTTTTTGTTTTATTAATTTTTTAAAAAATAATTTGTTTAGAATTAGTAATTTATGTAGGAACTTACCTCATTTTGGATATTGTAAAAAATCTTTCATTTATTTTGAAAAAAATTTAATATTTTATTTTTGTTGACAAGTTATTCTTTGGTTTGACAACTAATTCGTAGGAATTGGGAAAGAAAAAAACAAAAGCAGGGTTTAAAGCATAGATAAATACACATAGATCGGAAACTCTCCTGTCAAAGACCTAACTCAGTTGTCAAAAACCTAAGTGGTGAGAATGTATTAGTAAAAAAAACTATGTGAAAACAAAAACAACACTCGTATGTGTAACATTTTTGAGTAATTTTTTTGTTAGAGTTTTTTTCTAGTTTCCGCTCTATGTTTCTCTATGGTTTAAAGTTTCTAAATGGTTTCTAAACAAATACTCCCTTAATCATAAGCAAATTTTTATTTTATTAAAAGTTTATAAATCAAATTTTTTATAAAACATTTGCTTTATAAACCTTTAAAAAAAACTTGAAAAACTTGATTATGAATAGTATCATAGGGTAACATAGACACGAGACGTAATTATCAAAAACATAACTCTTGCAACAACAAAATATATGTAAGTCAATGTATTTTGTTGTTGTATCAAAAATATGATTTTTTGTATTTTTGTTTGACAAATCGGAGTGTCTCGTCCATAGAGAATTATGCATAGAGACGAGACAAAAATGTCAAACAGAAATTCAACAAATCATATGTCTGATACAAAGCTGTAAAAGAATTCATTCTCTAATTCTATTTTAGAAATTAAATAATATTTTAAGGAATTAACAATTCTTATAAGGCATTCTGTAAGATATAATTCGTATAATTAATTCTTAAGGCTTTTGATGTTGTTGAATCAATTCCTAGGTGAATTAATTCCCATGGAATGATAAATTCCTTCTGAATGAATTCTTATCAATGTTTAATTCACTATGAATGATAAAATTTTTTTCAAATTCAATCTATTACAAATTGAATTAAATAATTTTTTAACCATTCAATTTGTAACAGATTGAATGAACATTTTGATTTATAATTCAAAAATATTTTAGTGTTAAGTTCTTGTTCAGTTAAAAGGCTAACAAATATTTATGTAATTGGTCCAGTTTATAAACAACTATTTCAAGAAGAACATAAAACTATAAAATAATTATATACACTATTGGCCATAACTAAAGCACCCCCTCAATGGATTTTTTCATATCATAATTTTTTTTGATAAAAAGAGGATTTTTTGGATGTATTTTGTATATATTTTAATAACTTATATTGTTAATGTTCATATAGTGTTCATTTAGGAAAGGATAATTTTATGAACAATTAATTTAAAATGATAAAAAACACAAAACACGACGGACAAGACAAAAGCACCCCCTTATAAGAAGTTTAAAAATTTTACTATTTTTCTGCATATTTGCAATGTCAGTTAACGGGACTCACAACGGATGCATTTAAAAATTCCAGAAGATAAAAATAAAGGAAGGCGTAGTCTGTATAATTTAAGTTTTATACAGTTTATTGTGAAAAAACTGTGGATGGCAAGGAACAAGTACTCCAGTGAATTTAAAATTAAAGTTATTGAAGACTGGAAGGCGGGCTTATAACGGCATGAATTGCGTAAAAAATATTCAATTAACAGATCAGTTATTTACAGGCTGATTCCAAAGTTTTTGCAGAATGGTCGTATTTCACCGGTTCATTCTGGAGGAAGCCCTCGTAAAACTACACGTTATGATGATTCCTTGATCAAAGGAGCAATACAAAAAGATCCTACAGCATCAGCTAGTTAAGTAAGAACAAGTTTAAGATTATGCGTTATCGAAAGAACAATCCGTGGAAGAGCAGTAGAAGCAGGATTATTCAGCCGACAACCACAAAAACCGTTTATAGCTAAGAACAAGAAAGCTGGACTGGAGTTTGCCAAAGCCCACATTAACTGGAGTGTTCAAAAATGGAAGACAGTACTGCTCTCTGACGAATCAAAATACAAATTAAAATGTTCTGATAAAAAAGGCGTGTATGCAGATGAAAAGGAGAAAGACTGAATTCTAAGTATTGCATAGGAACAATTAAACATGGAGGGGGTAATGTAATGGCCAGGTGTTGCTTTTTTGGTCAAGGAATTGGGTCAATTCATAAAGTTAATGGGATTATGGATCAGTTCATGTACCGTGGTATGTTGAAAGATGTAATGTTGTCTTATGCCAGTGAAGAGATGCCACTTATACGGAGGCTCCAACAGGATAACGATCCTAAGCACATCTCCAAAGTTTGTTAGACTTGGACACAGAGCAATAAGATTCAAGTTCTTCATTGGCCTGCTCAATCTCCTAACTTGTGGGAATTTGTTAATATGAAAATAAATCGTGAAAATTGCCGAAATAAGGATCAGCAATTTTCACGATTTATTTGTTGTTTTTCTTTAGGGGGATCATAATTTACATCTTCAATTGAGCGTCGTAGGAAAAATCACATTCGTTTATTTTTTTTTTATTTAAATAGAAATTATTGAACAATATTTTTTATTTAATATTTTCTTGGCAGTTTTGTTATATCGCTCATTTGCTGCAACAACGTCATAATTCAAAAAAAGTCGTTTCGAGAAAAACGGCTTTGAATGTTTTATGACATTTGACTATTTCTTAAATAAATTTTCAACAAATCATGAGATCTTAGAAATAAAACCTGATTTGAATAGTAGATGTTAATATTCTTCTAATCTGTATTTAACCCAAATTTGTTCTTGTCAAATATACGAGAAAAAATGAATTTTGATTTTGATCTTTGCAACAAAAAAACACTCTCACGAAAAAAATTATTGACTTTTTTTGAAAACTGATAAAACTATATAAAAGACTATAGAACGGCGCATATTTCGTATAACTCAGTTCAAAACACACGGATTTTGAGTTATGTCGTTGTTGCAGCAAATGAGCGATATAATGAAAGAAATAGATTTGCACCGTACCAACTTAAATTAGTAAAAGTTCACAAATGATAAGATATGACGATATTATGACAAATAAATATGTTAATATATATATCCTAACAAATGGGTTTAAATTTTTATTATGAATATTTTATGATTTCCTCCCTAATTACAAAAATTTAAATATTCAATTTTGAAAAGTGTATATATATTTCGTGTTTGCCGAATGTATATTGATTTTAATATTAAACTATTACAAATTGAATTAAAACTTTTTACAACCATTCAATTTGTAATAGAAGGAATTAAAAAAATAGAATGATCATTCAAGTGAATTCATTCCTTATAAGAATGAATTCTGTTGTGAATTAATTCTATTCAATGTACAGCCTTATGAATGAAGCTAAGGAATTATTTACGGTGAATGGTTTTAACGAATAAAAAATTCTAATAATTAAAGCCGAATTATATAATTTGAATGATACATTCAAAAAGTTAAAGCTGAATTATAAATATAAGCGAATTAATTCTCAATTGAATTCATTCTTTCACAGCTTTGGTCTGATACAACACAAAATACATTGAATAGCATGTATTTTGTTGTTGCAAGAGATAGGTTTTTGACAACACACTTAGGTTTTTGTTGTTGTATCAGTCATATAATTTGTTGTATTTTTGTTTGACAATACGGACTGCCTCGTCTCTATTTATAATTCTCAATGTCTCTATGTATAATTCTCTATGAATAATATCTTTAATCTAAATACGCCGTAACGAAATCATGTCGAAAGAACAATATCCTATAGAAATCCAGTCGAAATAACTATTTTCTAAAAAAACTATTCGAATCAATAATTTTGTGTAGAAATTTTGTCAATCCAAACTATTTTTTATAGAAAACTGGAAAAGCCAACAATTTTCGATAAAAATATACTCGAACGAACAAATTTGTGTAGAAATCTAGTCGAAGGCAAACAACTTCTATAGAAAACTTGTCGAACGAACCATTTGTCTATAAAAAACTAGTCGATTCGACCCAACAGTCAAATTGAAGGTCATTTTGAGCGCCGCCATTCGTTGATACTGTACTTCCTAGATAGTTTGCAGAAGCTATCTACGTATTCAACTGGTTGGCCTTGTAGCATGATATAATCGGTACTAACGTTGTTGATTCTCATAGCTTTGGTTTTCTTGATATATACCTCAAGTCCAACATTGCGTGCTATTCTTTCCAAATCTTCTACTTTTGCTAGCATGTTGGTGATCTTGTGCGAGAGTAGACAAATATCATCCTCATAATCCAAATCCTCGAGTTGACGTGAGAGGCTCCATGTTATTCCTCTTCTCTCTGAACAGACTTCTCTCATGATGTCATCCAGCACTATAGTAAATAGCAGGGTTGTAGGGGTCATACTTGTTTTAAACCAGCTTTTGTGTGAAATGGTTGACTTATATTCCCGTTGTGAAGAACTGATAGTTCTGCATCCCCGCACATAGCTTATTTTTCGGGGTACTCCTTTTTTTCTTAACGTTTTCCATATGGCAGTCCGTCTGATGGTATCGAAGGCTTTCTTGAAATATACGAACAGTAGCTACAGGGGAGTATGCCCTTCTAGAGATTGTTCTACTATAATGCGTAGAGTGTTGTCCTTGTCTACTCAGCTCCTGTTTGGCTGGAAACCTTTCTGTTCATCACGTAGAATGTTCTCTATTTTAATTTGAAGCCTTCCCTGTGTTATGTCTGCTACACGCAGAAAAAAAAATACAGTTGTACATTGTTACTGTAACAATTTCAAATTTTTTAACAATATTATAGTCACAGTAACTATATATATGATTGTGGTAACAATAATATGGTTAATTTACGATTCACATGAATATTTCAACCATATATATGGTTACAGTAACCATGTATATGTTTGTGACAACCATTTATATGATGAAGGACTTACCATATTATGATGCTCTCATATCATAATCTGAGAACAACATATTATTATATAATAATTATAAAATTATTCATCATATAAATGGTTGTCACAAACATATACATGGTTACTGTAACCATATATATGATTGAAATACTCATGTGAATCGTAAATTAACCATATTATTGTTACCACAATCATATATATAGTTACTGTGACTATAATATTGTTAAAAATTTTGAAATTGTTACAGTAACCATGCACAAATTTGAAATGGTTACAGTAACAATGTACAACTATATTTTTTTTCTGCGTGTAGTATCTTGTATATGATATTAAGCAGAGTAATTCCTCTCCAGTTGTTACAATCCTTCAAGTCACCACTTTTCGGTAACTTAACGATGTTGTCATTCTTCCAAATTGAAGGTAGCCTGTCCTGCTCCCAGACTGATGTGATGTGCGGTCGTCGAAGTTCAGCTGTGGTTTCGATGCCAACCCGAAGAATTTCAGCTAATATTCCATATCCGTTATTTCTTAAAACAACAGCAGGGCTGTTGTTTTTAATTTCGTTGTCCTCGGTAGTTGCATCTGTGGCGACCTTACTAATTTCTTCGAAATGTTCTCTCCATTTTTGTCTGATATCCAAGCTTTTCTTTGTGGTTGCGCTATAGCCAATGATTCTTCTGCGACTCGGTTATATGTTGCTGTGATATCTTCCCATGAGTGGTGTTGGTTTATTTGTAGGTGTTCACGAATTACCGCCACTAACGTGTTCTTAGTATCGTTATTTTGGAGTTGTTGTGGGTAGAGCCGTTTTCGTGTAGTGTGCCTGGTTGTTCTTCTTTGCCATTTCAGTTTGATCTAGATTTCGCCTGTGATGAGCTCATGATTACTACCAATGTCAGCACCTCTTCTGTTTCTGACATCCATTAAGAAGCTTCTACATCTTCTGTTCAAGCATATATGATCAATCTAAGTGTGTGACTTACCATTATGTGATGTCCTTGTATATTTGTGTATGTCCTTATGCAAGAAGATGAAGCCACCTATGACGAGTTGAAATGTCTGGCATAGATGAATTAACTGCTCGCCAGTGTTGTTTCTGACTCCACAGCCGTGCGTACCAATGGTAGTGCTGATGTTGGTGTTGTCACTTCCTATCTTCGCGTTGAAATCACCCATGAGTATTATGATATCTCGTCTTCGATTTTCATTAAATGTGTTTATATGTTGCGCATAGAATTCATCCTTCTGAGTATCATCAGCGTCTTCAGTCAGGGCATAACACTGTATTATGGTAGTATGTCTACTCTGCTCTTGAAGCAAGCTATTATTATTCGGTCTGATGGAGGCTTCCATGTTTGGAAGCCTTGATATTATGAATCCAAATACACTATATGATGTCATTGGATGTTCTTATTGTACAAGCCTTGATGCTTCACGAAGGGTGTGTACATTCCATTGCGCGTTCCTTTTGGTGTGCCAAAGGCTGTTGCCTTAATATTCAGTCTATTGTTATTTTGCCTTCTGCCAGTTTCGTTAATCGGTTGTAGTTCCAACTAAGTAGATCCTAGGATAATTGGGCTGCCATCTGTCCTTGCCTATGAAAAAGGCACTCTGTGTTTTTCATTTTTTACCACAAAATGTTTTCAATCATTATATACTACTTCGGTGAAGGGTTCATCAGATTGGCACAGCCGAATATAGCTCTCTTACTTGTTTAAATTTGTTTTGAATACTCAAATTAAGCTACCTTTAAAATATATAAAATTTTCAGCATTTGACGAAGAATAACTATAGACCATGGGAGCATCGAGTATCCAGCATATATACAAATCAAATGTAAAATTTTATGAAATTAGAGCTACATTTTTAAATTATTACTGAAATTTCATACATACTTGAATTTTAAGCAAAACTACATTTTCTTTTGTGACATTTCAAATTCTTTTTATATAACTCCGTAAAATGTTAGATTAACTTAAATTTCAAACAAGTAATTTGAAATTCTTTCTTTCTTTATTTGCCTGCAATAATATTTCTTAAATATATGTATGTATGTTCCACAGACTTAAACATCTATCAAAGTTTACAAAACAAGAATTCTTTCCATATTATTTACTTCTTTTCTCCATTTTTACATGTAAGTAAATATAAGAACAACAAATATGTATGCTTTATATGTAAATATATATGGTCAACAATAAAAATGTTAAATCCATCTTTAGATTTCTTTTTGTGCACCCTTTTAGTATTATTTTTTCTTATTTTATTTATTTTTTTTTTTTTTCCTACCATCATTTCCTTAAAAGTCCACTTTTAACAAATGACAAAGATTCGAGTGGGTGTCCTTTTTCGAGCAAATCCTGATAGAAGAAATTCTATAAAATGTGTAAAATATGCAGAAAGTAAATAGAGAAGAATGAGCAAAAAAAAATTCATTTTGTCTGTGTCATGATCTCGGGGGAGAAGGTTTTCTTTTTATTTTTTGTATGTTTCCTTGCATTTTACTTAAATTGCAATTTTATGCAACATTATGCATGTGTTTACGAATTTAAATTCATGTTGCAGTATAGGGGAGAAATATAAGAGAAATCGTGTGAAGAAAGGGGGCCAGATTTCTATCAGATTTGAGAGAAATTAATTGAAATATCCGACGAAAAGTTATCACTGGTTTTAAAATGTTGAAGTACAATCCAAACCCAGCTTAAATTTGCTCACATAAAAGATAAATTGAATTAATGGTATCAAATATTTTAATATAGCTGCAGCAAAAAAGTCAGCAGGTTATTTTTTTAATCACGCCAGCTGCTGAAATCCCCATTTACTATTGCCGCCAAAATTCCTCTACAAAAAAACTTTATTTTCAATTGACTATTTTTCTATTTGCTATGTCCCTCTCTGCTCTAATCCTTTTATACTTATTTATGTGTTAGCAAAAGACAAGCTTTTTATGCAATTTCACAAAATAAACAAACTACGCAATGATAATATTTCTTTAAGTAACCATAGCTTCCTTTTCAGATCGTCTCAAAGCGATTTATGGTTGCTTAGTGATATAAATCTTTGGAAATATAAACACACTCACTTGTATTCATGCAATATTCTCTTTGTTCGGCAAAAAGGACAAGCAAATACGAAAATGAAAATAAATATTTAAATCATATGTTGTTTTATTAAATAAGTAGATTTTATTATGGTGATGATACTTACATACTTTGGTTATAATAAAATATATAGTTTGTTTGAGATTTATAGCTTTGCTATGAAATAAAATGTTGACTATTTTAAATATTTTGAATAAAAAAACATTAAATTTATTTAAAACAAAAAGCTAAAAACGCACAAAAGTTATTTCTAGGGAATTCTCAATAACGATTGAAAATTTGTGAAAGATTTAAGATTAATCTGTTTAAAACATTTTTTGTTATAGAAAAGCATTGCAGATACAAACCTCTGTTGAAAAAGGAAAGACGTGATTCGTCATTTTAAACAGTGCAAAATCTATAGACAAATTGCTGAAATTATTGCAATTAGTTCTTCAACTGTCCAGTATACTATAGAAAGGTTTTGCCACGAAAATAGAATAGACGAAATGGGCAGATCTGCTCCAAATAAAATATTTAATAATGCAGATATGAGATGGATTGTTAGTAAAGTTAAAGAAAAACCCAATTAAAGTGTTCCAAAGTTGAAGAATGAAGTTCAACAAATAAGAGTGCTATAATTCGCTATGCCGAATCTTATATACCCTTCACCTTTGTTGTGGATGCATTAATTGCCCACTTTCAGCGTATAGCATCCTAAATATATCAAGAAAACTTTTAAAAATTTTACATTTAATTGCTGAAGAAGAGATTATATTGTAGAAGTTACAAACGAAATGACAATCTTATATATACGCTCCTCACGAAGGTGAAGGGTATACAAAACAACAACGCCAAACGAAACGAAGCACCAAAAAAAAAACAACAAAATAAGTAAAGCAATGAAGCCAACACACATCCAAACATACGTTTTGTTGCTTTTGTGTCATAGCATGCAATAAATTTTCTTTTTTTGATGAAATTTTGTTTCGGATTTTGCTCATATCTCCGTTATTTATGGACGGATTTTGCTGATTTTAAATAGGTAACTTCACGAAAGCATGTCTGACAGAATTATTGAAGATTTGGATCCCGAAGATATCTTCTGAAAATTGATTTCAACAGACATACAGGTCGGAAAATTATATTGTGGAAATTACAAACGGAATGAAATACTGATACAAGGTGGCGCAAAAGTAAACTTCCGATGTTTTTTGGCTGTAATTAAAAAAAAAATGAAAAACTTTGATTCTTCTTGTGGATTATTTTTATTTGATTTTTTAATTTTTTTTACATCAAGTCGAGAATATGATGTCATGTAAATGGCCGCCGCCACAGTTGATTGTCATTTGAGCCCTTTTTATGACATTTTCCATCACTTTGGCCAAAACTTCCGGCGATAGGTCTTCACATTCTTGACGGATATTGTCTTTAAGAGCTGCAAGAGTCTGAGGCTTGTTGACATAAACCCGCGACTTCAAAAAGCCTCACAAAAAAAAGTCTGGAGCGGTCAAATCAGGCGATCTTGCTGGCCAGTGCAAATCGCCAAAACGGGAGATTAGGCGCCCGGGAAATGCATCCTTCAGCATATCGGTTGTGGCAAGTGCAGTGTGTGCCGTTGCACCGTCCTGTTGGAACCACATGTTTTCCAATCCCAATTCATCAAGTTGCGGCAAAACGAACTCGTTGATCATTGCTCTGTAGCATTCACCATTCACAGTAACCGTTTGGCCCGCGACGTCTTCAAAGAAAAGAGGTCCGATGACTCCTCCAGCGAAAACAGCACACCATACAATGACTTTGAGTGGGTGTTATGGCTCTTCGTGGGTTACACCCGGATTTTCAGTGCCCCAGAAGCGTAAATTTTGCTTATTTACGTACCCGCTAAGATGGAAATGGGTCTCATTGTAGGGACTTGTTTATAAAATACTTGTAAATATTTACTTTTTATTTATTGATCA
The DNA here is from genome assembly GCA_942486065.2 of Calliphora vomitoria. Classification (NCBI taxonomy): domain Eukaryota; kingdom Metazoa; phylum Arthropoda; class Insecta; order Diptera; family Calliphoridae; genus Calliphora; species Calliphora vomitoria. The sequence continues at coordinate 17,481,382 of OW818030.2, read as the reverse complement.
AATTAGTTTCTGATATTGTTTTCTATTAGTTTAAAAAATATTTTTTATTATTAGATCATTATAATAATTTTCTTGATACTTAAACATTGTTAATTATAAAATAAATAATTCAAAAATAAATATATTATTTTAATCTTTGACCAAACATATTTCAATAATTTTAATCCTTGATCCTACACTCATCACTCATGATTATTTTTGATGAAAAATCATCTTCCTCTTGGTGGTGATTAAGGATGGCTTGAGCGTATGTTAGATGCGATTGGCGGTCAGCACCTAACAGCTGATGCACCGTCTGGACTTTGTACGGAAACATCTTCAAATCTTGTACCAAAATTCGCTGTAAAGACCGTCGACTGATACCCATTTGCGTGGCACGTCGTCTGGTCGATGTCGACGGCGCTTCCATGACATCCTCGGCTACAGCAGCAATATTCTCTGCAGAACGGCTACTCCAGGGTCTGCCACGCCTGGCAGCATCTCGTGTTGTGCCAGTCTCTTCGAGGCGAGCGGCTAAACGTCGCAGTGTTTCACCAGTAGGCGTTGGACGGCCAGGAAATCTGCGACGAAATTCACGTTGTGCTAAAGTCACCGACCGATTATTGGTCAAATAAATAGTCAGCAATATTCCGCGTTCTGGAGCAGTGTAGCTAAACATTTTTTATTAACGTGTATTTCGCATGTGTTTACTACACAAATGTCAAAACAGAACTGACATTAGGGCCAATCGCAAAATTTATAGCATTTTCTTATAGGAGGATTACTTTTGCGCCACCTTGTATATACCCTTCTCAAGAAGGTGAAGTGTATAAAATATGTAGGTTTTTCAACTTCATTCTGCGCGTTCTGCGCGAAGCAAATTTTCATGGAAGAACATGAAGAATAGAGGTTTGTCGACAATATTTAAACAATGAAATTTCATCCTGAATTCGTTTTTTTTTTTTTTTGCAGATGAAAGCAAATATAACCTTTTCACGTCTGATAGGAAGTCTTGTGTTTGGAGAAATCCAAACACCGAGCTTCAACCATGTAATTTGCGCTCTACAGTTAAATACGGCAGAGGCAGTGTAATGGAATGTATGTCCTATTCAGGGGTTGGAAATCTAACATTTATTGAAGGAAACATGGATAATAAGATGTATCTGGATCTCCTAAACGATAATTTAGTACAAAGTGGGGAGAAACTTTGCATTAGGGATTCATTAAGGTTCTACCAAGCCAACGAACCCAAACATACATCTGGTATTGTAAAGACTTGGCTTGACTGGAAATGCCCACAATATTTCTAATGCTGATTTAAAACGGGCACTGCAGAAAGAATGGTGTAAAATTAGATCTAATTATACAGCACAACTGGTAGAATCAATGAATTCTCTATTAAAAGATGTTCTCTATCAAAATGGATACCCCACTAAGTGTTAATTACATAATAAGTTCGAAATATTAATGTTTTTTGAATATTTTTAATTTAGTGCATCTTTTAGGCTGTGAGCTCAAAATGTAAGTGAATTAAATAGTTAGCTGTATCTTCTTTTTTTGTGCTAAATTTGTGTTAATTTTTGGTTTTAAATAAAACATATAATTTGACAATACGTACGATTTTTCTCCGTAATGGATATCAAAATTTTTGAAATTTTATTACATATGTTTGACTGCCTCAAATAAGCTGTGAATCACTGTGTGTTACTTGAGAGCATAAAATGCACCAAAAACAGAAAAAATCACATGTTTTTGACCTTGTGTCTTCCGATTTTATCCATATTCAGTAAGCACATGTTCTTTGGAGTCCTATATTTCATAAACGATTTAAAATATTTTTTTTTTAAATCAAGATATAAGAAAGTAATTAGCTTTCCAAAATAAAGGGTTTTCTAATAGGAACTTTCGAACTTTGAGAGTTGATAGTGGATAAATGGTTGAAGCTCAATTCAGTTTGTTTTGCCAAATCACAATGAATCACAATTTTATCATTTGCAGGTGTTGCTGAATGATAAGCAACACCTGCAAATGATAAAATTGTTTTATGAAAATGTGTGTTCTATTCGGGCAACGTTCCGCGCGGTTCTCTCATTTTATGCTGAGGCCCACCAAACAGTCACCCTCAACGGCCAGCGCTATAGGTCCATGATTACAAACTTTTGTTTGGCCTGAATTGGATGATATCGACACCAACGACATGAGGTTTCAGAAGAACCGGGCATCGTTTCACACATCTTTGGCCACATTGGACATTCTGCACAACCGATTTGAAGTCGTGGTCATTTTTCGTGGAGACGATGTAAACTGGCAACTAAGATCATGTGATTTGACCCCTTTAGACTTTTTCATGACAGGTTTTCTTAAGTCAATAATAATCCATAAACCACAACGACGAACATAACTCCTACCATCGGTATAACTCAGCCTGATTTTACCAACGGAGTCATACAAAATTGGAAGATGTTATATTCATATTGGAGGCTGAAGAGTCACTCAGAACAAATTCTAACTTATATCATATAGTTTTTCTGGAAAGAATGGTAAACTGAATCTGCTCTATGGACTGGTACTATTTTCACCATATCATATACGTTATTGTCCATAAAAAAAGTTTGCAATTGAAATGCGCTTCAAGAAATTTTAACAAATATTTAAAGGATAAAATTCAGTATAACAAATTTAAAAGGATATAGTCGCATCGTAGTGCGATCTGAAGATTTCAATTCAGAAACCAGCCACCATCTGTAATGAAAGGGCTGATGCAGTTCAATATAATACCTGTGTAGTTTAGAAAGGCAGCTGAAAAATCGAAATCCACAGAAAATCTGTGATACTAAGAAATGAATTGGGGAGGTGATAAATAGTCTTATCTTGTCTTGTTTTTCTTTTTTTGTTCGTTCTGACAAAAAATGTTAGTCGCTGAATACTAGCAGGACTGCTGTGAATATTTTAGTCTCAAAAGATATAGACACAGTACGAGTTTGACCCAACCGAGGACATTTAATTTTAATGGTATTTCAGTCAAAACTTTGTTTTCTTTATGTGTTGACCTGTGTTATCGACGCAAAATAATCAGCAATATAATTGTCTGTAATGACCCCATATCCATGCAACCTTGTCCGTACATCAATCGATTGTCTTTTCCTTCCATTTAAAAGTATATGGCATTCCTAGATAATACCAGTTGTAATGAAAATGCTAGTCAATGATTTTATAGCGGCCTAAACACAGATTAAGTAATAATACTTCTAAGTGATATTCCATGATAACTGAGCCAGTCAGCAGCCTTTTTAAAGAATTTTTCTCATTTGGTAAAGACCATATTTACTTAAGCAATTACATACTTTACTATAAATTACACATGAAACTTTTTCTATTCGTCTACAATCTTTAGTGTAAACGGAAAGGTTTTCTGTAGAATACCCTTCACATAACTCGTTGTTTGGTTTATTTAGACCATAAATTTTCTCTAGAAAAACAGCCTCAGAATTACTACTTTTGAAATAACAAAGATTTTAACTGTTTTTGGAAGTGTCACATAGTTTTCTATAAAAGCAATACCTGCAAGCTATTTCCTCTTTTCCCATAGTCAATTGTACATTTAATGCAATGTATTGCTACTAATATTATTGCTCTTATGTCTATAGTAATTGTTATTCCATTTAATTTATTTTGCATACGATTTTATTGGGATTCCTGTTTTCCTAAATCTAATAAACTACAACAAATTTATTTATAAATGCAGTTATTTATATATTCACTCACACATCCCTTGTATTAAGTTTAAACATGCAACATTAAACATTTGCTACTCAAGTCGTGTTACAAATGTCAGCTGGTTGTAAACATGTATTTCGTACAGACTGTATTAGGAAGGACCTTCTTCTGCTCTCATGAATTTTCAAGCTCCCAAGGTATACAATTTTCTGACATCTTTAACCCATTGCAATTCATACTGTCAAGTTTTACATTCTAATTTTTTTTTTCAAACGAATTTTCAGTTTTAATAAACGCTAAATTAGGATTCAAAATGAAAATGTAACGGTTGTAATTATAAAGAATGGCTTAGGTTAGGTTATGTTACGTGGGATGAACGCAATTTAGCGAGCTCACTTGTAGGCCTTGTGGCCCCAGATCATGAAAAAGAGCTCTATAAGGATGTAGTAGTATACGCTATTGTAAGGTACAGATTCTTCCTCCTCTTCATCTAAAGAACTTCTACAATAGCTATATCATGGGTTCCGACATGTTACCAATCATATAGTGCCCAGTAATTACATCCGTAAAAAGCCTAATTGAATTCTTACGAAGAGACAAAAGAGTCCTGGTCCTATCCTTTGTGACATCTTTAACCCATTACAATTGATACTGTCAAGTTTTTCATTCTTCAAACGAATTTTCAAAACAATATTTCGATTATATTGTACAGTGCCCAGGAATTATACCCGTAAGAAGCCTAATCGAATTCCTACCAAGAGACAAACGAGTCCTGGTCCTATTCTTTGCCAGAGCATTCTGGATATTCTACAGGTGGTGATATTTAACTATCTTTTCCAAATCACCACGGACAGATATAGCGTTCAACAATACGTGCAAATTTTAAAATAGTTTTTTTTCAAAATGGGTGTTCTGTTTGGGCAACGTTCCAAGCACATCGACCATTTTACGCATGCCCATTTCTGGATTAATGGGTATGTTAAACAGATGTGTCGAATTGAATTCCTAAAAAGTCACATATTGTTGTGGATTTTGGACTGGAGGTGTTGACCAAGCAATCACCGTCAACGGCTAATGTTCTAGGTTGATGATTACCAACTACTTTTGGTCTGAACTGGTTTCAACAGGACGATATTATGGGCTACAAAGCTCATGTAACATTGTAGATTCTGTACGAATCGTTTGAGGGCATGGTTATCTCATGTGGAGGTGTTGTGTACTGGCCACCGACAACGTGCGATTTGACCCCGTTAGACTTTTTCTCGTTTAGTTTTCTTAAATCGCAGGTCTATGCACATAAACACGCAACCCACAGCGGTAATCGAAGACAACTTCGCCCATGCCATTGGTCAAATTCAGCCTGATTTATACCTCCGAGTAATGGAAAATTGGATATTCCGGATGCGCGCTAACCAGTAAAGCCGCGTTGAACATCTGCACGATGTTCTATTTGATGAACAACTTCGATTATATCTCACACACACTTTGTTTTATTTAAATTTAAAAACAGGAAGCACTTAATGAAATACTCTTAATTTACCTGAAGTAAAAGAGCTGCTCGAAGCTATAACCATAGAGAAAATATACATAGAGCTGAAACTAGAAAAAAACTGAAAAAAAATTACCAATGTTTTTTTTTTTGCTTTTACATTGTTTTTTTCACAAATACATTCTCACCACTTAGGTTTTTGACAACTGAGTTAGGTCTTTGACAGTAGAGTTTCCGATGTATGTGTATTTCTCTATGGCTATAACGATATACAAAATAGACAATAAATATTGTAAAGATATGTGATTATAAAAGGTATTTTTAAAGCCCGATAAAACTTGTATAAATATCGAAAAAAAGTCCATAAAATTTGAAACTGATTTCGGTGATAAGAAGAAATCAAGTAATTTTGATTTCAATAAATCGTTGGTTGTGGTCGCTATATGACACGTAGCGCCATCTAGTTGACACCACCACCACATCTAGCTCAATGTCATTCATATTTTCGAACCAAACATTACTGACCATGGCGCTGTAACAATCTCCATTGACCACAACACGAGCTCCGGCTTCATTTTTGAAGAAATAAGGTGATGTCACCAGCGTATTAACTGCACCAAAATGTGCATTTTTCTGGAATGCATTGTAGTCCGTAGGGTCTGCTGTAGTTTGGTCTCAATCAAAATACGGCAATTTTGTTTACTAACAAACTCGTTAGAAACTATGAGCCTCATAGCTGAACAGAATTTTGCTCTATAGCCCAATCGACGAAAAAACGACGCATATAATGATCTCGTGGTTTTAATTTCCGCACATAGCTGGATCTTATACGGATGTAGTCCAAGATATTTGCTGAAAAATGTCAATATACTGAACGAACAGAACCGAAGTTTCTCCGGCCGACAGCGAATCGATAAATTTGTTATTTTCTTCAGCAAGCACATTCCTTTGGCGTGATGGTGGTACTGTATAAGAGTGGTTTGTGTGGTTCAGAAGTGTTAATTTTGAAACGGATGACAAAGCCAGCCCAAAAAGTTTGAATATCAAGAATTGGAGTCATATTCCATGAGATTGTTGTAAAACTCTACAAAATCTTTGGGAGCTACTCAAGCAGCAATTTCAAAACGTTTTCGAGCAGCAGTATTCATCCAAAAGCAGAGAAATTATGGTAGCGAATTAAAGTCGAGAGACCATGAAAGACGATTTTGAATGTCCGGGATTATGCCAGAAATCTACAAAAGAAAATCATTTTGCACCGAATCATAGCTTACGATGAAAAATTGATCCATTAGGATAACCCGAAGCGTTAGACATCATATCTGTTATTATTCTCGCTTAATTATTGAACATTATTGTGTAAACAATATAACAACAAAGCGTCATAGGCGCAAAGTTTTGCTTTACTTTTTTAATTCGAAAAAGAGTGCAGCTGTAATACACCGATTACTCACCAAAGCTAATGGTGAATGTGTTCTATCAATTTCAACGTGCAAGATATCATTTGTGCTGTTCAGAAGTTGTGATTTTGATACGGAAGACAAAGATCACACAGACAAGCCAAAAAAGTTTGAAGGCAGCTAATTTCAAAACGTTTGCGAGCAGCAGGATTCATCGAAAAACAGGGAAATTGGGTACCATACGAATTAAAGCCGAGAAACCTTCAAAGAAGATTTTGCATGTCCGAAATTATGCTGAACCTTATAGAAAATCAGTTTTGCACCGAACCAATACTTTTAAAATATGTAAGAGATCGTATGTGAAGCCCGGTTAACCAGCCGAATAGACACTAAATCCAAATACACATGGCGCTAAGGTAATGCTCTGTATTTGGTGGGAACAAAAATGTCCTATCTATTATGAGCTGCTGAAATCCGGCCGACCATCACAGGGAACCTATACCAAATGCAATTGATTTGTTTGAAGCGAGCTTTGGCTGAAAAACACCCAGAATATGCTGCCAGATATGAAACCGTTAAGCCACATGTTGCAATACCTGTTAAAAACTATTTAAAAATAAGTGGTTGGGAAGTTTTGCCTCACCCACCTTCGATCGATGCAGAACGCTCTCTCTGTGATACGCTTTACTTTAGAACAGAGTATCTGATATTGGCTTAATTATTTCTAGGCCTAATACAACTAGCACTTCTTTTGGCTAGCAAAGTGGGAAAAGGTCATAGCTAACAATAGCCAATACATCTTATAAATTTATATGGTACAAATGTTTCAAAATAAAAGCTAAAATTTTAAAAAAATTACCCTTTTTTGAAAATGTGCAACCTCTAAACGTTATCCGATTTTGCTCACCTATTCACTATTTGGTGTTTAGATGACGGGTAATAATTTTAGTTCTTAGGAGAATCGACAATACAAAACCTGCTAAATAAAAGCCATCCTAATATGTTTATTATAAGTGTATATTTAGTTTTTCATTTAGTTTAAATTTAACACTTTTATATGCATGCCTCATGCTACTGCTAGTCCCTTCATTTGAATTCTTACAATTTTACTAATTAAAAACAAATTTTAAACAGAAGGTTTGCTTTCATTTACATATAAGAGTCGTAGACTCACATGTAAGTAAATATTACGTACATACACAGACTAAACAAATACTTAAATATGTTTAGCTCATGCCTCTGGTTGCGACACATTGTACTGTGAATGTGTGTTGTTGTTATTGTTATTATATACACACAATTTGCCACTAATTACTACCACAAGTACATTAATACAAAAGTAGTAGTAGAGGAAGTGGTATTTGTAGCCATTTCCCTGTGTGGGGGGAGGGTGTGTGTAGTGTTGATGTTGTCATAGCACAGGATGTAGCTAAAGGTTTTGTATTTATTTAGAATTGAATATGCATTATTTGCGAAATGCACACTAACTCCACTTGCACTTGTGCCTGTGTAACCATTTACACTTTTGGGATTAATGGGTCCTCCTATTGCAGTCATGTGAGTGAGTGTGTACAAGTAAACTTTGCAAAAATAATATACAAAATCACATGTTATTTGCTTAAACTCTTGTTTTACTCTACTATACATAATGTTGCTGCTGCTTGTATACCCTGCTGTTGTTTTAAATGTTTCATCGTGTTGTTACAAATTTGATGCCTGTATGTCTGTTTGGAGTTTGTAAAAGACGGAGTTTTTTGTTTTCTTTTTGAATATTCTTGCATTTATATAAGTTTACATGAGTGTGTGAATATGTGTTATGGTAACTATTTATGCAGGCTCATTTAACAGCTGAGTGTCGTCGTGTTGTATAGAATTTTTATGTTTTTATATAGTTTACAAAAAAGCTGTTAAAATTGATTATAATTTTATAAAAAACTAGCATATTACCAGATAATTCTTTAGCATATACTGTGATATTAAAATAAAAGTATATCAATATACAATTAAAAAATGTGATATTTATGGAGCACGAAGCTAATAATGTTTGTACATAATTATCAAAATATTTATTTTCCCATATCATCTGATTTTTCAAGGTCCATCATTATAAAAAATACCACTAAAATAAATAAAAAGTACCATAAACTCCTACTCGTGAATTCCTACACGCTCAGGTCCATATAAACTTTATTTCATGCTCTTATGTTCATTGGTTAAGAGAATACAAAAAGTTCCATTCGAATAAAAAAAATCTAGCTAAAGTTTCCCCCTTGAATTCTCACTCACTTATGACCATATACGCTCAATTTCATGTTTCTAGGTCCTATTATAGAAATTAAAAAAAAATACCATTCGATTAAAGAAAAAGTACCAAAAAATCTCCCCCTTGAATTCTCACTCACTTGGGACCATATATGCTTAATTTCATGTTTCTAAGTTCATTGCTATAGAAAATACAAAAAAGTACCATTAGAATAAAGAAAAAGTACCAAAAAGGCAGCCACTTGTGGATTCCCGTTCATTCGGATCCACATAAGCTTTATTTCATGTTTCTAGGTTCATTGGTGAAGAAATCACAAAAAGTACCATTCGATTAATGAAAAAGTACCAAAAAATCTCCCCCTGGAATTCTCATTCACTTAGGACCATATATGTTTAATTTCATGTTTCTAAGTTCATTGCTATAGAAAATTTAAAAAAGTAACATTATAATAAATAAAAAGTACCATGAATTCCGTTTGAATTTTCACTCACTTATTACCATATACGCATAACTTCGTACTTCTATGTCCAATATTACAAAAAAATCAAAAAGTACCATTAGAATATAGAAAAAGTACCAAAAAGACCCCACTTGTGGTTTCCCACTCATTCGGGTCCATATAACCTTTATTTCATGTTTCTAGGTTCATTGGTGAAGAAATTACTAAAAGTACCATTCGAATAAAGAAAATGTACCAAAATGTCTCCCTCTAGAATTCTCACTCACTTAGGACCATATATGCTTAATTTCATGTTTCTAAGTCGATTGCTATAGAAAATTCCAAAAAGTACCTTTAGAATAAAGAAAAAGTACCATGAAATGTCCGCATGAATTCTCACTAACTTAGAACCATATACGTTTAATTTCGTGTTTCTATGTCCATTATTACAAAAAGTACCATTAGAATATAGAAAAAGTACCAAAAAGGCAGCCACTTGTGGATTAACATTCACTCCGGTCCATATAGGCTTTATTTCATGATTCTAGGTTCATTGTTGAAGAAATTCCAAAAAGTACCATTCGATTAAAGAGAAAGTACCAAAAAGTCTCCCCATAGAATTCTCACTCAGGACCATATATGCTTCATTTCATGTTTCTAAGTCCATTGTTATAGAAAATTCAAAAAAGTACTATTAGAATGTTGCAGGCAGTAGTTACAGACCGTTAAATTCAAATCGTTATTGCACATTCGTAGCACTGTCCCCCACTTAAGCCTGTTCGTCCCGAATAGGCACAGACTCACCTCTCCAGTGGGCAGCTAGTCGTTTTAGATGTTAATCCTTAATTCCCGATATCGGTTTTCCACATTTCCGTTTTCAATAGACCATGTCATTCAACCTCTTAACCCCCCCTTATAGTCCTTTCCAGTGACTCTGTAGTTTAGAAGACAAACCTTTACTACGTTGTGGGCTATCTCTGGTTTTTATTTGGTCGTTGGTCATTTTTATTCATCTCCGAATGAATTCTTGCACTTCTTTGGCGAATTCATTGGCATTGGCCATCTCGGAACCCGTCCTGATGATCTTTTCGCTGCGGGACAGACCAAGCTCTCCAACTGAAATCATTCCGTCATTGCACTGTTCAACGAGGGCCCCCATCCTGTACTGAACCTAACTGATTCGTCTGAAGCGAGCATTGACCGAAAAACGCCAAGAATATGCGGCCAGACAAGAAATCGTCCGACTACTATTTGTGTCGATGCAGATCGAAACAAATAGTAGATCGACGCTCTCTCTGGCATACGTTTCACCTTAGAACAGAGTATCCGAAATTGACTTGATTCATTCTTGGCCTGAAAATTTTAAGCTTGACTCTCTTATTGGTGTACTTGGGGTCTAGTAGTTTTAGCTTCTCAAATTGTATTTGGATTCATCCGAAAAGACAAAATTGGCTTAAAATGTTAAATAAAATGTATTTTTCCATTTTTACCCCCTTTTTGGTACCTTTTTTATCCCCATTGACGTGTTAAAATTTTACTCAAATAAATTTCTGTATCGTAGTGGGAGTTCATAATAAAATATTCGTATGCCTATGTCAATTTGTAGAAAAACATAGTTTATGAAAAAAGTACCAAAAATAAACAAAATTTTTATCACTTAAGGGTTCGAATTTCCAAAAACTACCAAACTTATATTTGTTATTTTTTTATAAGTAAAGAATATGATTTAAAATTTGTTTCTATGTTTATTGGTTTAAAAGATACATAGGGTGCCAAAAAAGTGCCAAAATACAGTTTTTACCCGTTTTTTCCCCTAAAAGGTTCGAATTTCGAAAAAGCACCAGATACCTGTCAGCTTATTTTATAAATGAAGTAACATGCTATTGTAAGCTTTTTTGTATCTTTATTAGTTTTAAAGATATACGGTTACCAAATTTACCAGTTTTTTAACTTTTTTACACCCTAAACGTTCGATTTTCCAAAAATCCTATCTTAGTGGATCGTTTTAGAGAGGGAGTAACCGACAGTTAAAATTTCATGATTCTAGCTTCAGTCGTTTGGGCTGTGCGATGATGAATCAGTCAGTCATTAACGTTACTCTTTTATATAAAGACTTAGTGCATTATATTCAGTTACTAAGGCGTATGATTGATATTTTTCGGTAATATAATAATTATACGTCTTGGTATACGCAATTTTTAATTAAGCAAAATAAAGTAAATCTCACATTTCCTAGGTTGACACCGATTCGGTAATAAGGCAACAGTAACGCTAATTTAGATTAATTCGGTAACGGTTACGGTATTTGCTGTTATTTCGGTAACGGTATTTTAGTGATATTGGTAATTTGAATCTAACATAAATTATTAATAAAAATTAAACATAACACTGTCTAACAGCCTTTTTTGAACAGAATAGCGACCCTATAATTCTGACTTATAGTCCAGCTGATGTGAGTTTTCATTACAGTGGGTCAATGTTTTAATTTTTTTGGTCGAAGCGAGCATTATACTAATTGAACAAAAATGTTGTAAGTTAAAGTTTGAGATAATTCTTATTGTCAGACTTATATTGTGGAATTTAAGAGAGATAGCTTTGCTTTAAAAAATATAAACAACTTTCCAAAACAGTTGGATGTACTTGTGTAAGCTTTGCGTAAAGCCTCTTAACTTTACCTTTATAGTAAATTTTTCTACTGGATAGATTTTACTGGTTGTCCACAAAACTGCAGGAATAATGACAAATGTTTCTTGAGATCCACATTCATTTCCCGTTTTTGTGTTTTGAAAGTGAGTTTTACAAAGCAGATACACAGACATACTCAAGACGACTTGGAATTTATAATTCTTATTTACCAGGAGTTTTGGTGGAGTTTATAAGAGAGCCAATTTAAAAAATTAAAATTTCTTGCAAAAAGTTGCACAAATTCTCGAAACATATGTAATTAAGAACTTTGTCCAGTTTACATAAAGGCTCTTTCAATATGGTCTTCCGAACTTCTACAGTTGATAGCGTTCATATTTTTGAAACTACATTTGTCGAAAACAGTTGGGTGTACTTGTGTAAGCTTTGCCTAAAGCCTCTGACCTTTATCTTTATAGTAAATTTTTCCACTAAATAGATTTTTCTGGTTATCCACAAAACTCCAAGAACAATGACAAATGTTTCGTGAGATCCCCATTCATTTCCCTTTTTTTATGTTTTGAAAGGAAGTTTTCTTTACAAAGCCAGATGCACCTACATAATCAAAACGTCTTAGGATGTATAACTCTCATTCACCAGAAGTGTTGGTGGAGTTTATAAGAGAGCCAATTTAAAAAACTGTAATTTCAAGCAACAATTTTCACAAAATTCTCGAAACATATGTAATTAAGAACTTTGTCCGGTTTATATATAGTCTTCCAAACTTCTACATTTGTCGAATTGGCTGCCATTTATTCAGTTTGTTTTGCCAAATCACCATGAATGAATGAAGCATTTAAGAACACGTGCAAATCATAGAATTGTTTTATTAAAATGGGTCTTATGTTCGAGCAACATTATGCGCGCTATTTGTCACTTGTTGGTGTAAATTTTGGACTGGCGGCGTCATCCGGCCATATCTCTTTCAGAATGATGTTGGCCATGCCATCATCATCAACGGCAAGTCCTATAGGTCGATGATTACCAATTTCTTTTGGCCTGAATTGGATGATATGGACACCAACGACATGTGGTTTTAACAGAACGGCGCTATGTGCCACCCAGCTTATGCCATATTGGACATCCTGCACGAGTGATTTGAGGGCATGATCATCTCACGTGGAGGTGATCTGAACTGGCCACCGAAATAGTGTGATTTAACCCCGTTATACTTTCTCTAGTGGAATTTTCTTAAGTCGCAGCAGTCCTCAAAGCCAACATAATCCATGCCATCGGTCAAATTCAGCCTGATTTATGCGCCAGAGTCATGGAAAATTGGATATGTCGGACGCGCGCTACCCAGTTAAGCCAGGAATAGCTTTTCAAACGAATAAAAAGTTTCGACAAACTTTCTTTTATTTAAATTTAAAGATAGGAAGCTCTTAATGAAAGACCCTTGATAATACATTAAAGTTCGCTTTGTATCTACAAGTAAAGATAACGTATTATCTCTTTTCGCTTTCATAAATTAAACTATTTAGTGAACGACAAATAAATTTCATGCTTGTTTATTGGAAACGATATGCTGCTATTCCGTTATAGTTCAGCCAGTTCCCTTCTAGTCCAGCCTTCTAGTTCCTACTTTTTACAACATATTTGACTTTAAATGGAAAAATCGGCTTTTGGGCTTTGAATTTTTCGAATGAAAACCTCCAAGAAAATCCATACGATAGTGCTCCTGATGCAATCCGACATTAATCTTGGTGCTGATCAAATAGCATGATAAACACTCTGACTGGGATAGTAGCTACCCTTGCAATGACTCTGGGACTCCTCTTGTTAAATTTAAGTTGTCAATTGTCACTTAACTTTCTAAGTAATCTTGTGTGTGGTCACATTTAACGTTTTTTGTACTACTCTTTATAAAGTAGTTTGTTTAAAAACCAGAAATAATCATTGTAGATATAAATATTTATAATTATTCCGGAGACCCGGACTTTAGTATTTTTTTATCTTAGTAATGTTAATTGACTACCGCAAAGGACACGAACATGTTAAAATTACGAGTCATATAGCTAATTATGTAACTAGAGGTGACTTTAATGATGGGTTAAGTCACTAGTTCCGGGCTGTCAGCAAAACTACTCTCTTGTACTCGTTAAATTTTCAGTGTGATCTTCTCTCCTCTGATGACATCTCCGTTTACACCTTTCGGTTTACACATTACTAATGATATGCTCAGCTCTTAAGCTTACCATCTGCCCCTGGCTGTGAATGCCTTCTTTGATCTCATCTGCCATATAAATCTTTGGATAGTCTGAAACAAAATAAGCAAAATTGATAAAATTAATCTTAACTTAACTGATGGATGTAATCGCACTTCTGCTCAATTATTTGATATTTTTTTTTAATTTTGTTTAGGCTCAGTAGACTGGTCTTACAACTACCGAATGCCATTAGTTTTACAAACAAGCTACGAAGGTACCATAGTCCGAACAAAATCATTGTAAGCGATGAAGCTAAGTTTCACATTGATGGCTTTGTCATTGTCGAAAAACAAATTTATTTACAAAGTCATCATGGGAATATATTTGAAAATTAAAATTGTTACTGGTGCTTGATCTCGCGTCTTGATAACACAATTCGTACTGCCTAAATTAGACAAACTGCGTATGTGCCATAGTCCAAGCAAAATCATCGTATGCGATGAAGCTAAGTTCCACATTGATGGCTTTGTTAATCGCTAAAATTTGCGCACTTAGGGCTTAGATGTCATTGTCGAAAAACAAATTTATCTGCAAGGTCATCAAACCAAATTTTATGGAAAATATCCAGTTTTGATCGTAAAATTCTTAAAAAAGAACGTTCATATATAGCAATAAAATAACAAAGGAAAAACGTTATTCTTCCATAATCTCTTGTTCAGTAACATCATCTAATTGTATACCAGACTTAATATCACATATATATTTATAATCTTCTTTTTGACAATTTCTTGTCTCATTTTAGCAATTTTGTTCATCATTATGTTATGTTGATGCTTTCTTATGAACCTTTGATTTAAGAAACATAAATTATTTCAGTTTTCCCTCTCTTCAACATTCCCAGTACAAAAACCCAAAGAAACGCCTTAAGGGTCTTACATATTTATCATATATAATGCAATTTATATACATAAGATTTTTTGTTGCATAATTTTTGGCATATTAACAAAATTGTCTTTTTTTTTTCTTGTTGATTTTATGGTCTCTTAGCAGAAAAAAACATTAATAAAATATGTATTTGTTAGGAATTTTGCCTTTTTCTTTTTTTGCTTGGATCACTGAACCACAATAATTGGCAAATATAGTTTTTGTTTTTTATTAACACAAACATACACACGACACGTCAACAAATACACACATAAGTACATAGTACATATTTTTTTCTAAACTTTTTTCTTTTTGTTTGCTACTGTTTTATTTGTGCTGTTGATGTTGTCGGTTCACCAACTAAATAGAAATAAAGGCAAACAAAATAAACAGCATATTTTTAGGCTTCTTATGTTTTCATATGTGTTTTCTGTTTAGCTTTTTGTTGTTGTGTGTTAGTGGGTTGGCTTCATAAATATTGTAGTTTAGCCTTTTTGTAACCTAAGGGTGTTTTGTAAATTAAATTTGGATGATTTTATTTCGGCTGTTTTGTCGGCTGAAAATGTCTGTAATCTCTTTATTTGGGTTTTAAAGGATTTAGTATAGGGATTTTGTATGAAATATTTTTTTGGGAAATTAAAAGATAAAATGTTTAATGCGTTTAAGGTTTTATAATAAATTTATTTATAGAATAAATATTTCAATTTCAATCAAATATGTTTGTATGTACTATATTAAAATATTAATTGAATATATTTGTAATACATAAAGAGGTTTTAAAATATTGTAAAAATGTTTTAAATGAACTCCTAAATATAGGCAACATTTTAGCAACTAGGCTTATAAATAGTTTTATTATTAAAAAATTGTTTAATACCAATAAAAAAAAACTAATAATGATAGAAATATTTCAGCTGTTTCTCAATAAATTTTAAACTTTACAATACCTTTTTTTAATTTCATAACCTACTGTTTCATTGTTCACAATTACAACCCCAATGTTCGTGATTTAAGCAATTTGAATCAAATAAAGACCGTTTAATAATAATTTGATTTTCTTTATTTGTTGGTTGTATACAATTGTTATATAATTGTTTATTTGTTATTTGGCCTCTTGAGAGCAAAATTCAATACACTTTAGTTAATACTTTGATTTTATCGCTGGCATTATTCCTTTGATGATTTAAAGCAACATTAAAGGAAGAATAGCTAAAACGAAATAAATACAATGAAACTGTTACAATTTATTTCTTATTTAAAATATAATTTGTAGTAGAATACATCCCTAATGGACGTTATAAAGCTGTGGCAATAAAATTGCCAAAAATTATGCTTTAAATTTAAGAGACCTTAAATTTTGTAAAATATGACATTTTAGCTTAAACCGCAATGCTTTTTATTCTTCAATTTTGGTTGGTTTACGTGTTAGTTCATTCGTTAGATGTAATGCCGTTTACATCGCAATGTATGTAAAATGTATGCAAAAAGTCCCGGTTAACTCACCAAGGTTACTCAATATATAGTCGCCCAAAATGTATGTCTCTTAACACTTAGGAATGGGCATTCGCAGAGAAGTTGAAAATCGTTTCCTCTTTTTCCCTATCCTTACAGCTGCGACAATGGTCGTTAAAAGAGAGTCTTACGCGATTTGCATGATTGCCTAACGTACAGTGCCCCGATAATACTGCCAGAAATCTTTTTATAACCCTTCTATTCCGGGTTATTAGTAGCATAGTACGTTTTTCGTTAAAAAATGACCACATTAACTTGTTTACCCTACATCTGTCTAAATTACGCCATCTATTCTCATTCTTTGTAACAAAGTGTTTGAAGATAATGCCTTTGATAGTCCTTAGTGGAATTGCTACTGAGACTGCATTGGAAGTATCTAAGGCAGACCCCATTCTGGCTAGTTCGTCTGCCTGTTCATTACCATAGTGGTCTTTGTGCTCAGGTACCCAAACCAAAGTAATGTCAGATAGACAACCTAGACTTGACAGAGAATTAGTACATTACCTGACTAATGAAAGTGAGGTTGTGTAGGCCTTCAGTGGGAGAAGTGCCGCCTGATTGTCTACAAAGATACTTTTTATTGCCACGAGTATTATAATCATGAAGTGTATTACAAGATACCATGATTGCATAAACACTACACTCATTCCGAAGACGATATGAGATGCCTACCCCAAGTTCGCAGAGAAGACGCCAAAACTAACACCACAGCTGATTTTAGAACTTTCTGTATATATCACATTCATACACGAGATTACCTCTAGCCCACTCACTCATGGAAGGAACTAGGACCTTGAACACCCTATAAAAATCTGTATATGGAATAATATATTCAGAAGACCGGAGAAAGATAGAAGGCAACAGGCTTCTCGAATTTTAACTTCAATTATGTTTGTTTTTAATCCTGAATCTTAGCTTCAACCGTGGTTCTTTTTATTCTTGAATTTTAGTTCATATCGTGGATCTTTTTATTCTTGAACCTTAGCTTCAATCGTGGATTTTTTTGTTCTTGAATTTTAGGCTCAATCGTAGTTCTTTTACTCTTCAATTTTAGCTTCAATCATGGTTGTTTTCTATCTTCAAATTTAGCTTCAATCGTAGTTCTTTCCAATTTTCTATTTTAGCTTCAATCGTGGTTCATTTCCTTTTAAATTTTAGCTTCAATCGTGGTTCTTTTCAATTTTAGCTTCAATCGTGGTTCTTTTCAATTTTAGCTTCAATCGTGGTTCTTTTCATTCTTCAATTTTAGCTTCAATCGTGGTTCTTTTCATTCTTCTATTTTTGCTTTAATCGTGGTTCTTTTTTTTCTTCAATTGTAGTTCTTTTCATTCTTCTATTTTACCTTATATCATGGTTCTTTTCGTTCCTCAATTTTAGCTTCAATCATGGTTCTTTTTATTCTTCAACTTTAGCTTCAATCATGGTTGTTTTCTATCTTCAATTTTAGCTTCAATATTGGTTCTATTCATTCTTCAATTTTAGCTTCAATCGTGGTTCTATTCATTCTTCAATTTTAGCTTCAATAGTGGGTCTTTTCATTCTTCAGTTTTAGCTTCAATCGTGGTTCTATTCATTCTTCAATTTTAGTTTCAATCGTGGTTTTTTTCATTCTTCAATTTCAACTTCAATCGTGGTTTTTTCATTCATCAATTTTAGCTTCAATCGTGGTTCTTTTCATTCTTCAATTTTAGCTTTAATCGTGGTTCCTTTTAATCTTCAATTTTAGCTTCATTCGTGGTTCTTTTCATTCTGCAATTTTAGCTTCAATCAATTCAATTCATTCTTCAATCGTGATTCTTTTCTTTCTTCAATTTTAGCTTCAATCGTGGTTCTTTTCATTCTTCAATTTTAGCTTTAATCGTGGTTCTTTTTTTTCTTCAATTGTAGTTCTTTTCATTCTTCTATTTTACCTTATATCATGGTTCTTTTTATTCTTCAACTTTAGCTTCAATCATGGTTGTTTTCTATCTTCAATTTTAGCTTCAATATTGGTTCTATTCATTCTTCAATTTTAGCTTCAATCGTGGTTTTTTTCATTCTTCAATTTCAACTTCAATCGTGGTTTTTTTCATTCATCAATTTTAGCTTCAATCGTGGTTCTTTTCATTCTTCAATTTTAGCTTTAATCGTGGTTCCTTTTAATCTTCAATTTTAGCTTCATTCGTGGTTCTTTTCATTCTGCAATTTTAGCTTCAATCAATTCAATTCATTCTTCAATCGTGATTCTTTTCTTTCTTCAATTTTAGCTTCAATCGTGGTTCTTTTCATTCTTCAATTTTAGCTTCAATCGTAGTTCTTTCCATTCTTCAATTTTAGCTTCAATCGTGGTTCTTTCCATTCTTCAATTTTAGCTTCAATCGTGGTTCTTTTCAATTTACTATTTTAGCATCAATCGTGGTTCTTTTCATTCTTAATTGAAGCTTCAATCATGGTTCTTTTTCTTCTTCAACTTTAGCTTCAATCATGGTTGTTTTCTATCTTCAATTTTAGCTTCAATCGTGGTTCTTTTATTCATAAATTTTAGATTCAATCGTGGTTCTTTTCATTCTTCAATTTTAGCTTCAATCGTGGTTCTTTCCATTCTTCAATTTAGCTTCAATCGTGGTTCTTTTCATTCTTCAATCTTAGCTTCAATCGTGGTTCATTCTTCAATTTTAGCTTCAATCGTGGTTCATTCTTCAATTTTAGCTTCAATCGTGGTTCTTTTTATTCTTCAATTTCAGCTTCAATCGTGGTTCATTTCATTCTTCAATTTTAGCTTCAATCGTGGTTCTTTCACTCTTTAAATTTAGCTTCAATCGTGGTTGTTTTCCTTCTTCAAATTTAGTTTCAATCGTGGTTCATTTCATTCTTCAATTTTAGCTTCAATCTTGGTTCTTTTCATTCTTCAATTTTAGTCTCAATCGTGGTTCATTTCATTCTTCAATTTCAGCTTCAATCGTGGTTCTTTTCATTCTTCAATTTTGGCTTCAATCGTGGTTCTTTTCATTCTTCAATTTCTGCTTCAATCTTGATTCTTTTCATTCTTCAATTTCAGCTTCCATCGTGGTTTTTTTCATTCTTCAGTTTTAGCTTCAATCGTGGTTCTATTCATTATTAAATTTTAGCTTAAAACATGGTTCTTTTTATTCTTGAATTTTAGGTTCAACTGTGGATTTCTTCAGTCTTTAATTATAGCTTTAATCATGGTTCTTTTCATTCTTCAATTTTAGCTTCAATTGTGGTTCTTTTCATTCTTCAATTTAGCTTCAATCGTGGTTTTTTTCATTCTTCAATTTCAGCTTCTATCGTGGTTTTTTTCATTCTTCAATTATAGCTTCAATCTTGGTTCTTTTCATTCTTCAATTTTAGCTACAATCGTGGTTTTTTTCATTCTTCAATTTCAGCTTCAATCGTGGTTCCTTTTATAACCTACACCGCCATACTCAGTTTAATGTATACCAATTGTTTCAGAATCACTTTCTTAGTCGATTTAACGATGTCTGGTCGCAATTTTGAAATCAAAATAAAAACTAATTCCGATTACAAACTTTTCCTTTTATATTTCTTATATTTAACCACACCAGCTATTAAAGTTTAAATAACTCTTTAATTTGTCCACACACCAAAGAACCAAACTTTTTCATTATTATATTTTCCACTCTCTAGCAAGCTCATCAAAACTTTCCTTTAAACTACATAAATTTATACTTTGTGTCATAACCCATTACATTGTTGTGTCATAATGTGTCATCAACATTTTATTAAAAAAAAAAAAACTCCATCATTATTATTATAAGCAGCTAATTAACGTTGTCATAAAACGACGGAAACGGAAACAAAAACTACGTGTATTAAGCAACCAAAAACTATAACTCCAACCAAGCCTTTCGTAAAGGAAGCAGGCAATGACAGGAAAAATTAAATACAAAATTTAAGCTATAGAAAAGTTAAGACAACTACATGACTGCAATGGCCAAAGACAATTTCCGTAATAATGTAATTAAATTTGGCACAAAGTTCAAGAGGGTATTTAAATTAATTTAGAGGAAACACAAAATGTATGTGTAGTAAAACGTACGTAGAACATGTTTATTGTAAGTGAAATATGTTTAGAGGTAAGGGATTTTAGTGAATATGTAACTATTTGAGGTTATTTGGACATTCAATGTATAACACTTAGAAATATATACATATTGCTATATTCATTCATCTGTTTGTGTGTGTAAAACATGCTCACTTTAAAACTACAAAACAGAATTTAATAATATTTATTTATAATATTTGACATGGTCCTAGTCAGTTGGGTATTGAAAAGCAGTAAAATCGGTTTAGAAGAAAAAAAGTTATAAGACAAAATATGAGACAACTTCAAAAAAGTTGAAATTTTTGAAGAATATTTTTATAAAAATAAATACTGCTGCATAGTTTCTTGTTGTATATAAGCTAGGTTTTGTAGTATTAAATATTGTAGTACTTATTATATAACTTAAGGAAAATCAGCATTAAACGGTCATCAATATTATGATGAAATCAATACAACTTAACGAAGAAGGGTTCTTACAATTCGGCTTATCATTGTTTTATATTTCTTTATCCTTCTTTGTATAATTGTAAATACATTTTGTGAATTCAATAAAACATTTATAAACGTTTTGTTTTACATTTTTCATTGTGGCATTTTTGAGTAAATTTGTTATTCTATTGAAAAACCACAATAATTTATTTAACTATTTGGTTTAGTTGTATTTATGGCCGGTAATGAACACATTTGTTTTAGTTTTTTTTTTTTTGCGAAATATAAAATTCAAACTCACACATTCAATACTCGTTCAACAACACAGTAGGCATTGAAGGCAAAAACTAACGTCTTACCTAATGGTTCTATGGGAAACCAATTTATATAGAAATCAAGAGATATTGAAGTAATTTCTATACTCGAATTATAGTTTCAATCTTGGTTCTTTTGCTAATTGAATTTCAGCCTCAATCGTGTTTAGTTTTAGTGGCGCAAAAGTAAACTTCCGATGTTTTTTGGCTGTAATTAAAAAAAAAAATGAAAAACTTTGATTCTTCCTGTGGATTATTTTTATTTGGTCTTTTAATTTTTTTACATCAAGTCGAGAATATGATGTCATGTAAATGGCCGCCGCCATAGTTGATTGTCATTTGAGCCCTTTTTATGGCATTTCCATCACTTTGGCCAAAACTTCCGGCGATAGGTCTTCACATTCTTGACGGATATTGTCTTTAAGAGCTGCAAGAGTCTGAGGCTTTTTGACATAAACCCGCGACTTCAAAAAGTCCCAGAAAAAGAAGTCTGGAGCGGTCAAATCAGGCGATCTTGCTGGCCAGTGCAAATCGCCAAAACGGGAGATTAGGCGCCCGGGAAATGCATCCTTCAGCATATCGGTTGTGGTACGTGCAGTGTGTGCCGTTGCACCGTCCTGTTGGAACCACATGTTTTCCAATCCCAATTCATCAAGTTGCGGCAAAAAGAACTCGTTGATCATTGCTCTGTAGCGCTCACCATTCACAGTAACCGTTTGGCCCGCGACGTCTTCGAAGAAAAAAGGTCCGATGACTCCTCCAGATCTTGCTGGCCAGTGCAAATCGCCAAAACGGGAGATTAGGCGCCCGGGAAATGCATCCTTCAGCATATCGGTTGTGGTACGTGCAGTGTGTGCCGTTGCACCGTCCTGTTGGAACCACATGTTTTCCAATCCCAATTCATCAAGTTGCGGCAAAAAGAACTCGTTGATCATTGCTCTGTAGCGCTCACCATTCACAGTAACCGTTCGGCCCGCGACGTCTTCGAAAAAAAAAGGTCCGATGACTCCTCCAGCAACAGCACACCATACAGTGACTTTGAGCGGGTGTAATGGCTCTTCGTGGGTTACACGCGGATTTTCAGTGCCCCAGAAGCGTAAATTTTGCTTATTTACGTACCCGCTAAGATGGAAATAGGCCTCATCACTCATGATTATTTTTGATGAAAAATCATCTTCCTCTTGGTGTTGATTATGGATGGCTTGAGCGTATGTTAGACGCGATTGGCGGTCAGCAGCTAACAGCTGATGCACCGTCTGGACTTTGTACGGAAACATCTTCAAATCTTGTACCAAAATTCGCTGTAAAGACTGATACCAATTTGCGTGGCATGTCGTCTGGTCGATGTCGACGGCGCTTCCATGACATCCTCGGCTACAGCAGCAATATTCTCTGCAGAACGGCTACTCCGGGGTCTGCCACGCCTGGCAGCATCTCGTGTTGTGCCAGTCTCTTCGAGGCGAGCGGCTAAACGTCGCAGTGTTTCACCAGTAGGCGTTGGATGGCCAGAAAATCTGCGACGAAATTCACGTTGTGCCAAAGTCACCGACCGATTATTGGTCAAATAAATAGTCAGCAATATTCCGCGTTCTGGAGCAGTGTAGCGTAACATTGTTTATTAACGTGTATTTCACATGTGTTTACTACACAAATGTCAAAACAGAACTGACATTAGGGGCCAATCGCAAAATTTATAGCATTTTCTGATAGGAGGATTTCTTTTGCGCCACCTTGTATAAGCTTCAAATATGGTTCTTTTGATTCTGGAGTTATAGCTTCAATCCTGGATCATTTTATACAGGAATTTTAGCTTCAATCGTGGTTATTCTCATTCTCCAAATTTAGCATCAATCGTGGTGCTTTTAATTCTGGAATTTTAGTTTCAATCGTGGTTCTTTTTGGTCTGCAAGATTTGCTTCAATCGTGGATCTTTTTATTCCTGAATTTTTGCTGCAATCGTGGTTCTTTTTATTCCTGAATTTTTGCTTAAATCGTGGTTCTTTTTATTCTGGAATTTTTGCTGCAATCGTAGTTCTTTTTATTCCTGAATTTTCGCTTAAATCGTGGTTCTTTTTATTCTGGAATTTTATCTTCAATCGTGGTTCTTTTTATTCTGGAATTTTAGCTTCAATCGTGGCTCTTTTTATTCAGGAATTTTAGCTCCAATCGTGGTTCCTTTTATTTTGGAATTTTAGCCTCAATCGTGGTAATTTTTACTATGGAATTTTACCTACAATCGTGGTTCTTTTTTTTCAGGAATTTTAGCTCCAATCGTGGTTCCTTTTATTCTGGAATTTTAGCCTCAATCGTGGTTCCTTTTATTCTGGGATTTTAGCTTTAATCAAGGTTCTTTTTATTCTGGGATTTTAGCTTCAATCGTGGTTCTTTTTATTACGGAATTTCAGCTTCAATCGTGGTTCCTTATATTCTGGAATTTAAACTCCAATCGAGATTATTTTTATTCTGAATTTAAGCTTCAATCATGGCTCTTTTTATTCTGGAATTTCAGCTTCAATCGTAGTTCCTCTTATTCTGGAATTTTAGCTACAATCGTGGTTTTTTATATTCTGGAAATTTTGGCTCAATCGATGTTCTTTTTATTATAAATTTTAGCTTTAGTCGTGGTTCCTTTTATTCTGGAATTTTAGTTCCAATCATGATTATATTTATTTTGAATTTAAGCTTCAATCGCGGTTCCTTTTTTTAGCTTCAATCGTTGTTCTTTTTAATTTGAAATTTTGGCTTCAATCGTGGTTCTTTTTATTTTGAAATTTTTGCTTCAATCGTGGTTATTTTTATTCTTCAGTTTGAGCTTCAATCGTGGTTCTGTTTGTTCTGGAAATTCAGCGTCAGTTGTGATTTTTTTATTCTGGAACTTCAGTTTCATTCACGATTTTTTATTCTGAAATTTCAGCTTCAATTGTGGTTCTTTTTATTTTGTTATTATGTATTCGATCCCACTGTCCAACATACATATACATGAAATGCCCACAAAATTTATACAAACTACATTGAGCATAAACTATTACGCTCGTAGGGAAACTAAAACGTATTACAAACTGAATATCTAACTGGTACTCATGTTTGCAATATGTTGCACATTTAATTAACATTTTTAATTACATTTGGGGAATATAGACGAACATACAGCCACACATACCAGACGTAATAAAGAGACACAAATTAGTTAGACATGCTATGAAGCAAAAGGTGGATAATTACGATGGGCTAACTACCTAAAACGCATAAATGATGTTATTGTTTGGTAATAATAAAGAGCGTTAAATCAATTATCCATTAAGTTAGAAAAAGGGAAAAGAAAGGAAGTTGGATGGCACCAGTAAATATTCGATTATAACTATAATTTAAATATTTTAATTACTTTAGGAAATAAATAAAGGTGTTTAAATTTAACTAAAGTATTACTGTTTAAGTCTCCTTTAAATTTAAATGTTTCTCTGACCTCTTAACAACACTCTGAAAAAGAAAAACCAAAAAAATTTCTTCTCTCCTTCTATTAACGTACACATACACAAAAAGTGTTGCATACAAATAGGCGACAATCACTTTTTAGCGCATTTTACTGTTTTACTCTCACAATACCCAGCTAAATGAAACCAGCAACAACAACAACATCTCTAGAAAAATGTATGCCTGTAAAAAAATAGTATAAACCACTAAAAGTGCTACTTGTAGGCAAAAAAAATAAACAACAAGTACAAATATTTTTTACACCCAACACAAATTCAGTCAGTTTCAGTGGTGACAACAACTGTAACAACAATAGCTCTACTAACTATTATGTAAACGACAATAATTATGCCAGCAATATACAAACAATAGCAGCAACTACGACATCTACAACACTGCCATCAAACTTTATGTGTATTTGGTTCTATTACATTGTAGGCCAAACTGGGGAAAAAGCAACTTGCCAATGAAAAAATACTGCACAACCCCAGCATTTTTGTGGTTTAAAGCATAATAAAGTTCATAGGGAACATGGTTTCAGTTTTTTCTGCTTAATGTTTGCTGCTTTTGTGTTTGTCGGCCAAACTGGGCAAAATTTCGAGCAGAGTGTGAAAAATGTTTGAGTGTTTTTTTTTTAATGTTTAAAGCGGAAAAAAAGAATTAAATTTAAATACTTAGTTAGAGGATGTTTGGTAAAATGGAATTGAATAAAGTAATGGAAACAAACAGATTTAACAAAATTGAAATGGCTCAAATTTAATACAAGCAAAGATTTTAGTAAACGAAATGTAAACATATTGAAACTTAAAATTTAGAAGAACTTTAGGAATTTTGATTATAGCAATAGTGTGACATGAATATAATTGACATCCATAGATTGCTCTACTGAAAAGTCCTAAAGTCCTTTGAAATTCAGTGTTGTAATTTATTGTTATTTTTCGCTCTTCCAAATAGGCTCATGAGTCTTCCTTTCATTCGTTCACATCATAATTGCAGTATCCTGATTCAGACTCTTTACTAGTATATCCCAGATATATTTATCAGCTGCTCTTCGATAATCCAGTTGATTCCAATTATGATCCCGTCTCAGTTCATGCAATATAAAAGATCACATCCTTCCTCGACTTTGAACCATCAGTGAAGACTTCATATGGACTCAACCTAAAAGCTTTCCCACTAGTTTGTCTAATAAGGATCGTCACAGAGTCAGTAAAACAAAGGTCTAGAAATCAAGTACCTTTGTAAATAGGGTTCGATAGAAAATGAATCTCTAGGTTATGAACTCAAATTTGAAAATTTTTCTTCTCCTTAACCGACCTAACCTCTGACATCTACAAACACAAAAATTGCGCAACTAATTGCTTAATGTGAAACGGGTATAATCATTGATTTGCATCAAATAAATGTTTGCGATTTATTTTTCAAGTTCAAGACATTTACGAAAAGAAAAAAAATTATAGTTAACTCATTTTGATTACTTGCGTTTTTTTCTTATCAGTTTTTCTCCCCCACTTACCTAAAATCTTATCTTATAAATCAATTTCACAGTGATAAAACAAAACAAAGGTTTTAAATGGTTGAAACTGTTTATACGACGTCTCCGTCATTGCTTATATGTCGTTTTGAAGGGTACATATCTGTAATTTATTCGCACTTTGTTATAGGTAAAGTAAACAACAAAGATTGCGAAGTTTTGCTTTACTCAGAGTTTGTTTTTGCTTCACTGTGTTTCACTTTTACTTATTTGCTTAACTACAACTACGAGATAATAAACAAGCAAAGTCAAACAGCAAAGTCAAAAAATAAAAAAATGCTTATTAGCTTATAGTGGTACAGTGAGATGTTATCTGCTTGCGCAGCCAGTCACAGCGATGAAATTGACAAATGCTGAAATACTGTGAGCAGTTCAGTATTTTTGTTTTTTCCTATGCTTTTGCTCTGCTTTTTGCTGCGCTCTTTCACTTACAAACAACTGCTTAAGGTTTTTTTAATGTTCAGAAATTAACTGTGTGTTTGCACCATTCTCTTTGAAATGTTACATACATACACACATACATACATTATTTATGAACATTAAAGTAAAACATTAAGCAGTTGTTTGTAAGTGAAAGAGCGCAGCAAAAAGCAGAGCAAAAGCATAGGAAAAAACAAAAATACTGAACTGCTCACAGCATTTCAGCATTTGTGAATTTTATCGCTGTGACTGGCTGCGCAAGCAGATAACATCTCACTGTATCACTATAAGTTAATAAGCATTTTTTTATTTTTTGACTTTTACTGTTTGTTATAGCTTGGACGTAATTGCTGAAAAACTGTAAGTAAAGCATTTTTTTAGGTGCTTTTGCTAATTTTAAGCAAGCAATACAAACACTGGCTTTACTTTTTAATTTGAAAAAGGTGCCGCTGAAGTACACCGATTGGCCACCAAAGCTTACGGTGAATGTGTTCCATCGGTTTCAACATGCGAGAGATGGTTTGTGCCATTCAGAAATGGTTATTTTGACATGGAAGATAAAGATCGCCCAGCCCAGCCAAAAAAAGTTTAAAGACCAAGAATTGGCAGCATTACTCCATGAAGAGTGTTATAAACTCAACCAGAGCTTGTAAACTCAGTGTTCAAGCAGAAATTTTAAAACGCCTGCGAGCAGCTGGACACATCCAAAAACAGGGAAATTGGAATTGAAGCTCAGAGACCTTGAAACATGATTATGCATGACCCAAATGATGTTTGAACACTATAAAACAATCATTTTGGCACCGAAAAATTACTTGCAATGAAAAGTGAATCCATTTACTTCTTTTATCCCTTTTCTGTCTAGATCAATGAGAATCGCGTTAATGACGACAAGCCATAGTAGTGGAGTGGTTACCCCTCCCTGAAGTATGCCTCTTCCAACTTGCTTGGACTTAACGCTATTGCCAAGATTTGCTGTAACTATTCTTGATTTCTGCATGGTTACTAATCTGTCGTTGATATGTTCTTCAACGTCTAGATTACCAAGAGCTTGCTGAATTGCAAGAGTAGATACATTATTGAAAGCACCCTCTATATCCAGGAAGGCTGCCATTGAGTATTGTTTAAATTCGAAAGATCCCTCCATAACTCTTACTGCCTCATGTGGAGCTGTCTCTATAGAGCTTTGTAGCATCTTTGGCAATATACCATCCGGTCCAGGTGACTTGAATGGTGAGAAACTATCTATCGCCCACGATATCCTATCGAAGAAGATGATGTTACTATCGATATTGGATAGAGTCCTACCTTCATTCATGTCAAGTGACTCTGCTGAGGATTCGGACTAGGAGTCATGCTTCCTTTTAATATAAGTAGTATTGGATTGTCCCTTGGCTAGAATTCTGCTAAGTCTTGCAGAGTCTTTTGTATTATCTATAGATTCACAGAAGCTTCTCCATGAGTTTCCTTTTACGACTACAATAGCTATCTTGTAAGCTTTTAATTTATAACGGTATGGTTGCCACGATTTACTATTATAGCTAATGTTAAAGGCCCTACTAGTTTCCCTACGTAGTTTAGATAGCTCCGAATACCAGCATGGAGGGACGCTTTTCCTAGCCTTAGTGATTGGACAGGAAACTTCGAAAGCTTTGACAATAGTTTTACTAAAGTTTTCCTCTATTTTCTCAAGACCAGAGAGATCGAATCTTCAACAATTGGCATGTTCTTAAGTTTATGTTTAAGGATACCATTAAATTTTAACCAATCGGTCCTTCTTGAGTTCCTAAATTGTATTTTATGTGTCAAGTCCTGAAGTCTAATTTCGAAGAGAATTCAATTATGGCCAGAGGACGACCTTTTATTGGATACCCTCCTCCTATCTACTGATACCTTAGACCTATCATTAATGAGTGTAATATCTAATACTTCCTCCCATCCATTATAGTTACCGAACTTGGAAAAATTAGTGTTGGCTTGCTACCAGAATTACATATATTTAGTTTATTGAAATTAATAAAATTAAGTAAATACTCACCCCTTTCATTGATTTCACTGCTACCCCAGATTGAATGCCTGGCATTGGTATCACTGCCCAGGATAAAGTCATCTGATGCCCCAACAGAGGATAGTACATCACTCACTTCGGCTGGAGGAGCTGTTTTCTCATGTGCCATGTAGCTTGAAACAATCGTAAGGCTTCCGTCATACGGTAGCTCGACCTTTGCTACTGTTAGGTCCGCTGAGCTAACCTGTGTACAAAGAAAAATTTTAATAGATTTTTTGGCAATAATACATGATATTGGTCTACCATTGTTTCTTGCATAGGGAATGTTATATGCTGAGACCAGGAACCATTTCACATCCGAGTCTGACGCCCAGGATTCTTGCACCAGGCCAATGTGCAGGTCCTCTTCTGCTAAGAGTACCCGAAGGTTATCTGTAGCACATTTTGAGTGCACTAGATTTATATACACTACCTTAAGCGCCATTGTCATTATTGGGGGTTTCAGAGAGCTTCATCTCTGTGAGCAGAGAGTTTGCCGCTTCAACCTCATCAGCTTCACCGCTCACCGTATCTGTGGGCCGAAACACTTTAACCTTAGCATCCCTCATCCCGAAGAACAGCTTAAAACTCGCCTTCTCAAGGTCGACTGAACCAGATTCTGTGATAGCGAGAATTAGGTAAGTGTGCCATCGCCTTGTTCAGTGCGGATGATAGACCAGTCATCCATGTAAACATTGGGATTTGTAGCTTCAAACACTCCGACATCTTGTGCACATCGGTTGTCTTCTTTGGTAACTAGATACGTGCATGCGGTCTCAAAGGAATTTTCTGTGCAGGAATCAGTTTAAGACCATGCACCGCTGATTTTAGCGATGCAATTGCTAAGAAAGTCCTTTGAGGACTCGTCCAAGCATTTGATTACCCAGTAGCCCCGGTGGATTAGCTAGCAAGTGTTCCATTACAGTTTTATTAAGATGAAACTTAGTTGTTTTAAATATAAATACAATATTTAACCCACTAATGCTTAAGCATGCCTCAAGGCACTCTTCGCAAAAATGCCAATAAATGCAAATATAACTGATTTTTCATTTCAAAAACTCTTGTAACAGTTTCTAAAGAACTTACTTAAATATTTTAATAAGCCTTGAAACATCTTAAAAGCTCTCTTCTTTCTTATTTACTAAAATTTTTACAAACTAAGTGCATTAGCAAGCAACAAAATATTGGAAGCCTTTGTTGAGTTATCAAACGTTAATTATATTGGAGTCAAGATTTATGTAACAAATTTAAGCTACTCTTTAGAGGCGTGATTAATTGATGAGTGCCTTCAGGCACTCTTGAGCATTGCAGACTAGTTTTGCTGCCTCTGTTTTTCCTCATATAGCAAAATATTGTTGGCTTTGTCCTTTATTATTGTTAAAAAAAACAAACTCCCCCTTCTAGTCATACTTTATATTATCACCAATAATCATTTCCCTTAAGTATGCTATATATTTTAAACAATTTTCCTTACTGTCGCACAAAACTAATTTCTTATCAATTTTCACTTTTCGTTGTTTTCCCATTTTCCACTGCGAACATTCCTTCTGGGATTACCGGCTAATAAAATGTTGGAAAATTTGTTTTTGCTAACATTTTGTGTTGTTATCATTTACTTATAAATGACCCTCCAATATACAAGTAAGTACTTTTGTATAAGAAACTATATCGAGCAACATCAACAATTAATTACTTTCAAGTTGTATTATCTCAAGTATTTACAATTGCTTTGTTAAGCATTTTTTTTTTTAGAAAAGTTTTTCAGTTTATAAAACAAGATGTTTTAAACATTTATCAAGCTTAATTCAAGTGAATTTTATTTATTTTTAATTTAAAACGATGTCATCAGCAATTGTAGCAATTATCTTAATAAGTAATGAGTGAGATTTACAATAGAGATAGGATAGATTATAAGTTAGATTGAAGGTTAAAATTTAAAGCTTACTTTAGGGGAAATTAAAAGTTAAATAGTAATACATGAAATTCACTACTTAAGGACATTTTTTCAATGTCTGATTATTTTTGATCGTTACGATATACTGAAAGCTTTCATACAAAACTTATATTAATTGGAAGTATATCGTTACGAAAAACAATAACCAGAGATTGAGAAAATGGGGGGATAACTGTTACATATTAAGTTTAACCAACAAATTATTATTATATTAAAAGTTGATAATTTTATAATCCTTTTTAATTCCACCACATTTTCCCTAACATTTATGATATTAATCTAACAACTAATTAATTCTTTGTTTTTACATTAAAGCCAAACTTTATAGCAACACATTAACACTTTTAAACCTTTACAGCCAATTATCACTTTTGTAGTTTAATGGTAAACAACAAAAAAAAAATCCCAATAAAATTCCTCACTATAGTTTATCTTTGACTGACTTTACCTGCCATCAACCAACCACCTTTACAACAGCAAGTTTTATAACCCCGAAAATTATTCTATGTAATGTAGAATTCAGAGAGAGAGAGAAGAGAAATCCCTTTTAAATGCTCATTATTGTGTTAACGGCACGCAATAACAGTTATAGTAAAATTATATTAGAACATTTCAAAGACTACACATATACATAGACAAAAAGTAAACGTATGTGAGTGTAGTAGGATGGTGCTTATTTAAAATTTTTTGGTGTTTCGATTTTCCTAAGTTCCAAAATTCATTGCAATCTGTCCGTATTTGTACAAGGTGGCGCAAAAGCAATCCTCCTATCAGAAAATGCTATAAATTTTGCGATTGGCCCTTAATGTCAGTTCTGTTTTGACATTTGTGTAGTAAACACATGCGAAATACACGTTAATAAACAATGTTACGCTACACTGCTTCAGAACGCGGAATATTGCTGACTATTTATTATACCAATAATCGGCAAAATGTATAGCATTTTCTGATAGGAGGATTACTTTTGCGCCACCTTATACAAGTTATGAGTTTTGCATACCAGAGGTGGTCGACTTTGACACCCTGCATCTCACCATGTATTTTATCAGGGTGGTCACACATTAAATTTTCTGAAAGTTCATGTCTTCCTCTCACCACCTATTTGTCACTACTACAGGTCAATTTATAAAAGAACCAATCCTGGAGCAGTAGCACCGATTATAAAGTGTCCATGGTCCTTTGGTTAAAACTGAATGCTAAAGAAACCAGAGCACTGTTAGAGTTAGATAGATATAATCTTAGGATTCTAGCAGGAGTGATAACCGGTCATTGCGCAATTGGGGCCTTCAAAGGCAAATGGGATAACAACACACAGGATTTTGTAGGGTGTGTGGGGATGTAGAGGAGCTAGAGACAGTGGAACATATCATGTGCATCTGCTCTAGGTTACAGAGCTTTAGATTTAAATGGCTAGGAAACAGATTTCTGGACGAACTCAGTAACATACTAGGTCTCATTAGAGGAATTGGGTGACTATTTAAGGGACGTTCTACGGCAATTCCGAACCCGCAATAAAATTCTTACTTTCATTCCTTCTTTTTCTTTCACAAGGCGGTTTTTTGGACTCTTCTCTCTCAACTATCTAAATATACTTATTGAAGGGAATCACAATGGACCTCATGGTCTTCAAGTGGAAGTACACATAGTGTACACTCCTTCCTAACCTAACCTAACCTCATGTCCTCCTCTGCGATTCGTTCGTATATTACTTAGCACTCGTGACTGTACTTAGTTTAGCAAATACAGTTATATTACCTCTTATTTTACGATCGATTCCTCTGAGTGACATAGAACTATTTTAGACCTTGGTAGCATCGAAAATCCAAAAAGTGTAAAATAAATACCAACCTAATACACACACACAAATACAACACAGCTTAAGCTGAAAACTGGAAGGTAGTAGTGCTTTTAATAATAATGACACTCGTAACAACTACAGCAAAATTAAATCGGGGTAATGTTCACACAGGTATAACGTATAAATAGGGGGGCTGTGTACAATAATTACTACGAGCTTAATCTGAAAAGGTCTTTCGGAATTCTATAAACAATATTGAGCGTCTCTAAACAAATCCCTCTCTGAGTAATGAAAATTGTTGGTAAGTACTTGTTAAATTTTTCGTCAGCACAGTGAACGAAAAAACTATTTCCACAAAAAGTCTACAAAGACTTGATATAAAATTCAACATTTAAGACTTTGCTGACGAACATTGAAGTTCGATAGTGGTCCTCACTTTGCTTAATTTTATCTATTTGTTTTTATTATTATTATTAAAATGAAAGAACTTTTCAGCCTCCTTTCATATTTAATTTCTCTCCTCCTGTGTTCCCATACATTAGTATATATGTTACCAAATACAAACATGTACGTATGTATATGTGCGTGAATTTTTATGTGATAATGTGACTTTTGACAGCTAGTGCGTGTCGTTTTTGAAAAAAAAAAAAATTGTACTTTTTTTAATTTATTTACAAAAATTATTTCTAAAAGAAATATTTCGCTTTTGCATGTCTGCGTGTTCAGATGTGTGTGAGTGTGTAAATGATAAAAGTTTATGCTTTCCGGTTTGGCTTAACTTTTGTGCCATAAAGGAAGTTGTTCAAAAAAAATAAATAAAAACTGTGAGGCTCAAAAACAAACATTTCAACTTAATGTTCAGTGATTTCAGTAACGTGTTTTTTTTATATCAACACACACAAAAGTGTAGCCTACTTTAAGGGTAGCAAGTGAAATGCGCCAATTTAAAACAATTTAAAGATATTCTTAAAGAAAGCTGAAGATTTCATTAAAGAATAATTACAAAGAATTCTAAAAGTTCTATACGAAATTTAACGAACTATATTATAGATTAAAATAATTCTACGAGAAATGTAAATAATTCTATAAAAAAAATCGAAAGAATTGTTTAAAAAAGAAGTACATAAGTACAATATAATAAATCAAAACAATTCTTCATAAAACCTAAAAAATGCTGTAAGAAATTTAGGAAACTTTATCAGAAAACTGAAGAACCTAAAGACCTCAGCAAAAAATTAAAACATCTCCAAAAAAAATCTTTAGAATAATAAGAAATCAAAAAAACTCTAGGTAGAAATTTATAAATTTTTAAACTAAGTAGCTGCGTATGCAGGTGATATCTCCTTGGTAATATCTTGCAAATATGTATCTGAATAAAATATCGCAAATAATTAGATCGACACTGTGGTCTCTTATGCTTGGACTACTGGAAGCACATACAGTGTATGTTCTAGTTAAAGAGAACAAGTAATACTCAGGAGAAAATAGTAGAAATCCTGATTCATTCTATAGCTTATATTAGCTTGCATTATTTGACAAAAAAAAATCATTTGAAATACAACCATCTTGAGTTATTTGAACGGATCTTATGGATCCAATTTATGATTGCAGCCATCAATGGCTTATTTTGTCATGATGCCTGTTGATGTTATCAATAAAAGAGTAACT
Organism: Calliphora vomitoria; assembly: GCA_942486065.2. Classification (NCBI taxonomy): domain Eukaryota; kingdom Metazoa; phylum Arthropoda; class Insecta; order Diptera; family Calliphoridae; genus Calliphora; species Calliphora vomitoria. Next base: position 17,447,132 of record OW818030.2, on the reverse strand, counting down.
CTTAACTCCGTTAAACTCAATACTAAGGGCCAAAGACCGAAAATAACGGGTTCACTTTCATTTCAATGGTAAATTCTCATTCGCAGCCATTTAAAAATTATTTTTTGTGTTATATCACTGATATAGTGATTTATTAGAGACCATTTTTGGTTAGGGGTTGAGAGAAACAGAAAAGAAACAAACACAAATAATCAAGATGAGTGATTTATAATTTGTTTTTTTTTTCATAAAGGTTAGCTTGTGACTTTTATTTGCGAACATGAAAAATGAATCGCAGAAATTTATTTGATGCAAATCAATACTTAAATATATTAAATTTATAAATCACTGAATGTAAAAGTTTTTCACAAAAATCTTATTATTTTTTTTCTTTTTTTTTTTTTGAAATTGCATTTATTTATATTCATCATATTTTTTCTAAAATTTGTTAAAAATATGATGAATATGTTATTGTATGCAAATAAAAGAGAAGTAACAGTTATTAAGATCAAGAACAATTGAATTGTTTGTCTCACATCAAACCATTAAAAAACCACAAAAACTAATAAAGGTCATACGAAACCATGTAAATAAAAATCATTTTAAAACTGTTATTTTGAGTGATTTATTTTTATCACAAAAATATAAATCACAATTTTGGTTTTTTGGTATATGAACGAGTTATTTTCGATCTCTGCTAAGGGCACATGGAACTATGAATACGCGACTGTTCTTGACACTCTGGGGGAAATCTCGGATAAGATTGTCTAATGCACTTTCAGTTCTTTCTTCTGCTAAGGCTTTTTTGTAGATTGCGACTGCACAAACTGTGAGGTTCCAAAAGGAATGATCTTTTATTTTACATGAACTACTGTATTTTTTTAGGAACTCAAATTTCAGTCATATGTAAGACTATGAAATGGTTATGATTTTATAACCAATAAGAGCATGTCTTTCTGTATGTTGAAATCCAACTTAATCCTTTATGCTGGGAATATTCAAACAAAAAAGGAAGACATTCCTTAATGACTTTATATTGGATGACAGGGAAATCTAAATGCAAATTCTTTAGCATTCATTGGAAATTGACTGACATGTTAGGATACTTACTACAATTATGCTTTAAATAAATGATGCAGTCTATACGATTTAATTCAAACGAAATAGTTTTCACGGGCTCAACTGCATAATGCTTATTTGATTGAAAAATGATTTATTTAAAAATTAGGAGGAGGAATCTGAAACATTCTCTGCAATCAACCGTCCTTAGCAAATCGTAGATTTAAGAAGCTGGCGTAACTTCACTGTCTCATTTCGTTAAGAACTCATAAGTGGATGTTGATTCAGCATTCCTTACTCGAGACCCTACCATTTCAGTAGGAATTCAAAAAATAAATAATTTACATAATCACGAAATTCGAGAAAAAATTACAGTTAAATGAGCTGTATTAAAAATGCCTATGAGAAATCTAAAGATATCTATATGAAATCAAAAGATGTAATAAGGAATCTAAAGAATTACATAAGAAATCTCCCGGAGATTCAAGATGCTAGGTGACTTTTTTTGTATGACTTGATTGCCTGGTTTGCTTCAGCATTCCCTTAGACCCTAACTTTCCATTAGGCATTCAAAAAATAAATAAAGAAATTCAAGAATTTAAAAAATGCAATCCTAAAGGTTAAATGAACTGCATTAAAAAAATCTATAATAAATTAAAAGGTTTAATAAGACTTACATAAGAAATCTACAGATTTATATAAGAACTTTTAAGATCTCCATAAGAACTCTTAAGATTTCCATAAGAATTCAAAAGATTTCCTAAAGAAATACAAAGATAAGAGTTCCAAAGAATTCAAAAGAAATTATAAGAAATCTAAAACTAAGATATGTATGCAAGAAAAGTAGCATTCGGTACAGGTAGCCTGTCAGATTTCAGCAGGACCGTTTTGCTCAAACCAAATACAGAGAATTACCTTAGCGCCATGGATATTTAGCTTTGCTGTCGATTCGGCTGGCTACACGCAGAGAAAAAATATATTTGTGCATGTTAACAGTAATCATTTCCACATTTTAAAAAGTTTGTTTACAATATTATAATTCACTTTAACTATTTACATGATTGTGGTAACCATAATATGGTTAGCTTACGATTCATATGATTGTATCAGTTATATATATGGTTACAGTAACGAGTATATGTTTGTAATAACCAACTTTATGATTAAGGTTTTACCAAATTATGTTGCTCTCAGCTAATTGATATCATAATCTGAGAACAACATATTATGATATAAAGATTCATCATAACAATGGTTGTCACAAACATATACTTGTTTACTGTAACCATATATATGACTGATACAATCATGTGAATCGTTAGTTAACCATATTATGTAGCCGAGCTTCACATACGATTTCATTCATTTCGGATTATCGTAATAGATTAGTTTTTCATCGCAAGTAATGATTCGGTGCAAAAATTATTTTCTTTTATAGCATTCAAGCATCATTTCGGACAAGTAAAATAGTCTTTTAAGGTATCTCGGCTTCAATTCATGTGATATCCAATTTCCCTGCTTTTTGATGAATCTAGCTCCTCGCAAGCGATTTGAAATTGCTGCTTGAGAAACTCACAATGACTTTGCAAGCTCTTGTTGAGTTTTACAACAATCTTCATGGAGTAATGACTGCAATTCTTGGTCTTCAAACTTGTTGTGGCTGGTCTGGGCGATCTTTGTCTTCTGTGTCAAAATCACCTCTTCTAAACCGAACAAACCATCTCTTGCACTTTAAAGCCGATGGCATACATTCACCATAAGCTCTGGTGAGTAATCAGTGTGCTTCAGCGCTTCAAATTGAAGAAGTAAAGTAAAACTTCCCGCATATGACGATTTGTTGGTCTGAAATTTGACATTTTCGAAGCAAAAAAAAACTTTGTTGTTTTCACTATAATGTTGCTAAACTAAGTGAGAATACATGACATATATGTACACTACAAACTAACATTTAAATTATTAAACAAAAACCGCTTTCAAAAGATACCGGATTTTTAAGTCATACACCAAAGAATATTTTAAGAAATCTAAAAATCTGTATAAGAATCCTCAATAATATTACAAGGAATATAAATCATCAAGATTTTCTATAAAAACCTTAGGACATCTCAGTTTACTTGCTGGAGAAACCATAAAGTTCCCATTTCATTAATAAAGCCATACACCTCTTAAAACTGTCATTACAAATATTTCACATAATTAAATTTTGAACTTTTTATTAGATTTCATTAAATTTTTTCTGGCTATTATATTGAAGCTGCACATAAAACAAAGTAAAAAAGTTTAATTTAATGTTTTATGTCATGTTTATTTCAATGGTCATGTTGGGTTTTCCTACAAATTTTTTGTATAAAGAGCTCTAAAGCATTCATATAAAAATCATTTTTATAACATCACAGTCGTCATCATCATCATCAGCATCATAAGAATCATCATGAATGATGTCCATCAACAATTTTATCTGCAAATAAATGGTGAAATAATGAAAAAAAAAAAAAAAAAACTCACACACTACAGCTATTTATTTGATGTTAAAAGCTGTGTGTTATAATGTACATGAGTAGTGTTTCAGTAGTACATTTGTCTATATGTTTGTTTTAGCTTGAGAGTGCCTGTTCTTTGGTACGTGTTGGTTAAACTTGTGTCCCTAAAGTAATTTAAAATAATATTTGTCATTGCATGAGATTTTGTTTTATTTTGTACGTTTTTCTTATGTATTTTTTTTTTTTTTTTTGTGCAGTTTGCGGCAAAATTTTATATTATGAATTCAGCTTTTTTGTATTTCTCATGTAATGAATAAACTGCAAACATGTGGTAAGTGACCCAAAAGTATTAAGTCCATTTCAATACAATCACAGATGTTGTCTGAAAATTGAATTTGTTGAAAACTGGTTATAAAAATTTTATAAATTATGAAAAAGTTGAACAAATTTTAAAAAGAAATTAACTACGAGTATAAAAGTCAACATATGTGGCGTATGAGGAATATGTAAAAAACACCATATAAATAAATAGTAATCATACGCACCAAATAAAACATGAGAATGAGAATGAAGCATACTCAAGAAAAAAAACTCGCTCTTCATTATAAAATGTATTTGTATATATTTAATAAAGAAAAACCCCTAGTTATTTTTTTTTTTTGCCGTAAATATTAAATTCCTTTATCAAATATTTTAAATCAACTCTAATTTAAATTAAACTACATTTCCCTTTAGCACTGCATAAATATTTGCCCAACCAGAGTTCAATTATGATTTGCATTCAAATGTAAATCTCTGTACGTTGCTGTAAATTGAATAAGACACTTGAAGTAATTTAATATTAATTAATATTTTAAAAGGGCACACAAGCATAAATACATGCATAAATTTACACACAGATGTAAATGCAAACTCCTACACTTACAAAACTACTCTTACACACTTGAAAAAATTGCAAGAGAAAAAAACAGAAAAAAACAGAATATACGAGTAACCTTAGCCAATATGAAAACGTGTTAAAGGAGTTTATTTTACTTATGATTACTAGGGTGGCATTATTTAACACTTTTGGAATTTTTTCATGCTGCCAAAGTCATATCCAATAAGTTGTAGTTAGCCGATGAGAGCTGAAGAATTTATCTCCTCGGATTGCATCCACAGACAGTAATTACAAATAATTAGTCGTTAGTCGATCGAGAGCCGAAGCATTTATCTTGTCGGATTGTACTCATTAAGCTAGTCATAGCCAATAAGTTGTAGTTAGCTGATGAGAGCTGAAGAATTTATCTCTTCGGATTGCATCCATTAGCTGTGTAGATTTATCTCATCGAATCCTCTATCAGAAGCTTCGCCCATTAACAAGGATATCCCACAGATCCAAGACAGCTCTGCGATAAAGATTTCAAAGGAAGCAGACATTTGAAGAACCTGGACAGACTAACCATACCCCGGATGGAAACAAAAACTGCATTACAATATGTTGGAAAAAACTCCAATTAAAATAGTATTTGTATTCTGACTTTTCAAATTATTTTCTCACATCGATAACCCATTATAATTCGATATAAAAAAAAGAAAAAACTCATATTTTTGAATTTGTTAAAAATGTAATTTTGAAGTGTAGATATCTCTGTCATTTATTCTCAGTTAGTTACTGAACTTCGAAAATGCAACGTAGAAAAAAAGTGCTGCTAAAGCACACCGATGGCTCAACAAAGCTTATGGTGAATGTTTTTCATCGGTTTCAACATGCGAAATTGGAGATTCTGACACGGAAGGCAAAGAACGCCCAGACCGAACGATTATGTAGAACGCTCTCTCTGGGATACGCTTCACTTTGGAACAGAGTATCTGATTTTAGCTTGATTCGTCCTTGGCATCAAAAGATGAGGAGTTCTTCTGGCTCGGAATACATATGTTGCCAGAAAGATGGGAAAAGGTCACATATAAATTCTTAAATCAGATACAACAAAAAAAAATGGAAATTGGATGTATAAGAGATCCACGACTCACTTGGAAATTGGATGAATAAGAGATCGACGACTCTCTTGGAAATTGATTGATTAAGAGATTCACGATTGACTTGCAAATTTGTTGAATACGAGATCCACGATTGACTTGGAAATTGGATGAATAAGAGATCCACGATTGGTTTGGAAATTGGATGAATAAGAGATCCACGATTAATTTGGGAATTGGATGAATAAGAGATCCACGATTGATTTGGAAACTGGATGAATAAGAGATCCACGATTGATTTGGAAATTGGATGAAAAATAAATCCACAACTCACTTGGAAATTGGATGAATTAGAGATCCACGACTCACTTCAAATTGGATGAATAAGAGATTCACGATTAACTTAGAAATTTGTTGAATAAGAGATCCACGATTGATTTGGAAATTGGATGAATAAGAGATCCACGATTAACTTGGAAATTGGATAAATAAGAGATCCACGACTCACTTGAAAATTGGATGAATAAGAGATCCACGATTGACTTAGAAATTTGTTGAATAAGAGATCCACGATTGATTTGGAAATTGGATGAATAAGAGATTCACGATTGATTTGGGAATTGGATGAATAAGAGATCCACGACTCACTTGGAAATTGGATGAATAAGAGATCCACAACTCACTTGGAAATTGGATGAATTAGAGATCCACGACTCACTTGGAAATTGGATGAATAAGAGATTCACGATTTACTTGGAAATTTGTTGAATAAGAGATCCACGATTGATTTGGAAACTGGATGAATAAGAGATTCACGACTCATTTGGAAATTGGATGAATTAGAGATCCACGACTCACTTCAAATTGGATGAATTAGAGATCCACGACTCACTTCAAATTGGATGAATAAGAGATTCACGATTAACTTAGAAATTTGTTGAATAAGAGATCCACGATTGATTTGGAAATTGGATGAATAAGAGATCCACGATTAACTTGGAAATTGGATAAATAAGAGATCCACGACTCACTTGAAAATTGGATGAATAAGAGATCCACGATTGATTTGGAAACTGGATGAATAAGAGATTCACGACTCACTTGGAAATTGGATGAATAAGAGATCCACGATTAAATTGGAAATTTGTTGAATAAGAGATCCACGATTGATTTGGAAATTGGATGAATTAGAGATTCATGACTCACTTGGAAATTGGATGAATAAGAGATCCACGACTCACTTGGAAATTAGATGTATAAGAAATCCACGATTTACTTGGAAATTTGTTGAATAAGAGATCCACGACTCACTTGGAAATTGGATGAATAAGAGATCCACGATTGACTTAGAAATTGGAAGAATAAGAGATTTAGGACTCACTTGGAAATTGGATGAATAAGAGATCCACGATTGACTTGGAAATTAGATGAATAAGAAATCCAAGATTGACTTTGAAATTTGTTGAAAAAGAGATCCACGAATGATTTGAAATTGGATGAATAAGATCCACGATTGACTTGAAAATAGCATGAATGTATTGGAAACTGGATTAATAAGAAGTCCACAATTGACATGGAGATTGGATGAATAAGAGATACACGATTGACTTTAAAAATTGATGTTTTAGAAATCCATGATTGTCTTGTCAATTGGATGTATAAAAGATCCGAGATTGACTTGGAAATTGGATATATAAGGGATCTATGTTTGACTTAGAAATTATACGAATAAGTGATTCACGAATGACTATGAAATTGGTTAAATAAGAGATATACAACTGAAGTGAAAATTGGATGAATAAGTGATCTCATTATTGTTTATACGGATGCCTATAATTGGTCTCAAATCACCGAGACGTTGTGATAAGTTTGGTTTACAGGATCCCAAATGTTATTCTGCTAACATTCCATTAAAATGATTACAATTGAGGTGGGAAATTAAAAATAATTTCACAGTGATACAAAAGTGAACGAAAAAAATATGCAGGAGATCTCATGTAGCAATTCTGATTTTTTTTGGAGTCCATGGAGTACTGAAATAAAATATGGTCCACCCTAATGCACACGTACTCAGCAATACATACAAACATACATACACTTACTCACTTATGTCGGCATACACCTGCTTATTCAAATAAATACAATTACATTGAACCTAATAAACTTCAAAAGCTTTTGGCTGTGGCAATTGCAATTGTGTTTTTGCACACACACACAAATATTTCAAACTCCTGGCAAATCTCCATAGAATTACCAGTGTTGCTCATGTACTTATTTACCTCCACACACAGCAAGGCCCAGTTTAATAGTTTGTCATTTGGAAAATGTTTGAAATTATAATGCCATAATTAAGCACCTTGTTTGTCAATCACAAAGATATACACAGAACGTGTGCATATAGATACTGAGAGATGTGCCTCAATACTAAAGGACAAACTCAAAAGTAGCCAAGATTTCCAACATGATTTTTCAAAACCCTAAACATGTTTAAAAACTATTATGTTCATTTCTCAGGTTTTTAAAACACTTTTAAGTTTACCTTAAACTCCTATAGTTAGTAGATTAGTATTTGAACATTCATCAATATGAGACAATTTGAGTTTTGTAAAATGCTTTTTTTTTTTTTGTATATGTCTGTTCATCTCTATCTCTTTTTCCGTTTCATCTTTAGTAACATCACTTCTGTGTAGACGAGTTTGACTGAGTTTTCAATAGTTTTTCATTTACTCTTACACAATCATTGAGCTGTTGTCGAACCAACTCTATTGGCAAAGTTTCAAGTACTCAAATAATATTGAATACACATTTCAAAAATTTGTTTGCATCCATGTAGTGTATGCATAAACTTCATGCAATTAAGTATTGTACGATTTAAAGTTTCTTTTGTAGACGATTATTGAATGAAGTTCAATTAAAGCAGGGATGGGAAATAATACTATACCTTTAAGTTTCTTTTTTACAATTTTCTAGAATTTTGTTTGATTTCTTATAGAATTCCTTAAAAATCCATAAATAGAATTCGTAAATTTTTTTTTTTTTTAATTTAAAAATTCTTTGCGAATTAAAAAACAACGATTTTGAATGTCCGAAATGATGTTTGAACGCTATAAAATAAAAGTGTAAGAGATCGTATGTACAGCCAAGCTAACCAGCCGAATCGACAACAAAGCCAAGTATCCATGACGCTAAGGTAGTTCTCTGCATTTGGTGGTATCTACTACGAGCTGCAGAAATCTGACCAGACTATCACTGATACCCTGTACTGAATCCAACTGATTCATTTGAAGCGAGCATTTTCGAAAATTTCGCATTTTTAAGTCATACACCCAATATAATTCTTCTTGTCGTATGGAATTATTTTTTATAATCCTTATAAAAATCATTCAGATTCCTTTTGGAAATAGACATCACTTCAACCAATGATCACTTACATTTTTTAATTTTTATTTCATATCAAAATGGTTCTTTTATTTGAAATACTTACTAGAAATGTTAATACCATTCAACATACCCCATCTCTGTTGAAGATGCTCAATACCACTACAAAACTCAATTGTCTTTAAAAGAACTTGGATACACACAAATACAGATTTCTGTTAGTTTTGCCATGTTTCCATTCGATATGATTTGATGCATTTAAATCTGGAGTGTAAATTCTTCAATTAATTGCTAGTAAATGAAGTAAACTGATTGTTTTATTACTAGAAAAAAGAGAGAATTTGATTTTAAATACTAAAGAAATAGATGTAATTAATTTAAATTAAAGATTAAAGAAAGAAAAAAGATGAGAGATAATTTAGAGATGAAAACATCAAAAGCAAGAGATGAAATTAAAAGAAAATTTTCTGCATAATAGTACCAAACTATTACTGGATGTGAGAACTAAACTAAAAATAAACTAGACTAACTGACTATAGAACTAAATAGATATATATCAAAGATTTATTTAATTTAGTAGACAGTTAATATAGTTATACCCTTCACCATGAGTGCTAAGGTATATAAGTTTGTCATACCGTTTGTAATTTATATATTTTACATTAGCGATATCCTAAAGTATGTAAAGGGTTTTCCAACAAGAGGTGTTTTTTTGAATCACCCGGTATTTTGGTAGCTGTCACTTTTGAAGCTTTTATTCTTTGACATTTGACAAGTAGAAACTACGCCATTACTAAAACTGGAACGATACACGCTTCAAGAACGCACTGAAATGATTAAAATTCCCTACAAAAATGGTGAAAATCTTGCGGTCACAGTTCGCAAAACTAAAGCATTTTGGGTCGTCGTGAAGCACCTTGACGGTCCGCAATACAGAAATTGGTGGAACAATTCGAGCTGTTGGGACAAGTTAGTGATATGAAGAATAAAACCCTTGCATATCGAACAACTCAAAATATTGCTGCTGTAGCCCAATGTGTTGATGAAAACCCAGGTTTGTCCATTCGTCGCCATTCTTTGGAATTGGCCATTCCACAAACGTCACTACACCGTATTTTGGTCGGAGTTGGATGATATTGATTTGGAAAACGTCTACTTTAAACAAGACGGCGCTATGTGCCACACAAGCAACGAAACCATTACTCTTTTACGGGAAAAGTTTCCGGACCGTGTTATCCCTTGAAGAGGTGATCACAATTGGCCACCGAGATCTTGTGATTTAACACCTTGCGACTTCTTCCTTTGGGGCCACGTGAAAGATAGAATTCGTGAGGCTATCAAGGACATAGTGCAGCCACTTTGCGATTTGTTTATGGAAAATTTCAAGAAAAGAATATGGCCTGTAAGAGTGGTAGTGGTGGCCATTTGGCTAATGTTGGTTTTCCTTCTTAACGACATACCTGCCTTCTTTATTATGAAATAAACATCCGATCATTTATCTAAAAAAATTCCATTTTTCTTTGAATACCAAAATAACACCTCTTGTTGGGAAACCCTGTATATTCTGGTTCGTTATAGATAGTGGGGACGATATAACTATGTCTGTCTGTCCGTCCATATGTTGAAATCAAGTTTTCAAAGCCACCAAATAACCTTCATACATTAATGATACATCTATATATCCGCTATGGTCCAACTTAGATTGCTATTTAAATACTAGAAAAAAAGGTTAATAAATGGCTGAGATATAAGCAAAAACCGCGATTTGTTTACCTAGGATAGGTTAGGTTTCCATGCAGCCGCGAAGTGGAGACAGAAAAGAAGAGCAGCTCACGTGGGTCTAGGCAGAAGGTCCCTTTGTGTTACCTGAAAGTGAAAAGATAGAAAAAAAGCACGACAGATGGAATTGTAAAGAAAAAGGGACAGTCAGATGAGATGAAAATTTGAAAAGTTAAGAGGAAAAAGTTCCGAAAAATAGAGTTGTAGAGATTATCATTACGCACCAGTCAGTTGTGGGTTATAAGGTCTCTCCGCGGAGATTCCCGTGTCTGACCTTATTAGCCAATTGTTATTCCTGCTAAAGGCATTAATGCACTCTAGCCTCATGTCCGAGAGCTCAGAAAGACTATTTAAGGAATGATGTCCCAGAAACCTTAAACGTAGATCTCCTAATGCTGGACAATGACAAAGAAGATGAAAAATGGTTACATCCTCCTCTTCCTTTTACCAATTTCTACAGAAGTCGTTGTAGGGCAAGTCAAGTCTCCTCGCATGGTTGCCAAAAGTACAGTTACCGGTAATAACCGCCACTACATCACTTAATTGTGAGCGTGTCAAGACAAGATGATATATTGTCCGCCCTCGAAACTTTAAACGTAGATCTCCTTATGCCGGACAATAACAAAGATGATGAAAAAGGGTCTAATCCTCTTCTTCATTTCGACAACTTCTACCGAAGTCGTTGTAGGACAAGGCAGGTCTCCTCGCATGGTTGGCAAAGTGTAGTTACCGGTAATAACCGCCAGTCCATCATTTAATTGTGAACGTGTCAACCCAAGATGATATGTTGTCCGCCCTCGGTCTAGTCGGTGCCATATGATCCTGGTTGTAGTACATGTGGGTTCACAAACCCATCATATTTGAGCGAGCTCATAGTAGAAGTTACTAACTTGTAGCTTGCATTTTGGTATCGGAATCCCGCATAGGAAGTCTATGTCTCCTTCAGACAGCTTGGCGCCTTTTTTCGCCAAGTCATCAGCAACACAGTTGCCCATAATATATCCGTGTTCACGTACCCACTTGAGTGCAACTGTTGAATGTCTCGCCATCGTCTTTAAGGATGCCCGGATTACCTGAACTAGATTAGATGTTGTGTATACCTCTGTTAGAGATTTTATTGCGGCCTGACTGTCAGTATATATACGAATATCCCTGCCTGATATCTTGTTATAACTGAGCCAGATAGCTGTGCTTTTAATTGTCTATATTTCAGCCTGAATAATGATACATTAATTTGGAATTCTAAAACATTGTCTAGTTCCTGAATGTAGACACCTACGTCAACTCGATCTCTCTTCCTAGAACCGTTCGTATAGACTGAGAGACTTGTTGTGTCATGTAAAGTTCCATTACTTAGGTGTTGTGCGGAATTAAGAAACCGCAGTTCCTACCAGGAAGGGCCTTTAAATACAGTAATCGATATTATCCGGAAGACTCTGAATGCTCCCTATTATAGTGGCGTGACCGTATGGAGCATGTTTCCACGCTCAATTCGCATTTAGCCTAAATGCCGAAAATGTTTTTCACCAAAAATAGTTTCAAATGGTAATCATCCTAAAGAATACCTAAAGAACCACCTCCTTTCTAAGACTATTTAGTACAATGACCTTAAGTTATACATTCTTTAAATCAATTACAATACCTTTGCAATTGTGCCATCCTTAAAATTACAAACATCAAAGTATAACAGCCAGTTTCATGTTTTTATCTATTTCTCCAGCTCCTTTTTCATATCCTTGCTACTACCTTCTCTTAAATTCCCTTAAAGACCCATCTAATGATAGGCCATTGTTGTTATTGTTATTTTTTTTATAAAAAATAGTTATTATTGTTGTTGCCTCTATTCCCTTTAGAATCTCATCCTTTTCAATTTCTACTTAAAAATAATAACTCTACATTAATGGCTCTGTTAGAAATGGAGGCAAAAGTGAAGCAAAAAAAAAACACATATTAAGAAGCAAAATTGACATTAACAATGATCACAAAAACTTAACAAACTGCCATAAAGAAACTCAATGGCTCTCTTAGCCACAATTGAAATGCCAACAATTACCAGTGGTAATGCCAACATTTACTTTTAAAAGCTACAACTACGGAAAAGAGAATAACACTCACATAAATATACAATAGGGAGGCCCTTATTTTTCATGTTCCCAAGATGTGATATTTTTTTCGTTTTCCGGGTCATAAATCACAGGTCTCTGAGAATAAGCAACAAACCACAGCATCCCTCAAGGCCAACAAATATGCACCACCGTCATGGAAAATTTAATATTTCGAATGCGCGCTATCCAGCAAAACCGAGGCGAACATTTTCACAATGATATATTTAATACGTAACGGCAACGAAAGACTAACCCTAATATACAACATACAAAAACCATTGAAATAAAATACGAGTATTCTATGCAAGTTGTTAGATTTGTACTGCTTTTTTAAACATTTTTCCTCAATTATGTTTGTATAGTAATAGAATTTCACAATTTGCCCACATACACACACAATGAAGCTCATATGTGTTACGTATATTTTACCACAGGAAGTTTACCCCTACAACAATAATACATGTACAAAAGAAGTAGCAGCAGCAAAAAAAATCAACACAATCAAATAAAAGTTTCCAGTTAAGTGATTTCATAGCAATTTGCACTTTTGTTCTAAATGTTATTATATTCAAATGGCAACAACAACAAAAGCAGTTACAAAACAAAAAACAACACAACAATAGCTATAATATAAAGTAACAAATAGCAAACATGTAGTGGAAGTTTGTAGTAATACATACCAAAAACTAGAAATACGTAGCATGTTTACTTCCACCTGCTGCAAACAACAGTTACTTGTATAATTTTTGTATGATTTTCAGGATTTTTAAACAGTGGAAAAGTATTAAATAAATTGAATTGTATACAACATATACTTACAGTTGGCATACAACTAAACTACAACTGTTTTCGAACCACTGTGCCGAGCAAAACATTGAAATTTGTGTATCATATTTTGCAACGGTTTCCGGTTTGTTCTCTTGAATGTACGCACACATTCAAATGTATATAAATAAGTTTGTATATCTTCTTTTTAACTACTATTGTATGAATCCGTAGATTCTTTCACAATGTTCACCTTTCATACTTGTGGTTGTATAAAACATATAAGATTTTATTTTCTACATCTCGGTTTAGCTCAGTTTTCAACATCTTTTTTATTGAAGGATTTGTAATGGCAAAAAGTCATTCTATTTGTAACAGTATAACAACAATCACTACAAGAGAGTAGCAGCAGCAAACGAAAATAAAAAAGAAGATATAAATAAAATTAAATATTTCTTTTAACAAATATTTGAACCACGCACACATTTCAACATACTGCTATACAGACCCACTTTTAAAACGAGGGTAGACAAACAAAGATTTTAAAACCTAGATCGTGCAGGAACACTTCAGATTCCAGTTGAGTTCTAGTTCAGTTCTAGTTCAGATCTAGTTCAGGTTCTAGTTCAGGTTCTAGTTCAGGTTCTAGTTCAGGTTCTAGTTCAAGTTCTAGTTCAGGTTCTAGTTCAGGTTCTAGTTCAGGTTCTAGTTCAGGTTCTAGTTCAGGTTCTAGTTCAGGTTCTAGTTCAGGTTCAAGTTCAGGTTCTAGTTCAGGTTCTAGTTCAGGTTCTAGTTCAGGTTCTAGTTCAGGTTCTAGTTCAGGTTCTAGTTCAGGTTCTAGTTCAGGTTCTAGTTCAGGTTCTAGTTCAGGTTCTAGTTCTAGTTCAGTTCTAGTTCAGTTCTAGTGCAGTTCTAGTTCAGTTCTAGTTCAGTTCTAGTTCAGTTCTAGTTCAGTTCTAGTTCAGTTCTAGTTCGGTTCTAGTTCAGTTCTAGTTCAGTTCTAGTTCAGTTCTAGTTCAGTTCTAGTTCAGTTCTAGTTCAGTTCTAGTTCAGTTCTAGTTCAGTTCTAGTTCAGTTCTAGTTCAGTTCTAGTTCAGTTCTAGTTCGGTTCTAGTTCAGTTCTAGTTCAGTTCTAGTTCAGTTCTAGTTCAGTTCTAGTTCAGTTCTAGTTCAGTTCTAGTTCAGTTCTAGTTCAGTTCTAGTTCAGTTCTAGTTCAGTTCTAGTTCAGTTCTAGTTCAGTTCTAGTTCAGTTCTAGTTCAGTTCTAGTTCAGTTCTAGTTCAGTTCTAGTTCAGTTCTAGTTCAGTTCTAGTTCAGTTCTAGTTCAGTTCTAGTTCAGTTCTAGTTCAGTTCTAGTTCAGTTCTAGTTCAGTTCTAGTTCAGTTCTAGTTCAGTTCTAGTTCAGTTCTAGTTCAGTTCTAGTTCAGTTCTAGTTCAGTTCTAGTTCAGTTCTAGTTCAGTTCTAATTCAGTTCTAGTTCAGTTCTAGTTCAGTTCTAGTTCAGTTCTAGTTCAGTTCTAGTTCAGTTCTAGTTCAGTTCTAGTTCAGTTCTAGTTAAGTTCTAGTTCAGTTCTAGTTCAGTTCTAGTTCAGTTCTAGTTCAGTTCTAGTTCAGTTCTAGTTCAGGTTCTAGTTCAGGTTCTAGTTCAGGTTCTAGTTCAGGTTCTAGTTCAGGTTCTAGTTCAGGTTCTAGTTCAAGTTCTAGTTCAGGTTCTAGTTCAGGTTCTAGTTCAGGTTCTAGTTCAGGTTCTAGTTCAGGTTCTAGTTCAGGTTCTAGTTCAGTTCTAGTTCAGGTTCTAGTTCAGTTCTAGTTCAGTTCTAGTTCAGTTCTAGTTCAGTTCTAGTGCAGTTCTAGTTCAGTTCTAGTTCAGTTCTAGTTCAGTTCTAGTTCAGTTCAGTTCTAGTTCAGTTCTAGTTCAGTTCTAGTTCAGTTCTAGTTCAGTTCTAGTTCGGTTCTAGTTCAGTTCTAGTTCAGTTCTAGTTCAGTTCTAGTTCAGTTCTAGTTCAGTTCTAGTTCAGTTCTATTTCAGTTCTAGTTCAGTTCTAGTTCAGTTCTAGTTCAGTTCTAGTTCAGTTCTAGTTCAGTTCTAGTTCAGTTCTAGTTCAGTTCTAGTTCAGGTTCTAGATCAGGTTCTAGTTTAGGTTCTAGTTCAGGTTCTATTTCAGGTTCTAGTTCAGGTTCTAGTTTAGTTCTAGTTCAGTTCTAGTTCAGTTCTAGTTCAGTTCTAGCTCAGTTCTAGTTCAGTTCTAGTTCAGGTTCTAGTTCAGGTTCTAGTTCAGGTTCTAGTTCAGGTTCTAGTTCAGGTTCTAGTTCAGGTTCTAGTTCAGTTCTAGTTCAGTTCTAGTTCAGTTCTAGTTCAGGTTCTAGTTCAGGTTCTAGTTCAGGTTCTAGTTCAGGTTCTAGTTCAGGTTCTAGTTCAGGTTCTAGTTCAGGTTCTAGCTCTAGTTCAGTTCTAGTTCAGTTCTAGTTCAGTTCTAGTTCAGTTCTAGTTCAGTTCTAGTTCAGTTCTAGTTCAGTTCTAGTTCAGTTCTAGTTCAGTTCTAGTTCAGTTCTAGTTCAGTTCTAGTTCAGTTCTAGTTCAGTTCTAGTTCAGTTCTAGTTCAGTTCTAGTTCAGTTCTAGTTCGGTTCTAGTTCAGTTCTAGTTCAGTTCTAGTTCAGTTCTAGTTCAGTTCTAGTTCAGTTCTAGTTCAGTTCTAGTTCAGTTCTAGTTCAGTTCTAGTTCAGTTCTAGTTCAGTTCTAGTTCAGTTCTAGTTCAGTTCTAGTTCAGTTCTAGTTCAGTTCTAGTTCAGTTCTAGTTCAGTTCTAGTTCAGTTCTAGTTCAGTTCTAGTTCAGTTCTAGTTCAGTTCTAGTTCAGTTCTAGTTCAGTTCTAGTTCAGTTCTAGTTCAGTTCTAGTTCAGTTCTAGTTCAGTTCTAGTTCAGTTCTAGTTCAGTTCTAGTTCAGTTCTAGTTCAGTTCTAGTTCAGTTCTAGTTCAGTTCTAGTTCAGTTCTAGTTCAGTTCTAGATCAGTTCTAGTTCAGTTCTAGTTCAGTTCTAGTTCAGTTCTAGTTCAGTTCTAGTTCAGTTCTAGTTCAGTTCTAGTTCAGGTTCTAGTTGAGGTTCTAGTTCAGGTTCTAGTTCAGGTTCTAGTTCAGGTTCTAGTTCAAGTTCTAGTTCAGGTTCTAGTTCAGGTTCTAGTTCAGGTTCTAGTTCAGGTTCTAGTTCAGGTTCTAGTTCAGGTTCTAGTTCAGGTTCTAGTTCAGTTCTAGTTCAGGTTCTAGTTCAGTTCTAGTTCAGTTCTAGTTCAGTTCTAGTTCAGTTCTAGTGCAGTTCTAGTTCAGTTCTAGTTCAGTTCTAGTTCAGTTCTAGTTCAGTTCTAGTTCAGTTCAGTTCTAGTTCAGTTCTAGTTCAGTTCTAGTTCAGTTCTAGTTCAGTTCTAGTTCGGTTCTAGTTCAGTTCTAGTTCAGTTCTAGTTCAGTTCTAGTTCAGTTCTAGTTCAGTTCTAGTTCAGTTCTAGTTCAGTTCTAGTTCAGTTCTAGTTCAGTTCTAGTTCAGTTCTAGTTCAGTTCTAGTTCAGTTCTAGTTCAGTTCTAGTTCAGTTCTAGTTCAGTTCTAGTTCAGTTCTAGTTCAGGTTCTAGATCAGGTTCTAGTTTAGGTTCTAGTTCAGGTTCTATTTCAGGTTCTAGTTCAGGTTCTAGTTTAGTTCTAGTTCAGTTCTAGTTCAGTTCTAGTTCAGTTCTAGTTCAGTTCTAGCTCAGTTCTAGTTCAGTTCTAGTTCAGGTTCTAGTTCAGGTTCTAGTTCAGGTTCTAGTTCAGGTTCTAGTTCAGGTTCTAGTTCAGGTTCTAGTTCAGTTCTAGTTCAGTTCTAGTTCAGTTCTAGTTCAGGTTCTAGTTCAGGTTCTAGTTCAGGTTCTAGTTCAGGTTCTAGTTCAGGTTCTAGTTCAGGTTCTAGCTCTAGTTCAGTTCTAGTTCAGTTCTAGTTCAGTTCTAGTTCAGTTCTAGTTCAGTTCTAGTTCAGTTCTAGTTCAGTTCTAGTTCAGTTCTAGTTCAGTTCTAGTTCAGTTCTAGTTCGGTTCTAGTTCAGTTCTAGTTCAGTTCTAGTTCAGTTCTAGTTCAGTTCTAGTTCAGTTCTAGTTCAGTTCTAGTTCAGTTCTAGTTCAGTTCTAGTTCAGTTCTAGTTCAGTTCTAGTTCAGTTCTAGTTCAGTTCTAGTTCAGTTCTAGTTCAGTTCTAGTTCAGTTCTAGTTCAGTTCTAGTTCAGTTCTAGTTCAGTTCTAGTTCAGTTCTAGTTCAGTTCTAGTTCAGTTCTAGTTCAGTTCTAGTTCAGTTCTAGTTCAGTTCTAGTTCAGTTCTAGTTAAGTTCTAGTTCAGTTCTAGTTCAGTTCTAGTTCAGTTCTAGTTCAGTTCTAGTTCAGTTCTAGTTCAGTTCTAGTTCAGTTCTAGTTCAGGTTCTAGTTCAGGTTCTAGTTCAGGTTCTAGTTCAGGTTCTAGTTCAGGTTCTAGTTCAGGTTCTAGTTCAGGTTCTAGTTCAGGTTCAAGTTCAGGTTCTAGTTCAGGTTCTAGTTCAGGTTCTAGTTCAGGTTCTAGTTCAGGTTCTAGTTCAGGTTCTAGTTCAGGTTCTAGTTCAGGTTCTAGTTCAGGTTCTAGTTCTAGTTCAGTTCTAGTTCAGTTCTAGTGCAGTTCTAGTTCAGTTCTAGTTCAGTTCTAGTTCAGTTCTAGTTCAGTTCTAGTTCAGATCTAGTTCGGTTCTAGTTCAGTTCTAGTTCAGTTCTAGTTCAGTTCTAGTTCAGTTCTAGTTCAGTTCTAGTTCAGTTCTAGTTCAGTTCTAGTTCAGTTCTAGTTCAGTTCTAGTTCAGTTCTAGTTCGGTTCTAGTTCAGTTCTAGTTCAGTTCTAGTTCAGTTCTAGTTCAGTTCTAGTTCAGTTCTAGTTCAGTTCTAGTTCAGTTCTAGTTCAGTTCTAGTTCAGTTCTAGTTCAGTTCTAGTTCAGTTCTAGTTCAGTTCTAGTTCAGTTCTAGTTCAGTTCTAGTTCAGTTCTAGTTCAGTTCTAGTTCAGTTCTAGTTCAGTTCTAGTTCAGTTCTAGTTCAGTTCTAGTTCAGTTCTAGTTCAGTTCTAGTTCAGTTCTAGTTCAGTTCTAGTTCAGTTCTAGTTCAGTTCTAGTTCAGTTCTAGTTCAGTTCTAGTTCAGTTCTAGTTCAGTTCTAGTTCAGTTCTAGTTCAGTTCTAGTTCAGTTCTAGTTCAGTTCTAGTTCAGTTCTAGTTCAGTTCTAGTTCAGTTCTAGTTCAGTTCTAGTTCAGTTCTAGTTCAGTTCTAGTTCAGTTCTAGTTTAGTTATAGTTCAGTTCTAGTTCAGTTCTAGTTCAGTTCTAGTTCAGTTCTAGTTCAGTTCTAGTTCAGTTCTAGTTCAGTTCTAGTTCAGTTCTAGTTCAGTTCTAGTTCAGTTCTAGTTCAGTTCTAGTTCAGTTCTAGTTCAGTTCTAGTTCAGTTCTAGTTCAGTTCTAGTTCAGTTCTAGTTCAGTTCTAGTTCAGTTCTAGTTCAGTTCTAGTTCAGTTCTAGTTCAGTTCTAGTTCAGTTCTAGTTCAGTTCTAGTTCAGTTCTAGTTCAGTTCTAGTTCAGTTCTAGTTCAGTTCTAGTTCAGTTCTAGTTCAGTTCTAGTTAAGTTCTAGTTCAGTTCTAGTTCAGTTCTAGTTCAGTTCTAGTTCAGTTCTAGTTCAGTTCTAGTTCAGTTCTAGTTCAGTTCTAGTTCAGGTTCTAGTTCAGGTTCTAGTTCAGGTTCTAGTTCAGGTTCTAGTTCAGGTTCTAGTTCAAGTTCTAGTTCAGGTTCTAGTTCAGGTTCTAGTTCAGGTTCTAGTTCAGGTTCTAGTTCAGGTTCTAGTTCAGGTTCTAGTTCAGGTTCTAGTTCAGTTCTAGTTCAGGTTCTAGTTCAGTTCTAGTTCAGTTCTAGTTCAGTTCTAGTTCAGTTCTAGTGCAGTTCTAGTTCAGTTCTAGTTCAGTTCTAGTTCAGTTCTAGTTCAGTTCAGTTCTAGTTCAGTTCTAGTTCAGTTCTAGTTCAGTTCTAGTTCAGTTCTAGTTCGGTTCTAGTTCAGTTCTAGTTCAGTTCTAGTTCAGTTCTAGTTCAGTTCTAGTTCAGTTCTAGTTCAGTTCTAGTTCAGTTCTAGTTCAGTTCTAGTTCAGTTCTAGTTCAGTTCTAGTTCAGTTCTAGTTCAGTTCTAGTTCAGTTCTAGTTCAGTTCTAGTTCAGTTCTAGTTCAGTTCTAGTTCAGTTCTAGTTCAGTTCTAGTTCAGTTCTAGTTCAGTTCTAGTTCAGGTTCTAGATCAGGTTCTAGTTTAGGTTCTAGTTCAGGTTCTATTTCAGGTTCTAGTTCAGGTTCTAGTTTAGTTCTAGTTCAGTTCTAGTTCAGTTCTAGTTCAGTTCTAGCTCAGTTCTAGTTCAGTTCTAGTTCAGGTTCTAGTTCAGGTTCTAGTTCAGGTTCTAGTTCAGGTTCTAGTTCAGGTTCTAGTTCAGGTTCTAGTTCAGTTCTAGTTCAGTTCTAGTTCAGTTCTAGTTCAGGTTCTAGTTCAGGTTCTAGTTCAGGTTCTGGTTCAGGTTCTAGTTCAGGTTCTAGTTCAGGTTCTAGTTCAGGTTCTAGCTCTAGTTCAGTTCTAGTTCAGTTCTAGTTCAGTTCTAGTTCAGTTCTAGTTCAGTTCTAGTTCAGTTCTAGTTCAGTTCTAGTTCAGTTCTAGTTCAGTTCTAGTTCAGTTCTAGTTCAGTTCTAGTTCAGTTCTAGTTCAGTTCTAGTTCGGTTCTAGTTCAGTTCTAGTTCAGTTCTAGTTCAGTTCTAGTTCAGTTCTAGTTCAGTTCTAGTTCAGTTCTAGTTCAGTTCTAGTTCAGTTCTAGTTCAGTTCTAGTTCAGTTCTAGTTCAGTTCTAGTTCAGTTCTAGTTCAGTTCTAGTTCAGTTCTAGTTCAGTTCTAGTTCAGTTCTAGTTCAGTTCTAGTTCAGTTCTAGTTCAGTTCTAGTTCAGTTCTAGTTCAGTTCTAGTTCAGTTCTAGTTCAGTTCTAGTTCAGTTCTAGTTCAGTTCTAGTTCAGTTCTAGTTCAGTTCTAGTTCAGTTCTAGTTCAGTTCTAGTTCAGTTCTAGTTCAGTTCTAGTTCAGTTCTAGTTCAGTTCTAGTTCAGTTCTAGTTCAGTTCTAGTTCAGTTCTAGTTCAGTTCTAGTTCAGTTCTAGTTCAGTTCTAGTTCAGTTCTAGTTCAGTTCTAGTTCAGTTCTAGTTCAGTTCTAGTTCAGTTCTAGTTCAGTTCTAGTTCAGTTCTAGTTCAGTTCTAGTTCAGTTCTAGTTCAGTTCTAGTTCAGTTCTAGTTCAGTTCTAGTTCAGTTCTAGTTCAGGTTCTAGTTCAGGTTCTAGTTCAGGTTCTAGTTCAGGTTCTAGTTCAGGTTCTAGTTCAAGTTCTAGTTCAGGTTCTAGTTCAGGTTCTAGTTCAGGTTCTAGTTCAGGTTCTAGTTCAGGTTCTAGTTCAGGTTCTAGTTCAGGTTCTAGTTCAGTTCTAGTTCAGGTTCTAGTTCAGTTCTAGTTCAGTTCTAGTTCAGTTCTAGTTCAGTTCTAGTGCAGTTCTAGTTCAGTTCTAGTTCAGTTCTAGTTCAGTTCTAGTTCAGTTCTAGTTCAGTTCAGTTCTAGTTCAGTTCTAGTTCAGTTCTAGTTCAGTTCTAGTTCAGTTCTAGTTCGGTTCTAGTTCAGTTCTAGTTCAGTTCTAGTTCAGTTCTAGTTCAGTTCTAGTTCAGTTCTAGTTCAGTTCTAGTTCAGTTCTAGTTCAGTTCTAGTTCAGTTCTAGTTCAGTTCTAGTTCAGTTCTAGTTCAGTTCTAGTTCAGTTCTAGTTCAGTTCTAGTTCAGTTCTAGTTCAGGTTCTAGATCAGGTTCTAGTTTAGGTTCTAGTTCAGGTTCTATTTCAGGTTCTAGTTCAGGTTCTAGTTTAGTTCTAGTTCAGTTCTAGTTCAGTTCTAGTTCAGTTCTAGCTCAGTTCTAGTTCAGTTCTAGTTCAGGTTCTAGTTCAGGTTCTAGTTCAGGTTCTAGTTCAGGTTCTAGTTCAGGTTCTAGTTCAGGTTCTAGTTCAGTTCTAGTTCAGTTCTAGTTCAGTTCTAGTTCAGGTTCTAGTTCAGGTTCTAGTTCAGGTTCTAGTTCAGGTTCTAGTTCAGGTTCTAGTTCAGGTTCTAGTTCAGGTTCTAGCTCTAGTTCAGTTCTAGTTCAGTTCTAGTTCAGTTCTAGTTCAGTTCTAGTTCAGTTCTAGTTCAGTTCTAGTTCAGTTCTAGTTCAGTTCTAGTTCAGTTCTAGTTCAGTCCTAGTTCAGTTCTAGTTCAGTTCTAGTTCGGTTCTAGTTCAGTTCTAGTTCAGTTCTAGTTCAGTTCTAGTTCAGTTCTAGTTCAGTTCTAGTTCAGGTTCTAGTTCAGGTTCTAGTTCAGGTTCTAGTTCAGGTTCTAGTTCAGGTTCTAGTTCAGGTTCTAGCTCTAGTTCAGTTCTAGTTCAGTTCTAGTGCAGTTCTAGTTCAGTTCTAGTTCAGTTCTAGTTCAGTTCTAGTTCAGTTCTAGTTCAGTTCTAGTTCAGTTCTAGTTCGGTTCTAGTTCAGTTCTAGTTCAGTTCTAGTTCAGTTCTAGTTCAGTTCTAGTTCAGTTCTAGTTCAGTTCTAGTTCAGTTCTAGTTCAGTTCTAGTTCAGTTCTAGTTCAGTTCTAGTTTAGTTCTAGTTCAGTTCTAGTTCAGTTCTAGTTCAGTTCTAGTTCAGTTCTAGTTCAGTTCTAGTTCAGTTCTAGTTCAGTTCTAGTTCAGTTCTAGTTCAGTTCTAGTTCAGTTCTAGTTCAGTTCTAGTTCAGTTCTAGTTCAGTTCTAGTTCAGTTCTAGTTCAGTTCTAGTTCAGTTCTAGTTCAGTTCTAGTTCAGTTCTAGTTCAGTTCTAGTTCAGTTCTAGTTCAGTTCTAGTTCAGTTCTAGTTCAGTTCTAGTTCAGTTCTAGTTCAGTTCTAGTTCAGTTCTAGTTCAGTTCTAGTTCAGTTCTAGTTCAGTTCTAGTTCAGTTCTAGTTCAGTTCTAGTTCAGTTCTAGTTCAGTTCTAGTTCAGTTCTAGTTCAGTTCTAGTTCAGTTCTAGTTCAGTTCTAGTTCAGTTCTAGTTCAGTTTTAGTTCAGTTCTAGTTCAGTTCTAGTTCAGTTCTAGTTCAGTTCTAGTTCAGTTCTAGTTCAGTTCTAGTTCAGTTCAAATTCAGTTATAGTTCAGTTCTAGTTCAGTTCTAGTTCAGTTCTAGTTCAGTTCTAGTTCAGTTCTAGTTCAGTTCTAGTTCAGTTCTAGTTCAGTTCTAGTTCAGTTCTAGTTCAGTTCTAGTTCAGTTCTAGTTCAGTTCTAGTTCAGTTCTAGTTCAGTTCTAGTTCAGTTCTAGTTCAGTTCTAGTTCAGTTCTAGTTCAGTTCTAGTTCAGTTCTAGTTCAGTTCTAGTTCAGTTCTAGTTCAGTTCTAGTTCAGTTCTAGTTCAGTTCTAGTTCAGTTCTAGTTCAGTTCTAGTTCAGTTCTAGTTCAGTTCTAGTTCAGTTCTAGTTCAGTTCTAGTTCAGTTCTAGTTCAGTTCTAGTTCAGTTCTAGTTCAGTTCTAGTTCAGTTCTAGTTCAGTTCTAGTTCAGTTCTAGTTCAGTTCTAGTTCAGTTCTAGTTCAGTTCTAGTTCAGTTCTAGTTCAGTTCTAGTTCAGTTCTAGTTCAGTTCTAGTTCAGTTCTAGTTCAGTTCTAGTTCAGTTCTAGTTCAGTTCTAGTTCAGTTCTAGTTCAGTTCTAGTTCAGTTCTAGTTCAGTTCTAGTTCAGTTCTAGTTCAGTTCTAGTTCAGTTCTAGTTCAGTTCTAGTTCAGTTCTAGTTCAGTTCTGGTTCAGTTCTAGTTTAGTTCTAGTTCAGTTCTAGTTCAGTTCTAGTTCAGTTCAAGTTCAGTTCTAGTTCAGTTCTAGTTCAGTTCTAGTTCAGTTCTAGTTCAGTTCTAGTTCAGTTCTAGTTCAGTTCTAGTTCAGTTCTAGTTCAGTTCTAGTTCAGGTTCTAGTTCAGGTTCTAGTTCAGGTTCTAGTTCAGGTTCTGGTTCAGGTTCTAGTTCAGGTTCTAGTTCAGGTTCTAGTTCAGATTCTAGTTCAGGTTCTAGTTCAGGTTCTAGTTCAGGTTCTAGTTGAGTTCTAGTTCAGGTTCTAGTTCAGGTTCTAGTTCAGTTCTAGTTCAGGTTCTAGTTCAGGTTCTAGTTCAGGTTCTAGTTCAGGTTCTAGTTCAGGTTCTAGTTCAGGTTCTAGTTCAGATTCTAGTTCAGGTTCTAGTTCAGGTTCTAGTTCAGGTTCTAGTTCAGGTTCTAGTTCAGGTTCTAGTTCAGGTTCTAGTATAGGTTCTAGTATAGGTTCTAGTTCAGGTTCTAGTTCAGGTTCTAGTTCAGGTTCTAGTTCAGGTTCTAGTTCAGGTTCTAGTTCAGGTTCTAGTTCAGGTTCTAGTTCAGGTTCTAGTTCAGGTTCTAGTTCAGGTTCTAGTTCAGGTTCTAGTTCAGGTTCTAGTTCAGATTCTAGTTCAGGTTCTAGTTCAGGTTCTAGTTCAGTTCTAGTTCAGTTCTAGTTCAGTTCTAGTTCAGTTCTAGTTCAGGTTCTAGTTCAGGTTCTAGTTCAGGTTCTAGTTCAGGTTCTAGTTCAGGTTCTAGTTCAGGTTCTAGTTCAGGTTCTAGTTCAGGTTCTAGTTCAGGTTCTAGTTCAGGTTCTAGTTCAGGTTCTAGTTCAAGTTCTAGTTCAGGTTCTAGTTCAGGTTCTAGTTCAGGTTCTAGTTCAGGTTCTAGTTCAGGTTCTAGTTCAGGTTCTAGTTCAGGTTCTAGTTCAGGTTCTAGTTCAGGTTCTAGTTCAGGTTCTATTTCAGGTTCTAGTTCAGGTTCTTGTTCAGGTTCTAGTTCAGGTTCTAGTTCAGGTTCTAGTTCAGGTTCTAGTTCAGGTTCTAGTTCAGTTCTAGTTCAGGTTCTAGTTCAGGTTCTAGTTCAGGTTCTAGTTCAGGTTTTAGTTCAGGTTCTAGTTCAGGTTCTAGTTCAGGTTCTAGTTCAGGTTCTAGTTCAGGTTCTAGTTCAGGTTCTAGTTCAGGTTCTAGTTCAGGTTCTAGTTCAGGTTCTAGTTCAGGTTCTAGTTCAGGTTCTAGTTCAGGTTCTAGTTCAGGTTCTAGTTCAGGTTCTAGTTCAGTTCTAGTTCTAGTTCAGTTCTAGTTCAGTTCTAGTGCAGTTCTAGTTCAGTTCTAGTTCAGTTCTAGTTCAGTTCTAGTTCAGTTCTAGTTCAGTTCTAGTTCAGTTCTAGTTCAGTTCTAGTTCAGTTCTAGTTCAATTCTAGTTCAGTTCTAGTTCAGTTCTAGTTCAGGTTCTAGTTCAGGTTCTAGTTCAGGTTCTAGTTCAGGTTCTAGTTCAGGTTCTAGTTCAGGTTCTAGTTCAGGTTCTAGTTCAGGTTCTAGTTCAGGTTCTAGTTCAGGTTCTAGTTCAGGTTCTAGTTCAGGTTCTAGTTCAGGTTCTAGTTCAGGTTCTAGTTCAGGTTCTAGCTCTAGTTCAGATCTAGTTCAGTTCTAGTTCAGTTCTAGTGCAGTTCTAGTTCAGTTCTAGTTCAGTTCTAGTTCAGTTCTAGTTCAGTTCTAGTTCAGTTCTAGTTCAGTTCTAGTTCAGTTCTAGTTCGGTTCTAGTTCAGTTCTAGTTCAGTTCTAGTTCAGTTCTAGTTTAGTTCTAGTTCAGGTTCTAGTTCAGGTTCTAGTTCAGGTTCTAGTTCAGGTTCTAGTTCAGGTTCTAGTTCAGGTTCTAGCTCTAGTTCAGTTCTAGTTCAGTTCTAGTTCAGTTCTAGTGCAGTTCTAGTTCAGTTCTAGTTCAGTTCTAGTTCAGTTCTAGTTCAGGTTCTAGTTCAGGTTCTAGTTCATGTTCTAGTTCAGGTTCTAGTTCAGATTCTAGTTCAGATTCCAGTTGAGTTCTAGTTCAGTTCTAGTTCAGGTTCTAGTTCAGGTTCTAGTTCAGGTTCTAGTTCAGGTTCTAGTTCAGGTTCTAGTTCAAGTTCTAGTTCAGGTTCTAGTTCAGGTTCTAGTTCAGGTTCTAGTTCAGGTTCTAGTTCAGGTTCTAGTTCAGGTTCTAGTTCAGGTTCTAGTTCAGGTTCTAGTTCAGGTTCTAGTTCAGGTTCTAGTTCAGGTTCTAGTTCAGGTTCTAGTTCAGGTTCTAGTTCAGGTTCTAGTTCAGGTTCTAGTTCAGGTTCTAGTTCAGGTTCTAGTTCAGGTTCTAGTTCAGGTTCTAGTTCAGGTTCTAGTTCAGGTTCTAGTTCAGGTTCTAGTTCAGGTTCTAGTTCAGGTTCTAGTTCAGGTTCTAGTTCAGGTTCTAGTTCAGGTTCTAGTTCAGGTTCTAGTTCAGGTTCTAGTTCAGGTTCTAGTTCAGGTTCTAGTTCAGTTCTAGTTCAGTTCTAGTTCAGTTCTAGTTCAGTTCTAGTTCAGTTCTAGTTCAGTTCTAGTTCAGTTCTAGTTTTTTTTTTTTTTTTTTTTTTTTTTTTTTTTTTTTTTTACCTTTTTTAATATATCTTTATTTAATAAAAAATATTTAAAGTTACAATATAATATATTACAAATTCAATAAAATATAATAAAATATTGTGTCCCAAAGAAGATAAATCTGCATTCGGTCTCCATCATCCAAGCAGTGCTGTAGTTCCATATTTATGTATTTGAAAGGAGATCTGTCATCAGGTTTAATTGTAGTTTTTGTTATACAATTTTGTTGCATGTATCTATTTAATTTCTCGTTTTATATTTTTTCAAATTGTTATACCCCGCAAAGCTATTCAGCTTGTCTGCAGGAAATTACGTTTACAAAAAATTTATACGATTTTATGTTCAGATTATATACTACACATAGTTCAGGTTACCTTTCATTGCAAACTGATAAAGTATTTTTTTATAAGTTCATTTCTTTTGTTATTATTTGTATTATTTAATATTTCAATTGGTATTTTGTTTATTAGTGTTGGCAATGTTACTTGAAGGGTGTTTCTGCCATATTCATTATAAAAACGCTCGACTTTGAATCTTCCATGCGATCTCTGTCTAGTGTTGTGAGCATGGTCAATTGGCTTTAAAAAACTGGTGCTATAAAATTCTTTTATAATTGTTGTATTATATATATTTTTGACATTAAGGATTTGTAGTTCTTTTGCAGTATTGCTAGGAATTTTTTTTGTACGAATGTTGTGATTTGTTGTGTTATCGTTATGTGTACTGTTGGTGTGATGTTGATGTTTTTTCCATAACATTTTCAGTAGAATATCTTGTGTTTTTTGTAATGTGCTGTTGTATTTAACATTTCCCCATGCTGCTATGCCATGTCTGATATACGATTCTGCTAATGAAAAGTACGCTTGTCGCAGTACACTGTAGGTGCAGCAGTTACTTAAGTGGTATAACATATATGCCGTTTTACGAAGTTTCTTTTGCAGATTCTCGATGTGGGTCTTCCATTTAAATTTACTGTCAACATATACTCCCAGATACTTATATGAGTTGACCATTTCTATAATGGTTGAACATGAGTCGTTAGTGTTTGGGTTATTTATAGCATTTTTGTGTAGACATTCTGTATTATGGAATTTTAGTTTTATATTGGAGTTAGCAAGATGAGGCGGTTTGATGTGCATTATTTTTGTTTTGTTGGCATTGATGATGAGACCGTTGTCATGGCACCATTTCGTAGCAATATCTAATTGTTTTTGCATTGTTTCTGTTGCTTTTCCAATGTTATTATCAGCAACTACTATTGCCGTGTCATCAGCATACGCAAAAGTTGTACCTTGTAGACAATTCATCAAATCATTTGCGTAGATTATATATAGGATTGGGCCAAGTTTTGATCCTTGTGGTACACCACAATCGTATGATAATTTATTGCTGAAGTTGTTATTGATTTTAACACAGTAATATCTATTTTCTAGATAACTTTTAAACCAGTTTATTATGTTACCTCTTATTCCATTTCTTTCTAGAGTTTGAAGTAGTTTGGTATGCGATAAAGTATAAAATGCTTTACTAAAATCTATAAACAATACTAAGACATGCATTTGCTTACTCAAACATCCGTTAATGTAGTTAGAAAAGTATCCTAATAAATTGTTTATATTTTTCCCTTTTTGGAATCCAAACTGATTTTTGTTTATAATTTTAAATTTTTGTAAGAAATCTGTGAGTCTTCTGACGATAATTTCTTCCAAAATTTTATCAATTACTGATAATATTGATATTGGCCTATAATTATTAAAATCAGTTTTATTACCACTTTTATGTATCGGCCTCACTATAGACGTTTTAAGTATATCAGGCACAATTGCTTGTTCTATACTCAAATTTATTAGTTTGGTTATAATCGGAGTCAAAAAACTTGCATTTATTTTAAGGTCTTTTGCTCGAATCCCATCAGATCCTGCACCTTTTCTGATATTAAGTGTTTTTAAGATATAGTAGATTTCTTCATCATTTGTAAAATCAATGTATATTGAGTTTTGTATAGATGTGCTAATATTATTATTGGTTTTTATGTTACAGTTGTGTATTATTTTGTTTACGTTCGTGTTGAAGTTTAATGCAAAATTGTTTACAATGTCATTTATATTTTGATTTTTGAAACTTTTAGTTATAAAACTATCAATATTAGTAGTTTTTTTACCAATTATTTCGTTTATTAATTGCCAGGTTGCGCGTATATCGTTTCTGTTTTCAACAAATTTATTTCTATAATAATTATTTTTTTCATAAATTATTTTTTTGTTTAATAAATTTCTAAATGTTTTGTATTCTTGTTCATATATTTTGTTTTTTGGATTATTTCTCCATTTTTTAAAAAGTTTATCCCGCGTATCACAAAATTTAACAATTTCTTCACTAATCCACGGATTAATCGATCTTTTTTTACTAGTTTTTGATTTTTTACTTGATTTTTTATATATTTCACCAAATATTTCATGAATTTTGTTGTAGAGATCATTTGTATTTGATATTTGTTGAGATATTGCATTCCAATTTGTATCTTGGATTTGTTTATTAATTTTAAAATTATAAAATTGTGGCCCCAAGCTAGCTGTGGTTAGCACACTCTGGTTGTTTACTTCTTCATTTATACAACAATAGAGAGAGTAGTGGTCAGATATGTTTGTTGTTATTATAAGAGCGTGTGCTTTTGTTGTTGCTTTATTTTTTCTAAAAAAGAGATGATCGATGCACGTGCTTGTGTTTTTTTGAATATCTTCACGTGTACTTTCGCTTACCATACATTGCAGTCCATTACACATTACCATATTAAGATATGTTGTTGTTGTGATGTTTTCTCTTAATATGTCTATATTTATATCTCCCACTAGTATAATCTCTTGTTTTTTCTTTATGTTATTTATGATTGTATCAAGTTCGTTGACAAACGACGTAATATTTTCATGTGGGGGACGATAAATGGAAAGTAAAGAAATTATTTTGTTGTTTATATTTACATCTAGTTGTACGATTTCAAAAGAGTTGGGTTTTAGAGAGATTTCAGTAAAATTTAAATCTTCTGCAATGTACACAGCAATTCCTCCTCCTCTATTTACTCTGTTGAAAAAAACTGAGTTAAAACCTCTTACATTGTAAAAAATGTTTTCATTATCAGTTATATTAGTTTCAACTAATATTATGAATTTAATTTTGGTTATTATATTATTTATTGTTGCTAGAAAAGAAGTAAAATTGAGCCTTAGCGAGCGTATGTTCATGTATATTAGCGATATGGGATAACTTAAAAAGTCTTTATTAATTTGATTGAAAGTATTTAAAGTTTGTTTTTGATTATTATTCATTTTTTATTTTAAAACAGATAACATACAGTGGTGGCCATGAGGTTAGCACACTTCATACTTGCTGTTTTCTAAAGCAAATTATTTAATTTCATTGCAATTATAAACTAAAGTTTTTGGTAATTAGTGTTGTTTATGGTGTGATCAATAAGTCCCGTTACTTTTTTTTTGCATTCTATCGCTATTCTCTTTCAAATTTGCATTTTAGTGCAGTAATATGTAAAATAAGCTGGACACAATTTTAGCACATATAAGTATAATTAAATTTTTTAAAAGTTTTTTGAGGGTATAAATATTAATTGGTAAGTTTAGGTATTATTTAATCAATGAGGAAGACAAACTGACTTAATAAACATTATTTAGATATGGCTAAAAAAAAATGGTGTACAGAGGAACAACGAAAGATTATTCAACAAATGAACTCGAGAGGAACAAGTATAAGTGAGATTGCTTATACTTTGGAATGCTCCAGGAAGATGGTTTATAATGCATTAAGACATATTCAGAAATATAAAACATCTAAAAATGTTACACAGGCTCCTCGGCCCAGAAAAACTTCACGTAAAGAGGACTCTTTAATATACATAGCCTCTGTCGAAGATCCTTTTAAGAGCTCCACCGTAATCCAGAGAGAAATTTCAGGAAAATATGGTATCAACGTGTCCAGCAAAACGATAAGAAGAAGACTTAATGAAAAAAATTTACGTGGATGCATTTCTCAGCATAAGCCACATGTTTCAAAAAAGAACATACAAGCTCGGTTGTCCTTTGCTCGTGAGCATTTGGAAAAGCCGTTAATTTTTTGGAAAAATGTCCTTTGGAGTGATGAATCTAAATTTTGTAGATTCGGATCGGATGGTAAGAGGTATGTATGGCATCCTCCGAACATGCAACATAATCCAAAGTACACCAGTAAAACAATAAAACACGGTGGGGGTAATGTGATGGTGTGGGCAGCATTTTCTGGGTATGGTGTTGGTCCTATAAAAAAGATTGATACTCGTATGGACCAGTATGTATACCAGAATATACTTCTAAATACAATGATACCTTATGCAGAGGACAACATGCCACTTAGGTGGCGATTTATGCAAGATAATGATCCAAAACACACCTCACGCTTAGTGAGGTGTTGCTTGGAATCGAACAATATCGACGTGTTAAAATGGCCAGCCCAATCTCCGGATCTCAATCCTATTGAGAACCTTTGGAATGATGTGGAGCAGCATGTAATAAGAGAAAAGCCTAAAAATTTGGCCGATTTATGGAAAGAAGTAGAAAAAGCTTGGAATGATATTTCAGTGGATCGCTGTATGGCCCTTGTAGAAAGTATGCCAAGGAGACTAGCAGCTGTGATCAAAAATAAAGGGTATCCAACTAAGTACTAAGTTTTTAGTGAAATAAGTTTTTTTTGTTTTGTTACTTTTTTAATATGAATAAACTTTTTTATTTTGTGCTAAAATACTGTCCAGTGTTTTTTTGAGGTTATTCTATTCTGGATAGAAAAACGCAAAATATATATAAAGGAATAATGCTGGACATGATGGGACGTGATCTTAGAAGGGCAAGTAACACACATGCAAAAGATACCATAAAAAAATTAAGAAATATAGGAAATATTTGCGTTTAAAAATAGCAAGTAGCTAGTGTGCTAACCTCATGGCCACCACTGTATGTGTAAAGATTGTGTGTTTAGTTTACATAGAATTATTAATGGATTCGATATCCGCAGCATTATTGATGACAAATAAGGGAGAATTTTCACCTTTGCGTGCAAAGATATTTCCATTGCGTACCCATACATATTTCCAGTTTGCCTCGTTTGCTTTAGTTTTAGCTAGCCAAAGAAGACGACGGTTGTTGAACGTTAGTTGATCGTTTATGTATATATATTTATTTTCGGTGTTGCTATTATTAGTAATAATGTTTGCCTGGACTCTATGTCTATCGATCTTACTCATAAACTCAGCTTTTTTGTTCAGTGTAGAGAATTCTACAATCACCTTATCGTTTTGCTTTTTTAAGCGATAGGCTTTGCTTATATCTTCCTCTCTTATTTCAACATTAATTGATGCTCCAATTGTTTTAACAACATCAAACTCGGAGATTTGTTTATTTTGAATATTTTTTATTTCTATATTTTTGTTGATCGTTTGTTGTTCTAATTTGTTTATGCGTGTTTCCATTTCGTTGATTTGTGTATCTCTTTGTTTGTCCTTCTCATTAAGATCTTTTACTTGAGCAACTAGAGATGTAATTGTATTTGTTATTGTTGTGAGTGCTAGGTGGATGTCTTCTTTGATTTGTAAACTTAGTGTGTTAACGTTTGCTGAAAGCTCTTCAATTGTTTTTGCGAGATCTTTGACATCAGATTGGACAGAGCATATTTTATTGTTGACAGAGGTCAATGACATTGTCTCCTTAAATTTTTTGGATTGATCATTATCTGCATTCTCTTCATCATCGGTTCGTGCTTGTTTTTTGTTGTTATTATCATCAAAAACAACAGCTTGGTATAATGTATTGGGAGATCGGCTTCTTGGTTTACATACGTGACACTTCCATGAGGTTTTTCTCTCACCATACATTCCTAGGTAGGTACTCTCAGAAAGCGGAGAGCACGTAGAGAAGTGGTAATTTGCGTTACAATTGTAACACTTTACATAGTTTGTTGTTGTTATGTCTTTTTTGCATTGATTACAAAGAACTGCTTGGCTCATTTTGATTTTTTATTTTTTTTGTGAATAAATTTGGTTTTATTTAATTTTCTTGTTTTATTAAACAAATTCTTTACTTTTTTTCACATAAACTAATCAGATACTTTATTATCAGATACTTTATTTTTTGGTATTTTTGTTTAGTTTTAATTTTGGCTTTTTAAATAGTTTTAATTGTTTTTTTGAAGCGCACTTTATAGACACATCCGTTTGCAATGAAGGCTGAACTGAACTGAACAGTTCTAGTTCAGTTCTAGTTCAGTTCTAGTTCAGTTCTAGTTCAGTTCTAGTTCAGTTCTAGTTCAGTTCTAGTTCAGGTTCTAGTTCAGTTCTAGTTCAGTTCTAGTTCAGTTCTAGTTCAGTTCTAGTTCAGTTCTAGTTCAGGTTCTAGTTCAGGTTCTAGTTCAGGTTCTAGTTCAGGTTCTAGTTCAGGTTCTAGTTCAGGTTCTAGTTCAGGTTCTAGTTCAGGTTCTAGTTCAGGTTCTAGTTCAGGTTCTAGTTCAGGTTCTAGTTCAGGTTCTAGTTCAGGTTCTAGTTCAGGTTCTAGTTCAGGTTCTAGTTCAGGTTCTAGTTCAGGTTCTAGTTCAGGTTCTAGTTCAGGTTCTAGTTCAGGTTCTAGCTCAGGTTCTAGTTCAGGTTCTAGTTCAGGTTCTAGTTCAGGTTCTAGTTCAGGTTCTAGTTCAGGTTCTAGTTCAGGTTCTAGTTCAGGTTCTAGTTCAGGTTCTAGTTCAGGTTCTAGTTCAGGTTCTAGTTCAGGTTCTAGTTCAGGTTCTAGTTCAGGTTCTAGTTCAGGTTCTAGTTCAGTTCTAGTTCAGTTCTAGTTCAGTTCTAGTTCAGTTCTAGTTCAGTTCTAGTTCAGTTCTAGTTCAGTTCTAGTTCAGTTCTAGTTCAGTTCTAGTTCAGTTCTAGTTCAGTTCTAGTTCAGTTCTAGTTCAGTTCTAGTTCAGTTCTAGTTCAGTTCTAGTTCAGGTTCTAGTGACAAAGATTTTCTTGCTCGTGTTCAGTTCCATTCTTGTTGAGTTTTATATTTGAGAATTTTATATTTGGCCCTCGGACATATGTTGACGATGTATAACATACATATCTGTTTGTGTGTGTTCTAACCAAAACCCACATTTATAAACAAACGCATGTTTGTGAGCTGTACAGCAACAACAACCAGAATAACAACATCAACGACAACATCCTGCTACTTGTGTAAATTCAATTTATTTAAAAGCTTGTCAACACCGGAAGTACAATTTTTTTGTCTCTTCCTGCCTGTTCACATATTTCGTCTTATTATTCTTTCTTTGTGCCTGTCTTTAAATGTCTGTTGCTCTGCTTCTGTCTTGTTGGAAAGTCAGTCGGTGTTGAAGTAACTGTTTAAGGACCAGATTTTTAACAGCAATATTCTCAAATTGCTTGCCTTTTTCATTTGCTTTCGGTATGTTATGAAGCAATAAAAGTGATTTATTTGCTAAAAGGTGAGCTGTTTTATTTTCATACGTTTTCCGATTTTTTTTTTCTTCCATAGGATTTATTTTCTTTAGCATTAGTTAGGATGTATGTAAGAGATAATAAAATAGGGGAAAAAAAACAGCGGAAATAATTGATGGGTATTATTTGATATGGGAAAAGGAAAATATCTATCTTTCTATGTACGTTTTTATGTATCGAATCTATGAGAGATAGAAGGAAAAATGTGAATTATTGTTTGTTTAGCTAAAGATTGTTGGTTTTAAATGTAAATTAGTCAAATAGAAAATTTTAAGATTTATTTATGGAAGAATTATGAGATTTAAGAGGAAAAAGCTATGCACTGCTTAAAGTTTTTAAAGGACAGTTTTTTATTTACGATGTTTTGTATTAAACCTTTAATGAAAATAATAATTTAAATGATGTTAACTTAAATTAAATTAATTATACCTGCTGTATATTTTAGGGTTTATTCGTATATTAACAATAATCTTCTCTTACATTCTCACTCTAAATATTAAACTTGTATTGCTTTTACAAATACTAAGTTCCAATACCTCTTTCAATTACTGCTTAAATTTCAAAGCCCACATCCTGTATAACTAATTATGAAAATATTTTCTTATATACCTGTATATTTGCCAAAATATTGCATTTTAATTGCTTTAAATTGATTTTAGGCACTCACACAAAAGCACAAATTAAATTGTTTAAATTGAATTAAAATCTTAATAAAATATAAAACAAAAGGATAAAGATAAACAACTATTGTCTGCAGTTTACAGAAAACAAAGAGAGAAACTATAAACGAAACTAATCTTTTTGTATTCTGGTCAGCACACACAAAAAAAGCACAGCAGACAAACAAATATTTAACACAATGCACAGACAGAAAAATAAAGTTTTTGTTAAAGAAATTTTAGAAAAAAAAAATATATTTTTTAAGAAAACTATTTAGAAAAGAAATAGTAAAATTTGTACTAAAGCTTATGCATTCCAAAACCGCATAGGTAGAAGATTAAGGGAAGGAAATTTTCCTTATTTATAGAAAAATGTTTAATGAAAATATTAATATAATAACAAAATCTATTGAATGGCTGCATTCAAACCTGTAATCAAAACATTATATAAGTAATAGTTTTCCAGTTTTATCAGAGTTTTTGTTTTATACAATCCCCTGAGTTTATGGAACTGCAAACTGAATAGTAAAATTATATTAAAACGCACTTCATATCTTTTACAAAGAGAAAGTTTGTTATAATAAATATTTTATTTTACAAACATGCAATTGCAACAACAGAGAGGCTTAAAAATATAGCACTTATGAAAAAAAAAAAAAACTAGAATAGAGTTAGAGAGAACTCTAACAGTAATCACACAAATAATTTTCCGTTCATTCGATCTTATTAGTACAATCTTTAAAAAATAAGGCTTCGATAAAATTAATGAATCAGAGAATTCACCAACCCCCTCCTCAATGATCACCCGACACCCTTGAACACTCACAGAGCTGAGGAATTCTCTTCCCTCTACCCTACTTTTCCATAGTTTTGCCAAACTTTTCAGCTAAAGCAGTATACTCACTGATGAGCGAAAAGTAATCGCCCTCAGAACTTTAAAACCAACTAGATTAATAAGGAAAACCGGAGCAATTGATTAGATCAGCTGAAGGAATTGTCACCTGATTTCCACTATGAAAGATGATTGGGTGACAATCAAGTTTGAATATACCAATATATGCAATTATGAATCACGTTATCACCCATGTAGTGCTGTTAACTTAACGCTAAAGCAAACTAGAGTGACAATCTTACAAGTCATCTCCCCAGCTAATTTTATAGTACATTCCAACTTTATACACCAACTGAAAATGTAGGATCCGTCATCACAGACAATACTTTAATGTCTATAGGCTTCATCTTAGTAAATAGGGAATAAGAGTTTTGCCTCAAAAAGACCAAAAAGCAATAAAAAAAGCAATTAAATATTCAATTTTAAGAGAATTTGTATGAAAGAGGTAATTAAATTTGTTTAAAAAGCCATTAATGCTGGCAACTTGAGTTAATGGCTTTTGTTCCCTCAAATATGATTGGAAATGAAGTAATTTATGTGACATTTATTATTGTATGCTGGAAATCATGTGCTGCAATGTTCATAGATTTAGAATAGTATGTTGATAAGGTTTCTGTAGAATAATTAGTGTACAATAGTATTGGAACTTTATGTTGATAAGTATTTTGGTGGCTGCATTTCTATCTCGTTGTGGTTTGAGTTTTAGTTTGTTGTAATGATTGTGTGTATTTGAAAATGCATGTTGATAAGAATTTTTGGATGAGTTGCATGTAATGTATGTTGTTGTTGTGTGTTTTTTTAGTTTGGTTAATGATCGTGTACTTAGAAAGTGTTTTGGGGGGAAATTGGTTTAGAATTGTTTGATGAGCTGCATGTAATGTATGTTGTTGTTGGAATTTTTTGTTTTCTTTGTTAATTTGGTAATGATCATGTACTCTGATTTTAATAAATCAAGTGCTGAAGTGTATTTTGAATAATTAGTGTACACTAGTTTTGGAACTTTATATTGATAAGGATTTTGGTGAGCTGCATTTGCATCTTGTTGTGGTTTGAAAAATCATGTTGATAAGAATTTTTGGATGAGTTGCATGTAATGTATGTTGTTGTTGTTGTTAGGGTTTAGTTTTAATTTATTGTAATTCAAGAAATTTATTGCTAACGATTTATTTAATTGTTTTTTTTTTGGAAATTTCTATCTTAATGAAATTTAAAATTTTCTATAAATTGTGAATTTATTAAGTAAACTATATCAGTTCAAGAAAAAATATTTAATAATGAACACTAACGCGGATTTAATTTCTATATTTAATAAATTAAATATGAAGCAGACGTTATGCATTAAAGATATGGTGGATTTGGAGGAATATAACATTACTGGAGCTGAACGTGTAACTACAAAATATGGAGAGGTCATTGTTTTGGAGTTGGGAACAAATTTACTATACCTTCCTAAGAGATTTAATTCCCTAACTGATAAGGATGTGGAAAGCTTTTCTTCTGGGTTATATTTAATTTCAAAAATTCCCATGAACGATGAAAAAAATGGTATTTTCTATAGGTTGGAGTTGAAGATGGTTCCTAACACCAGAGAATATTATCCTTTTAATAATTTTAGTACTTTTAAATAAACTAAGTTAAATAAATAAATTAATTAATAATAAAATAATTTATAGTTGTTTTTTATTTAATTGGAAATAAGTTTTTCTCAGAATATAAGAGAAGCATATAAGTAATTCATATTCAGATATAATCGAAATATCAAGCTAGAAAGATGGAGATTATTGATGATTTTCTGCTGAAATTTGAAAATATAATATTCAAAGATCATTTGGAACTAATAAATGAATTCAAATCAGAATATACAGATTTTGATACATACAATAAACCGTGTCCCCATGATAATTCTAATGAAGATGTTGTGGGTATGTGTGGATGTTGTTTTTTCCACATGAGAAAAAGAAAAGTTATAAAGATCATAGAAAAATATCAAAAATTAATTAAGTACTTATCATCTCCATTCATCAATCAGTCTTGTAAAAGGAAGAAGTGTGATGAAGATGAATAAATGATTTATTTTTAAAAAATTTTAAATTGTTTTTTTCTTTTTATATTCTAATAAAACAATAATTTTAATAATAATATATAATTTCTTTATTAAAATAATATATACATGTTAATTCAATTAAATATACTTAGCTTATTCAAATTTTAGTTTATAACAATTTTAATTTTTAGGTCAACTACATATATAAAAATCATTCTCTAATTTATCAATTTTAAAGTAATTTGATTAAAGAACATTGATATACATATATATATTTTTTTTGTGAGTTGACTTAAAAATATTTTCTTTATAAAGAGATTTATTTAGTAAAGAAACCATCAGTTTACATTTTAATTTCATTGAGAATGTAGACTAGAACAAAAAAAATATTTACACTTGGCCGAGCACGAAAACCTCAAATATATGATGTTATATTTGAAATGGAGTACTTCCTTAACCTTAAATTAAAGATTTCGTGTGGATTTTCAACAACGTTAGCATTCAAACCTGTGATATGGTTGCATTACAAAGACAAACAATTTATTCAGCTGGATCGGGAGGAGTGGCTACATCTCATGAGCTACAAGGATTACATACATAATACATTAAATCAAAATGTATTTTTAGATTTAATAAATCTAATTGATAATGATTGTGTAAGGGATATTGAATATTCCTTTCAATATAAAAATGGTATATGCTATATAATATTTAAACAAGGAAGAAATGAGATTAAAATTGATCCTGGCACATGGAGATCATTAACTAGAATTGGAGCATTTTTAACAACATTGTTATGTTGGAATACAATTCTTCAAAAACAAATATTACATTTTTATAATCAATATTATATTCCAACATGCTCTGTTTTAAATAAAACAAATATTAATTTCTATGAAATTAAAGGTATTCATGAGACAGATATAGAGATTGACTTAACACGACTATGTTATGACATTAGTAAAAAAATGCAAAATAAGATTAAAACAGATGTAAAAGTTCATAGATTATTATTAAGAATTGATAATAAATAAATTTAATATTGAAAATAAATAAAAATAGAAATAAACAAACAAAATCATATGTGTTTTTATTTATAATTTATTTAGTTTTAAAATGTATTAAAAATCTTAAACATAAATGCCCACAATTAAAAGCATTAATTTTTTGATATCTTTTATAGTTATATTTAATATTATTTCCTAAATATTTTAATATTTCTATAGGTGGTTGTAGGTTACCAAAACTATCAAAATACTCTATATTATAATTATCTTTATAATAAGCTACCCAATGTGTACCATCTCCTCTATTGTTGTCCAAGTTGATAATGCCACACTCTATTCGTCGAGGAGTTTTAGGTAATTTATCTCGCATATACACACCCCTGAAATTAGGGATATATTTCTTTCCAAAGATTTTTAAATCCACATCTGTAAGTGGTCTATTAGGTAGCTGCATTATTAGTTTTTTGATATATTTTTATAAAATATTCCATAGCCCTTTTTATATGGTTTGAGATACAGGCCTTCACCCATAGCTATTGTCTCTAATGCTCTGTTGTGACGCATACTTTCCTCGAGTTGCTGTCTTCCATTTTTAGCTGTGGTTACGGCCCTAGCAATTGATGATCCACCTGAAGCTAATGCTCCTAATGCTCCAAGTGCTGTAAGTATAGGTACGAGGGGTAGAAAACCGCCAATTTTAGGAACACTGATAATTCTTGGAATTTTAATTTCTGATTTCCTCCCACGAAATGAATTCTGAATAACTTTTCGTGCTGTTTTTATAGCATTATTGAGATCATGAGGTTTTTGTTTTTTTAGGATAGCAGTTGCAGTTTTAATTGCATTATGAAAAATGTTTCGCTTGCTGACTTTATTTAGTTTGGATTTTACACCTAAACCAAATTTTACTTTAGATTTCATTGCGTTAGTAACAAAGTATGCATTAAGTTTTTCTCCAAGGGTACTATCTTTAGCTTTAACCCTTTCCCAAGCCTTATCGGCTAATTCTCTATCTGCTTGATGTCTTTTATCAATATTGGTATTCTGAGAATAAGCAATATCATGAATTCGACAAGCTGCATCTAGGGGATTGATTCCTTTATCACCTCTTTTTAAACGCTTTTCCAGCTTTGTTCCAGGTCCACAATATTGATAACCTGGTAGGTGAAGCTCTATTGGTAGTGAATTAATTAAATTATTTACTAGTCCTTTTCCGTGAACGGATTTTTTCCCACTAACTTTATTCCTTGTATACACAATCATTTATATAATTTATTGTTTCTGAAAGTAGGTAAAGATTTATAAATCTATAAAACGATAGTTTTAATTCATTATATATATATACTCTCAGTAGTAAACATGCGTTTAATAAAACAACCTTCAAATATTTTAGTAAGAAATTTAGATTTT
The DNA here is from genome assembly GCA_942486065.2 of Calliphora vomitoria. Lineage (NCBI taxonomy): Eukaryota > Metazoa > Arthropoda > Insecta > Diptera > Calliphoridae > Calliphora > Calliphora vomitoria. Next base: position 17,407,611 of record OW818030.2, on the reverse strand, counting down.
ATACAAGTCAATAATGCAACTAAACATGGTTGTTTATTACCTAATTCAATAAGGGCTCTAATAGTGGGACCATCTAATTGTGGGAAAACTAATGTTATGCTTAGTTTGATTGAAAGCCCTAATGGTTTAAAATTTAAAAATATTTATTTATACTCAAAATCATTAAATCAACCAAAATATCAATATCTAAGAAAATTAATTTCATCTGTAAAGGGAATGGGTCTTTTTACATATTCAGAAAATGAAGATGTGATATCGCCTAAAGAAGCCAAATCAAATTCAATAATAATATTTGACGATGTTGCATGTGAGAAACAAAATAATATTAGATCATACTTTTGTATGGGAAGACATAATAATATAGATTCATTTTATTTGTGTCAAACGTATACTCACATTCCTAAACATTTAGTGCGTGATAATGCAAACATGATAATAATGTTTAAACAAGATGATTTGAATTTGAAGCATATTTACAATGATCATGTTGGAAATGATATGAGTTTCGATATGTTTTGTAAAATATGTAGAGAATGTTGGAAGGAAAAATATGGATTTCTAATAATAAGCAAGGATGATGAGATACATGATGGACGTTATAGAAAAGGCTTTGATATATTTATTCAAGTTTAGTTGTAAATATTCAACTATTCACATCGGTCATATACTTATTGAACCGTAAATACATATAAGTGTTTTGAGACCTTATTTCACCTTTAGAAAAGCTGATATTAAGAGGCTGTTAAGCTGTTTTAAGAAGCTGTTTAGCTGTTTTAAGAAGCTGTTTAGCTGTTTTAAGAAGCTGTTTAGCTGTTTTAAGAAGCTGTTTAGCTGTTTTAAGAAGCTGTTTAGCTGTTTTAAGAAGCTGTTTAGCTGTTTTAAGAAGCTGTTTAGCAGTTTTAAGAAGCTGTTTAGCTGTTTTAAGAAGCTGTTCGACTATTGAGAAGCTATTTTATTTATTGTTTAGATTAATTAATAATTTTTAACTAATAAACATGGACGAAAATATACTAAGGGAGTTAGTGAAATCAAGAAACATTTTGAAAAAAAAGTTTAAGAGCATAAAACTTGGAGATGCTGAAACATTAAACAAATTAGAAAACACATTTAAGCCATTAACAGAACCACTACAAAAACTAGTTGAATTATCTAGTGATAATTCACCTAAAATAAAATTACTTGTTGATGAGAAAACTAAAATTAAAAATATAGACGATAGCATTACCACTCCTAAGAAATATGTTTTGAAACGAGAGCATATTGACTCATCGCCCAAGTCAAGTGTATCGAATAAGAGGAAACATAATAAAAACAATGAAGATGACGAAGACACAGAATTGAATAGTGATTCATTTTATTCACAATCTTCTGATTTGGAATTTGATTTGACTGAATTTAATGAAAACAAAAAGCTTGATACTACATATGGACCTTATAAAAATGAAGATGGTAATTGGAAATTTGGCAGCTCAGATTTGAAGCTAAGTGATGATAAAATAACAATAGGAAATAAGTCTTGGGCATTAACTCCAGGTCTATACTCATTGATTTTTCATATAAAACCAGAACAATATGATTCGTCAGAATTAGAAATATATAAACGAATTTTGCTTGATACAAATGCACATAGAAGAAACTATAATGCTAATAATCAACTAAAAGGTAACAAAGGTTATAAATATAAGCATATAATAAACAAACTATTTCCTACAACTCACATTGGTAAGGGGTTAATGAAAGTAAATCTCCAAAAACCAAACTATATATACTGGGATAATCCCAATGAAATAGTAGAGCGATTAAAACTGCTAATGGCATCACAACATGCTGGAAACAATAATCATACTAACGAAATAATATCAATAATTGAGGAATTAAGAGAAGCAAATATAATTGAATAATATTAATAATAAGAAAATAACAAAGTATGACTGTTGATAAATTTGGTCATTACTATAATCAAAAGTTTACTAGCGAAATAAAAAGGAAAAATATTTTAAAAAATTTTGGTGTTTCATTGGATGGTAATAATATTAACATAGAGAATAAAAGAATTAAGAACTTAGCATCACCGTTGGAAGGATTAGATGCTGTTAACAAAAACTATGTTAATTCACAAATTAGTCATATGCAAGAACATATTAAAAGGGGTATAGGTGAAGAAGTTTTAATTGTAAGGAATGAAATTAAAGATTTAAATAAGAAAATTGATGATATATATAAGGTAATGATAACGCTATCATCATCGCAATATGGAAAAAAGAGCAATCGTCAATGAACTTCATTCCCAAGCACGGAAAAATTTCTTACGACGTAGAGTTATTATGAGAGGTTTAGACGACCTCTGGCAAGCTGATTTGGTAGAAATGGGTAATTATTCAACTAGCAACAAAGGATATAAATATATGTTAACGGTTATTGATACATTTTCGAAATATGCATGGGCTGAGTCAATTAAATCAAAAACTGCTTCTGAAGTTTGTAGAGCATTTCAGAAAATACTTAGTATGGGACGTATACCTAATAATTTACAAACAGATGACGGTAAAGAATTTTTTAATAAGGAGTTTGCTGTGCTAACGAGAAAATACTCAATTAATCATTACTCCACATTTAGCGTTATGAAAGCTTCAATTGTTGAACGCTTCAATAGAACATTAAAAGGTATGATGTGGAGAGAGTTTAGTAATAATGGAACATATAAATGGATTAATATTTACAAAAGCCTAGTTGAACAATATAATAAAAAAAAACATGCAACTATCAAAATGGCACCTATTCACGTAACCCCTAAATACGAAAAACATCTGCTGAATACTGTATATAATAATTTAAAAATATTTAAACCCTCACGATTTAATGTTGGTGATTGCGTTCGCATTAGTAAATATAAACACATCTTTGAAAAGGGATATACCCCGAACTGGACAACAGAAATATTTAAAATAAGATCGATACAAAACACTTATCCCATAACATTTTTATTGGAAGACTATCAAGGAAATGAAATTAAAGGTGCATTTTATAAGGAGGAAATACTTCGCACACGTTTTCCAAATACGTTTCTCGTGGAAAAGATATTGAAAACTAAAGGAGATAAAGCATATGTAAAATGGTTGGGTTTCTCAAATCAGCATAATTCTTGGATAAGTAAAACTGAAATATTATAACAATTAGACAATAAAAATGAATATAAATAAAATGAAATACACACAACAAAGCATTTTTATTTCATTAACAGATTATCATTCACTATGTCAATAACATTAGCTATAAGCGGAAATTCTGCACTTTTAACAGCAAATTATTTTCCACCAATAGATCTAACAGATGACTATGAATGTGCACTAATCGATTTTCATTCATATAATTCTATTCCTAATGTAGACTATGATAATAATCTTTTCCATATTGGAGATAAAGTAATTGAAATTCCCATAGGATCTTATGAGTTACAAGATATTGTTGATTACATAATTGAACAATATAAAGTACTTGATTTTAATAAATCAATTATAATTGAAGCCAACAATAATACTTTACAAATTGAAATAATCTCCTCTCACGATACAATATTTTTTGATCGGAAGCGAACTATTGGTAGTTTATTTGGATTTGATAGACTATCTTTAAATGCTGGTATAAAACACTTATCTAATCAACCAGTCAGTATTTTGAAAGTGAATGCTATACAAGTTCAATGTAATATAATAAGAGGGTCATATATGAATAACTCCCCAGCACATATACTTCACGAGTTTGCATTGGACGTTCCTCCAGGTTATAAATTAGATGTTGTACCTAATAATCTTATTTATTTGCCAGTAAACGTCAGAGAAATAACACATCTTACAATTTGGATTGTTGATCAAGAAGGTCGTTTAATTAATTTCAGAGGTGAAGAAATAACACTTAGGTTACATCTGAGATCAAAAAAAAATGATAATTTACAATAAAGCTAAACAAATTAGAATTAATAAAGACATTTACACAAAAACTGTTAAAGCTATAAGACCACAATTAACAGAAAAAAATAAAAATTTTTTAAAACTACTTAAGTTGAAAGTAAAAAAATAATGTCTGATATTCTCGATGTTATAGAGAAACCCATTACGGATGAAAATATAATCAAAAAAGATTATCATAGCTATCTACCCTATATTCAATCATTTAAGAATAATGATGAAATTCGAATTACTATACAAAATCAAGACTTATACGTTCTTCCTTCTGAAAGCTACTTGTATATAGAAGGTAATATAAAGAATATTAACGGTGAGAATTCTCCTAATACTCGGATGAGGAATAATTGTATGGCATACTTATTCGATGAAATACGTTATGAAATCAACGGTGTTGAAATTGATCGAACTCGATACTTGGGAACGTCTAGTACAATTAAGAATTATGTTTCATTAAATGAATTTGAAAGTAATATGATGAGAAATGCTGGATGGAGTATTTCAGAAGAATTGTCTATGCAAAAATTTAATTTTTATATTCCTCTAAAAATATTAATGGGATTTGCTGAGGATTTTACTAAAATAATATTGAATAGTAAACACGAACTTATTCTTTTGCGGAGTTCAAGTGATGCAAATGTATATTACTCAACAGATGCTAATGAAAAAAATCAGTTATCGATTACAAACATAACATGGAGAATTCCGCATATTCACGTATCAGATTCTAGAAAAATACAAATAATGAAAATTATTAAGGATGGAACGTCTTTACCAATAGCATTTCGCAGTTGGGACTGTTATTTTAATCCTACGTTTGCTGGTGGGATAAATCATAACTGGAATGTTAAAATGTCAATTAACAGAGAAAGACCAAGATTTTTATTATTCGTTTTAGAAAATAATAATAAATATATTCATTCTGATTTAAAAAATATAAAAGTACATTTAAATTCCGATTGCTATCCATACGACGATTTAAATCTAAAGTTTGAGGAGAACCGCTATGCTATATTATATGACATGTATGCCAAATTTCAACAAAATTACTATATGAGGGAAGCACAACCACTTCTTTCCTGTGAAAAGTTTAAAAATGTTCCAATTGCCGTAGTCGATGTAAGCTACCAAAATGAGATGATTAAAACTGGACCAATTGATGTAAAAATTGAATTTGAGACTATTAACCCGATTCCTGCAAATACAAATGCTTACTGTTTAATACTTTATGATCGTTTGATAGAGTACACTCCATTAACTGGAATTGTCCGAAAAGTTATATAATCTATAATATTTAATTCAATTTTTATACTTACGATTTTTTTCCAAATTTATATATAAATAAAAGACATAATAAAATTTAAAATTTAATCAACGACTTGTTTTTTTTTATTTTTTTTATAATTTCATCTTATATATTATATAAATTACTTATAAATATTTCTTTACACTTTGTTTAATTCTATATCATTTATTAACATGTCTAATTCCAAATCACCATTACCAGTATCGAATGTGTAATGATGCCAAGCATATGTATTTACATTATCATCCATAACTTTACGCTTAGTGTCATTATAACTCAGAGCTACTTTATTTACTTGATTAGTTAGAATAGTATGTAATTTAGAGGTAAATGTTTGCATAGAAGCTGTAACAACTTCTTTATTGAATAAAACATGCTTATAAGTATCTATATTATAATTATTAGCAATACATTTCTTAACTCCCTTAGCTTTCTTCACATCTTCCTCACCTTCGACAGTATATGCGTATACTTTAGGTGCTAAACCTACATATTCAGTTATGAATTTTCCCTCACATTCATCTTTCATCATACCTAATACTTTTTTATTTAACGGAGGTAAATTGAATGGGTTTTTTTCTGAGTATGATGAAGTATCAAACCGGTCTTTTATATCAGAGCGAATGTCATTATAAAAATCATCTGTTTTAATTGAGTATATAAAAGAATCTGTATCCATATAATTTAAATTTATTTTATTATTATATTTTGGTTTCATATATGCATAATGAAAATCATACATTTTCCATTTAGATAACTCTAGAACACAAAAGCCTAAATAAATCGGTTTGTTATAATACGTTAGGGTTTTATTCATTTGTATAGCCCATAATGTATTGGTGAATTGTGAAATGCTATGAAAATTTGGTTTTGATACTAGATTTCCTACTCCTAAATGATTACGATTACGTCGATCCCATTCAGTTACCAAACGTACATCTCTCCTTTTATCAACATTTTCCATAGTCTTTCCATATACTGCATTGTTAAGTAATTTATAAAAATCTTTTTCAAATGAATTAGTTGCTCTTGTTCTATATTCAGTATTCAAATCAATATATGTCTTCAACCAGGGTTTCTGTTTAAATTGGAGAATTCGATGAACTTTTTCTAAAACTAATCCATTATTCAAACATTGTTCTAACGTTTTATAATGTATTATATATTTAGTTTTATTAGACAGATCAGCTATCAATTTTTCATGCTTACTTCCACCAATTATTTTATTTTCCACACAAAAAGGTAAATCATTATGATAATCATGATAGCCAATGGGATAAGTCAAATCCACTTCATAAATGTAACCTACTTCGGAATTTTGTGGGATGTCTCGTGGATGAATGAAATCATTAGTCCAAGTGAATTCTCCATATGGAAGTGATTCTGACATCGCCCAACCATAAAGATTATTTGCATCTAAATATAATATATATTCTGATGGTTTCGTATCATCATAATTGTTTAAATACTTATGATTCGCCTTACTATATCTCTTACTACATTGGGTAAGACCACCTCGAATACCCCGCTTAATAAAATTATACATTTCAAGATCAGTTATAAGTTCCAGTTCAATTTTTGTATATTTTAACATGGCATCCCATGACAGACCAGGAATAGTATAGTAATGCGCTGGATCTAAATTATAAATTCTCTTGCATACTTTTCTAAAATTTTCAAAGACATCGGTGAGTAGTAGTACATCAGTCTTCAAGTATAATTTCATATAGTCCCTAATAGTTTTACAATTAAATTTTTTCCATATAGTCTGTGCACGTAAGTATTCTTCTTCAGAACAATTTTTATTATTCAATTTACTATAAAATGCTTCTATAGGAGGTAGTTTATTTTCATCTAATTTATCAAATGTATTAACATACTCATAAGGAAAAACGCCCTTTCGCCTCATAATATTAAACTGTTCAGAGTCTGGAAAACACTTTCGAACCGTTTCTAAATCATTATCTGATAAATTACTAGCTAATGCATCTAACCCAGATGCCATAAATCGATAAGAGTCTAAAAATCTTAACTCAACTTTTTTCTGACTTTTTTCATATCGTATACTCTCAAGCTGTTTTTTAATAATTGCCTCAGGAATGTTTTTTTTTATTTTTTGTATACGTATCTCATCCAATAAAGTTTCAATCTCATCATCACTATACACACGTATTGTATGCGATAGTGAAATATACAACTCTTTATTTATGGGTATAATATTCGTCTGTCCTTTAATATTTAACAAGTCTTTCACAAACAAATGACAATCATATGAAGAAAAGTTGTGGAAAAAAATTGGTATAAAATTTGGAACTTTAAAATTAAGATTACATGAATTATGTGCAGGTCCCCTATATTTTCCTGACAAGTGACAATGATCTCTAACAGCTAATTCATCTCCTAAACTTTTACCACAGATATGACAATCAGTTGCCCTTTGTAAATGTTCTTCTTCTAAGGGAGTTAAGGCTTGTATTGGAACAACTTTTTCAAAATGTTTTTTATAGATATCTCTACATTGTTCAATTAAGCTGTTAACAAAATGTTCACCAACATTTATATTAGTATTGCTATCAGTAAATATCTTAAATCTATGTAAATTTTCATTAAAATTACACTTAATGCTATATGCATATGCACATGGAATATGCTTTTTTATAAAATTAGAATTAATCTCATTATCATTACTTACATCGATATCATGAAGTATACACTCAAAATCTGCATAAATTGAGAATGGAATGTCCATTTGCCTCTCGAAATGCTTATAGCTAATAAATGATTTTTCTCCCGCAGGCATTTTTGAAATACATTTCCCACATTCTTTCTCCTTATGTGTCGCCATTCTTTCCGGTAAATTGGTGTGATATAGACATGCATTACAAAACAATTTACTACCATTGCATGATGAAATTTGAGTAGATAGAAGTCTAAAAATGGATGAATTTTAATTTTATTGGAATTACTATTAAATACTATTATCATAATTACCTTGATACATTTTTTATTAAAATATAGTGGTATGTCTCCATATCTTCACCTTCCAACAACATTAGATTTATATGTATAATCTTCTCATTAGTTGTAATGTAATATGGTCCGACTACACTTTTCAGCTTCTTGTCATATCCAAAGACATTTATACTTATGTCAATATTATTTTTTTCAAATAATTTAATTTCCTTTATATCAGCTGGAAAGTTCATTGTAGAGAAGTTTAATACTCTGCCACATCTCAATATTATAATATTGTCTGAAATATTATTTATCTTATACGTTGAAGTTCTTATTGTATTGCTACTATTTCCATTGTAAAGGGCTGCTATTATACACCACTTAAAACAGAATATATCATTATTGATTATATTAATACATGCCTTCTTCTTTACCAATTCCACTGGAGTTGGAATGTATGAAGATCCATTTAGTGGGGATGCTTTATTGATGTTAATATCCAACCATTTTATTTTAATAAGTGTCCAACCTGAATCTCTTTCTTGAAATTCGGACATCTTAGCTTTAATGCTATCTATTTGGTACTTTAGAGTATCTTCAATATCGTCTGCTCTAGATAATCGCACCATCTCGGTTATGTGGTACATATCCGTTTCCGGTTTCAGTGGATGTGCTGGTAATTTATAAACTGCTGTTAGCTCCAAATTAAATTTAATTATTAGATGATCCGCTAAGCTGTTGTTTATTAGTTTTTTAAAAAACTGATGTCCCTCCTCCAAATATCCATCAACATTTAAATTAGTATCTCCTTTAGGGAAACGGTATGTAGAAAGCCGAGATCTAAATGAGCTTTTCAATAGAAGCACTCGATTACCAATCGATATCTCTGTATTCATTTTATGCTCTTTTGCCATGCAATGGGTAAACCATTTTTCCGGTTGTACTTCCACATTGCAATCCTCGCAAACTATAAAACGCTCTAACCGCTGGTGTTTTGCAGGTATCCGTGATGAAGGCTCCAAATTTATTGACCGCTTTCTCGCTGCAGCTGATGTTGATGGTCTTATAATTTCAGCCTCTGCTATCCTTAATCCTTCATGTTTGTGGCTTTTTTTTTCCATCGATGTAAGAAATACACGACTGCAATGAATACAGGGTTCGTGTATTTCTGTATGTTTTTTTAAACCTTTTATTGAGGTATACACATTTTGACAAATGTTACAAACAAAAATTTTTGACGACATTTTTTTTTAATTTTTACTTTCGTATAACTTGTTGTCTTTGTAACGAAATACGAAAGACTAATTTGAGAATAAATTCACAATTTATAGAAAATTTTAAATTTCATTAAGATAGAAATTTCCAAAAAAAAAACAATTAAATAAATCGTTAGCAATAAATTTCTTGAATTACAATAAATTAAAACTAAACCCTAACAACAACAACAACGAAGTTCTATATGTTCAACATGCGCTTGAGTTTTACAAGCCACCAAACAAATTTCTATTTTTATATGACACACATTTCAATAAGTAAACTAAGATGATAGTGTAGAATTATGAAGTTAACTAATCATATTACAAAAAAATATGTTGTTGCAATGTTGAAGAATTACTCTACTCATAAATTTTAGTAAAATAATAAAAAATATATACAACAATTTATTTTATTAGTATTCATTTATTTATTTATTAATTCGATTAACTTAAATCTACATCTAAAATAATTTGATCACCCTCGTGATCATGCCAAAAATTATCTTTATAATTTAAAATAATTTGATCTCCCTCATCATCATTATTGAAGTCCTCAACTTCATTCGAAATGTTTAAATAATAACCTAATTGATTATTAGGAATATAAAATTCACTATCATTAACATAATTGGAATTATTAATTAAAAATAAAATATTGCTAATCGCTTCATCCACGGTTTTCTCTAATGCAGCTTCATTCTTCGTTATAAAATCATTTCCTTGCATCTCCATTTCTGCTGGAACCTCTTCTTGCTCCTCCACTTCTGCGGGAACCTCTTTTTGCTCCTCCACTTCTGCTGGAACCTCTTCTTGCTCCTCCATATCTATGGGCACTTCTTCATTTTTTAATTCCTCCTCTACTACCAACCCCTCGTGGAAAGCTATGTGGTTTCGGACGTCATCTTTTCTAAGCAACACCAGTCCACATAAAGGACAAGGGGTATGGATCCTCTTGTGGATTAAAAGGGCGTATTCCCTTTTATAAATCTTTCCACAAATACCGCAAAATAAAGCTGACATTATTTTAGTTTTTAAGTGTTGTTTATATATTTCCAAATGAAATATGAATGAGTAAAAGAAAATTTAAATTCGTAACTATGAAAGTATGAAAAGTTTCAACTCATACTTTATAAATTATTTTAGTAAATCTCAGAATTATCTATATACATATATATAGCATCAGTTAAAATAGTATATATTTTCATGAAACACATTTTTGTAACCTTTGCACTTTTCAAATATACATGATAATTATAGTAAATTAAATACTTTAATATATGAATTAGAAAATAAAGAAATTTCCCATAGTATGACAGTTTTCAAAACAAACATGATCTTTTCATCGAATTAAAACTAAACCCTAACAACAATAACAAAGTTCGATTATTCTACATCCACTTAAGTTACTGTTATTACCATATCTGCCACTCTGTCTGTCTCACCATCTTTCTGTTTGTCGGTCTGACTAAACATCAGCCTATCTGCCACTCTGTCTGTCCGTTTGCCTTTATTTCCACAAAATACACTTTAGCATTTGATTTATTGAATCAGAAAATAAACAAATTCCCTGGAGTGACCTTAACACTTTCTAAGTACACGATCATTAACCAAACTAAAAAAACACACAACAACAACATACATTACATGCAACTCATCCAAAAATTCTTATCAACATGATTTTTCAAACCACAACAAGATGCAAATGCAGCTCACCAAAATCCTTATCAATATAAAGTTCCAAAACTAGTGTACACTAATTATTCAAAATACACTTCAGCACTTGATTTATTAAAATCAGAGTACATGATCATTACCAAATTAACAAAGAAAACAAAAAATTCCAACAACAACATACATTACATGCAGCTCATCAAACAATTCTAAACCAATTTCCCCCCAAAACACTTTCTAAGTACACGATCATTAACCAAACTAAAAAAACACACAACAACAACATACATTACATGCAACTCATCCAAAAATTCTTATCAACATGCATTTTCAAATACACACAATCATTACAACAAACTAAAACTCAAACCACAACGAGATAGAAATGCAGCCACCAAAATACTTATCAACATAAAGTTCCAATACTATTGTACACTAATTATTCTACAGAAACCTTATCAACATACTATTCTAAATCTATGAACATTGCAGCACATGATTTCCAGCATACAATAATAAATGTCACATAAATTACTTCATTTCCAATCATATTTGAGGGAACAAAAGCCATTAACTCAAGTTGCCAGCATTAATGGCTTTTTAAACAAATTTAATTACCTCTTTCATACAAATTCTCTTAAAATTGAATATTTAATTGCTTTTTTTATTGCTTTTTGGTCTTTTTGAGGCAAAACTCTTATTCCCTATTTACTCATCTTAATAACCCCTTGGTCAGACTGAAAGCGAATATTTGACAATAGTTTTTAAACTGTCTATGAGGACTGTTTATTTGATGGTAAAACCCATTGAAAACGCACATATTCAGGTCCAAAATGTTTAATGATACTCTTGAAGTGCTCTTCAAAACATGTAATTCTTTTAAATAAGAAAATTGTTTTATAAGATTTTCATGATGTCTATGACCATAGTGTCACAAAATACATAGTTTGGAAGTCAATCCGGCCAAATGCCTTTGAGGATTGACTTCCAAACTATGTTTTTTGTGACACTATGGTCGTGGATATGATGATTCATCGGTTATAACGTCCATGAACATTAAACCGTTTCATATAGTTAAGAAACTCGTAGATCTTCTACTCCTCTAGCTGACTAGTCATCTAGAAGCAGGTTTTAAACCAGATTGACTTTAAAACCACGTATTTTGTGAGACTATGCTCATGATACTTCGGTTCGGTTATAACGTCCATGAACATTCCTATCCATCCCATATAGTTAAAACACTCGAAGCTCTTCTATTCCTCTAGCAGACCAGTTATCTAGCAGCAGGTTTTAAACCAGTTGAAAGTTCTGAGCAGACGATCTTTGTCGAGCCTATAAAGACTGTTAACTTAAAGCTAAAACCCCCGACAAACGCAAGTGATTGACATCCTTAACACATTGACTGCCAAGACACTTTCAGCAAATAAGTTGCTGTGGCATTTTTTTCTTTTGCGTAATCTCTTCGAAAACCGTCAATATTGGAATTTAGGCTACTGCCAGTAATGTTTACTGCTTAAAAACAGGAATTTTTTTTTGTATAAATAAGAGTGTCTTACGAAATGGCGAAAAGGTAATTTTTATCGGATACTGAGTTAGAAAAAATACTCGAAAGTACAGAAAGTGATGAAGAACGTGAAGATTACAGTTTTGATGAGGAATTTGCAGACAATATAGAAAAAATTATTGAAACTTCAGCACTATTGTGTGACATGGCTAGAGGGAATAAAAGTCTGCAGCACCTGGCAATCTTGTATTTATTGAAAGTACAATGAACAGCAGAGACTACTTAAACATTTTAAAGGACAATTTGAAAGTAAATGCTGAAAATTTAGGTCTTGCAACTTCATGGATCTTTCAGCAAGACAATATTCCAAAGCACACCGCCAGAATTGTTCAGGAATGGCTATTGTATAACGTGCCTAAATAGTAAAATTCACCTCCGCAGTCTCCAGACCTCAACCTAATACAGCACCTGTGGGAAATTTTAGACCGGAATATTAGAAAACGAAGCACTTCATCTAAGGACGAACTCCGAACCCACTTTAAGGGAAGAGGGGGAGGGAAAACACTAAAGATTTAACTGAACATCTAGTAAACTCCATGAAAAGGCGACTAAAGGGCATAATAAAGCTGAATGAAGGACCAACAAAATATTATCTTTTTGTTTTCGGATTTTGGTAATATAAAATAGAGCGTTATCCATCAACTGTATACAAATATTTAACTGTTTTTTTAGGCACTTTTTCCCAGAAATTTTCCATGAAATCAATTTTAATTTTCAAAGTTTTTTAAAGTAATAAAAAACTAAACTCTAAACTTAATTTTAAGTTTATTCAAACTTGTATATTTATTTCACTAATTAAAATATTTATCTTCATAGATGAAAATGTGTGTTGTATACTAAATTTTTACTCTGTATGTGTCCGATATGGCATAAACCACATAGTGCAGTGTCACACATATGTGTCCGCCGTGGCTGTCAATGTGTTAAATAAGAAAATTGTTTTATAAGGAATTCAGGACTCGAATTTGGCATTTGTCTTCCAAACTACGTATTTTTAAGACAATCCAAGCTCTTCTACTCCTCTAGCTTACCAGTCATCTGGCAGCAGGTTTTAAACCATTTTGACTTCCAAAGTACTTATTTTGTGACATGATACTTCGGTGATAACGCCAATGAACATTAAACCATCCCAGTTAAGACACTCGAAGCTCTTCTATTCCTCTAGCTGACCATTCATCTAGCAGCAGATTTTAAACCAGTTGAAAGTTCTGATCGGACGGTCATTGTCATGCCAGTAACGACTGTTAACTTGAAGCTAAAACCCTTATCAAACGCAAGAGAGAACATCCTTAATCACCATGGATACTTCTTATGGAAATTATGTAAGTCATCTACCTCCCCAGCAAACTGCCAAAGTCACGCGGATCATAAAAGTATTAAACCAGCTGAATTGGTTCTGAACACGCAGTTATAAGACCCCTTCCAAGATATTCTGCCGTCCATAATGCCCAACTAATGTTTGTTTGTTGACTGGCTGTCAGTTGTTCGTAGATTTTAGAGTCAAATGCTCAAAATATCGTAAAGTTAAACAATAATGTCCCTGATATTTAACTTTTATATCTCTAAACTCTCGCTTGAAGTATACTAATGGAAAATGAGAAAAATCAATGAAATCTTCAATTTATTCAGAAACTTTCGATTGAAACAAATTTTGGTGAGTCTGAGACAATGAACCAATGGAATATTTTGGGAGATCAAGAACGCTCACTTGGATAAAAATTAGTTTAGTGTTAAATTACGCAACTCCAGAATGGATACCTACGTTCAGTTTTAACCAATGGAGAAATGTTCAATTATAAGCTGCCGTTATCTTCATATTCAGGTAGTTTTAGCAATAGCTTCTCTCGACTTATGTCGATCTTTCTCAGAGATCACACTATACGAGTTGTTGTAGATGGGCTTTCAGCACTTAAGTTCAATACTGAATTACTGAAGATATCCGTTTATTCTTATATTTTAAGGCAGAATATGAATGATATTCTCAATAGATAGATCTTGTGATACTCTCTAAATGGGGTTGTGCAAATAGTGTCGATTTTAATGCTTATAAGACTCAATGTTCTATGTTAACAAACAACCACACGACATATAGTGTTACCTCATCTGTATTTATGGGTGTTGTATATTTTAATAAATCAGAAGCTTTTGATGTTCTCACCATGAGAATACAGATTGATCTCGTCTGAAAAAAAAAGTTTTCAAGTGTCGAAAGTATTAAATACTTCACTTCATATGATATGCATACTACACCACCTATATCTTACTTAAAATGGAATAAAACGCTCGTGTATGAGCCGATTTTAAAGTCTATTTTTGAATTTCTCGACCACGTACTGGAGATTACGAAGGTACTTATCGTTGCATATAGAATATCCAATTCTATTGATTCACTGGAGCTTCGTCGCAATATTATTACGTTTTTACCTTTTAAAAACGGTGGTTTATGTCTTTTAAATAAACCGGATTTTTATTTTAATTGCAAATAAAGTGACCAGTAGTTTAAACATTTTAACAACTCTTTATTTATCTAAATTAACACAACCATTTAAATACACACATTAATATTACACACTTTATAATTTAAAAGAATACACTGGTAATACAGTTCATGTTAACAGCTCCTACGATGTACTGACTCACTCACAACTCGCTATTAGTACAGGGTGACTTACCAAAAGGCTGTTCATTTTCTGTGTGCAGTTGCACCATCTTGATGAAACCACCCAGAGTTAAAAGGAATACTCTTTCGACGTAGTTCCATATAGAAAAATTCTTTAGAATACTGAAG